>VZRP01004604.1:165833-248461 GCA_013397995.1 Malurus elegans
CCCCCCCCAAACCAAAATCAAACAATGAAAAACCCAACCCCAAACTAGGAATAAACAGGACAATCCTGCCACAGGTTACATGGCTGTGGAAAACAGTAATGCTAGGTCTGCTAGGAGATATTTTAAAGAGCAGGAATCATTATCCTGACATGCCAGCCAGGACAAGCTGATAAAATGTGAAGCAAATCCGAGAATTCAGGCTGGGCTGCATCTCTCTGATCAGTCTTAGTCTGTTTATGGTTCAGTTGGTTAAAAGCAAGGAAAAAGGGTAGGGAGGAGAGACTGTAAAAAAGCAAAATAAGAGTAACTGGGACTTTGTAACACTAGAAAGAGGAAAAGAAGGGAATCTCTCTGCAAAGGGAATGATGGAAAAGCCGTGTAAAATTATAATTGTGCAGTCTTTGGAGCTCTTATTGGGGCATTTTGAAAATGCTGCTTGAAGCTAAATGACCCATTAGCATCCTCTGCTGACCAAATGCGGGCTCTGACCTTTTGGAAGTGGACAAGGACATCCAAGTGCCTTTGAAAGTCTGCAGTCTGAAGCAGAGGTTTCCTGGTTTGATTTGGAATTAATGAAGCTTAAAATTAAAGGGGCAGCAGTAGTAAGTCTGCTGTCTCATGGGCTGAGCTCTCAAGATGTATTGTAGTTACTCTCATGAAATTAAAGTCAGGTGAGGATCACTTATGAAGAAACATCCCTTTGTGGATGAAAAAAAAAAAAAAAGGAAAAGAGAATCACAGAATCATAGAATGTTTTAGGTTAAAATGGACCTTAAAGATCCTCTCATTCCACCCCCTGCCATGGGCAGGGACACCTCCCACTATCCCAGGTTGCTCCAAGCTCCGTCCAGCCTGGCCTTGGACACTTCCAGGGATGGGGCAGCCACAGCTTCACTGGGAAACATGTGCCAGAGCTTTCTCAACCACACAATAATTTCTGTGAACCTTTTTCCACCTATATTCTTACCCAAAAGTCACAGTGAACTGATGGAAAAGCATGAGCAAATCTGTGCCCCAAAGACGGTGTTTGGGGAGGGGAACGTCCCCTCACACAATCCTTCCTAGGATGCCTGACAAGAAGATCCTTCTTCACACATGCACATGGAATGATATATTTGAAAGTTTTTTCTTTTTTTTTTTTTTTCTCCCAAACTAAAGAAAACATGTCTGTTTGAGTGATTGAAAAGCTGATGGACAGCCAAGATGAGTTACTGATTATCTGCTAGGGAGGCAGGACAACGTAACATTTGAATGTGAAAAAAGTAATAATCTGGAAACCCATGTTTGATAAAAACATCAGTTTTATTGCTGGTTGGTTCTGGAAAAGAGGACAGGTCATGCATGACAGCTCCCTGCTGGAAGTGCTTCTCCAGCTTGTTTGGGCATGGAGAGGGAACAGAGGACAGGATTTGGAGTGCCAATGGAAGAGATAAGTCTCCTGGCTTTTGGGGTAAAAGAGACCAAAACATCTATAAAACAGAACTAAAAATGCAGTGCAGAGTGATGTAAACCACTTAGAGAAGTATCCAGGGCAGACTGGGAGCCCTGATTGCAGCCCTTAGGGGAAAAAAAAAGAAGGAAAAGTGGATAACAGCAGTAATATTACCATAATCTCTCCTGTGAGAGTGTTGTTTCACTTATAAGGAAGGTAAGGGATTCTGGAATAAAACAACTGGTTTGTCACACCAGGATGATGTTATCCAGTCTGGTGGGTGGAGGACTGGTTGATCTGGTCTCAAGGAAACTGTCCAAGTTAAGGATTTCACTGAAGTTGCTTTTTTTTGTGTGTCTATTGGATAAAAGGACTACTCACACTCTGGGATCACGAAAACACCTTTCTTTTAATCCATCTGAAAAGGAGGAAGATGAATCAAATTATCTGCAAAGAGTTTAAATAGGAATAAATATCATTATGTCCATGGAGGTCACTGGGAAGGCTGGTGGGTTGAGGTGGAAATGCATCAAAATTAAAACTCTGTGGAATACCTTTTAGGGAATCTGAAAGTGAATGAGATTGGTGTGGTTAAATACTGCAAACATATTTTCCTGCCTTGGGAACAGTCCATGGTAGTGTTTGTTTCTATTTTATTGCACAGCAGAGTGGAGAGAGATCTCTTTCATCTTACAGGGGACAGTTTTCTCCTGGCAGCCAGAGGCAGATCTGACACGCTCAGACCAAAACCAAACTGAGAGACTTTATCCAAGTCCAGCCCTCCAAGCAGAGCCTGGAAATTTCATGTGGCACAATGATTTAAGCAGGAAGAAAGTAGTGTAGAAAAGGAGATTGTATTGAGAGACATGGTCGCTGAAAAGGAGGAATCTGGACTGCCCAGAAGGATAAGTCAGTCCAAAAATCAGACAAATTCTCTATTTTGCTTCAACTTGTTCCAAAGTGTTCTTTCAATGGAAAAATAGCGACATTTCTTTGTGGATTTAATCTCCATGAATTTATTTCTTTGTCTTTCCCCTCTCAGCTACGAGCCAGGAAGATGAAGTGCTGCCTTCTGTCCATCGCGTTGGCCGTCCTGCTGCTCATCGTCATCATCATCGCCGTCTCCGTCAAGCGCTGACCTGGCCGAGGTTTGCACAGGTAAAACCCTTGAACCAAGTCTTTTATCATACCAAATCATATCATATTATCATAGAGGTGCAGAAGGAGTGTTAAATAGCCAGGCTGGAGCAGGGTCAGGGGCAATCCAACAGTTCAGAGGTGTTCCAAAGTGCTTTCGCCTTCTGAGATGTTCCAGAGACCCTCCTGAGGAGAAGGAAGATGACAAACAACTGGAGATTTCAGAAATCACTAAGTGCCTGAAAGACAATTTAGAAAGCTGATTACAGTGAGAAAAAAATATCTTCACCTGCAGATTCAGGTCTGGCCTACTAAAATATTTTCCTTTAAAGGGTATTGGAGATCAGGAATATTCTTAAGGCATCCTTAAAATTAAGCCAAGGTGATATCCCAACAAACCATTATATGACCCTTTCGTCTGCTGTTTGTGTGGTGTTTGATTTTACGTGAATCTCATAGAAATGCTAATTAATGGATCCTAATTATTAGGGTTAGGAATTAGCAGAAGGTATGTTCAAGACTCCAGGATGGAGCAGGATAAGGGCTGATTCAACAGGTCAGAGGTGTTCCAAAGTAGTTTCACCTTCTGGGATGTTCAAGAGAGCCCCCTGAGGAGGAGAAAGACAAATAACTGGAGGTTTCAGCAGGGATGAAATACAAAAATGGAGTTTTGGTGATCTTTGCTCTGGATCTACACCTAAAAGGAATACTTGTCTCTAGTAGGATTGGGCTGTGACTTCAGGAATATAGGTGAGCTATCAAAGCAATTTCATCCTATTAGTGAAGTATCACCTGTAGTATGTTTACTTAGTAAAACAAAATGTGCTTTAAATGTAAAATATAAGACACAAAAAATCCCTTTCAATTCCCTTTTCTTTTCCTTCACTGCCCTGGGAGAATGACTCATCAATTATTTCTGATAATCTCCTTCTGATGCAAAGCATCTCCATGTTTTTCCTTCTTTAGAAGGCTGCCAGGTCACTATTCAAGGACAGAATATCAGATTTACAGGTTTTCTACCGCCCCAAAGGGGGCTGTGCTCCTGCTGTCAGGGCAGGGGGTCCAACTGGAAAAGCCAGAACCCAAAAGCAGCAAAGGGACTTTTCCTGCAGACAGCAACTCTCCTGTGAAACTATTCCAGGGAAAGCACAAAGGATTGAGAGGTTTTGTTAATTCTTTTCTTTAACAAGAGTTCAATGCTACCTGAAAATGCTCTTCTTCCACCTGAAGATGAGGCCTCTAAAGTGCCTTCTTTCCACTGGAAAATAAAAGAGGTTGGTTCAAAGCCATCATAGAAAGATAATTCTTGACACTTTTTAAACTTTAGAACTTCTCCTGCCATGACATTGTGATCATCAAAATTTGGGTACAAGAAGGACTTGTACAAATCAAAGAAAGAAAAATAATCCATTGAAGGATGTCAAGAGCCATCTCATAGTTTGTATGAAGATGATCACAAGCCCTGCATCATTGCTAGGAGAAATAGAAGTATTTTTCCATACTTGGATGTTTACTTAGTTGTTTGGCCAGCCCTAAGCTGAGAATGGTGTCAGGGAAAAGGACCTTTAATTGACTGAATATTGATGTTCTTACAGCACTTCTGTCTATCTATCTATCTTGATATCTATATATCTACCATTTTTATATCTATTTTTATCCCTCTTTTACATAAGAGACACTGCTTATGGGTACTAAGAGTAATCTGTCCTGATAATTTAAATCTAGAGCAACTAAAATAATTTTAATTGCATTACTCTGGTTTTACTCTGCATTGGTTTGGAAACGTGTTCCATCATGATAATCTATAATAAAATGCAATTTCTTTTAATGTAGTTAAGTATTCCTATCTGCTAGAAATTACAAATCTTATCATCAGTTGACTACATCTAGACACATTTTAATCTAAATCCCTTAAGTGGGGAAAGTCAGAGAACAAAATATTGTTACAATATAACTCCACTGGAAAACTAAAATTAATCTCCTGTTAAGAGATCCATGTCTTGAGTGAAGTGAGCCTAGAGATACTGATGAAAGCCCCAGGAAAAAATATAATGCTCTACTTTTCATCATCAGTTGTGAAACTAATTATTAAGCTTCTAAAACAAGAGCTACTCTCCAGCAGTAGAAATTGAGGCAGGACCTGCTTTGAGTTACATTGGAACAAGAACGATTTCTGATCTCTAGAAATGGTTCCTAATTGATGTTAGCCCAAGATTTCACGTTTATACTTTGAAGATATATGAACCAGGATGTTTTCAGGGTTTCTGTGTCCATAGTGATAAATGCAATTCTATTCTGAATTTTACTGCAAATGGATTTTAAAGAAATCCATGGATTTTGAAGTATCAGTGGATTTAAAGACTACCTCAAGAAACTGGTTCATATAAAGCTCTCTTACACACTTTAGGGAAATAGGGAACAGCTGGAGTTTAATGTGTAACAGCTCCTCATGACTTCAGAGAAAATAAAGGGAGGAAAGCAAGTGAGGGAACTAATTGCTAAATACTCTGGTTGGCACAGGACATATCCCTGAGTAAAATTTCAAGTCTTTTAACGATTGGCAAGAACTTCCATTTAACATCGCCTCAAAGTGTTTGCTCCATGCAGAAGTAAGGAGCCAAAAGAAAAAGCATCAGCCACTCCATTCTGGTAGTTTAAATCCCATTTGCAGGATGTCAAAGTTATGCTTCTTTAGCTTTCATGAGTGGTGGTGAGAGATATGAAGGTTACTATTCAGTGAATTAAAGAAATGATGCCGTTAATATCTCTGATCAGTATTTATTGTTTTGATCATTAGCATATAAAGTGTTCTTTATTTTCGAAAATTATTAAATTGGTTGATGTTTCTGCTTTTGCACTAATGATGCTGAATCAACAGTTCTTCTCAAAAGAAGAACATTTTTCCCCATACCACAAATCAGACACAACTTGGACAGACAAGCCCATTCCTTCCACAGGGAAGATCCCTTGGTGAATCTTGAAGAGGAAAAAGCAGTTTTTCCTGTGTTTCCCAAGCAGTTGTGCCATCACTGGCTGCTGGCTCGGTGCGTGCAGCGAGAGCAGCTGTTCAGGAGAGCTCCCAGCCCTGTTGAAGGCTCTGCCATAAGTGTGTCACTGCTCCCTTGGGCACTTTTGTCTGGCAGAGAGAGAGAAAAGTGTCTACAGCGAATGGGGAGAAGCTCCTGAGGACTTCTGTCTGTACATTTGTTTGCTGACACCTTAGGAAAATAGCCCAGGAGCTTTAGGGTCACATTGTGCACATTTTGGAGCAACACTGCAGCTGCTCTTTTTGCTGTTCTATCAACATCAGTGGCCATTTAAGAGGAAAGTATTGCAGGAGCAGTCTGAAAGCAGCCTTTTTGTTAAAAACAGCTTTTATAATGTCAATATTTCAGCCTAGACAAACCTTCTGTGCCCTTCTTTTGACTCATTTGCATGAGTGCACACTCACCCAAAGTGACAATCAAGACTGTTGGAATCCGAAGTTTTAAGCTTTATTTGTGGGAAAATAGAGGTGATGAACTTTGAGAAAGATGCTGCATGTGTGTAACAGCTGGAAAATATGGTTTCCAACGAGATTTTTATCATCTCTATTCCATTAGCTAAAGAAAGACAGAATGAATGATCACTTGACTGAAACATTTTCTTGGAGGGAGTCTTTGCAGCAGAGGGTGCCTTCCCCATTTCCAAGACACATTTCTGTCAGGCAAAGGTCACTGGACTGAGCACAAGGACTTTGCCATGTAGATTCCTTAAATCCCATGGGCTGTGATTCATCAGATTCTCCCAGTCTTCAGCAACCTGAAGCTCAAAACCTTCCTGATACAGTAGACAAGTTGTTAAATCTTTAATAGCCATTGATTCATTCCTTTTTTGATAATTTGACCATTTGGATTTTGAACCATCATAAACTTCTAAAATATTAAATAACCTGAGCAAGGAGTAGCATTCTGATTAGAGTTGCCGTGTAATCTTGAATGTACAGATGTGAAATCCACAGAATCATAGAATGGTCTGTGTTTAGGTGGGACCTTAAAGATCATCTTGTCCCAAATCTCCTGCCATGGGCAGGGACATCTCCCACTATCCCAGGTTGCTCCAAGCCCCATCCAGCCTGGCCTTGGACACTTCCAGGGATGAGGCAGCCACAGCTTCTCTGGGAAACCTGTACCAGGGCCTCATCACCCTCACAAGGAAGATTTTTTTTTCCTAATATCTCAACATCTTGAACAGCATCTCCTCAACTGGGCTGTAGTCCGTATGAAAAAGTAATAATCAGACTCCAAGTCTCTGTTTACTGAATATGCAACAGTATTGTTCTGAATTTAAATTGTATTAGTTATCATAGAAAAATAGAAAATATTGGTTTAGTCTGGATTATTTATCCATTCCCTCACAGTTATAGCTTTCCCTGCATAATTCTTTTATGATTTCTTTTATGTGGTTAAGTGTTTTATGTAACCTGATCAACGAGGATGAGGTTCAGACAGCTGATTTTACACAGCCCATCCTTGGTGATTTTTTTCTTCCTTTCTTTCAGACCTTATTTTTTTTTAATTTGGTTGGATTTTTTTAGTACCTCATGCACTGCACTGTCCTGGTGTGCTGTTCCTGCTGCCACCAACAAATTCAGTCACAGCCCCTGTGTGTTGAGGTCAGGAGGCCCAGGTTGGCACAGAGGGGACGATTTACAAGTGGCTTTGTGGCACTTGGCATTTACGGGTCTGTTGTCCCTTCCAAGTAGGAGACAAGCCTGGCCACCCTCGTCTGACACACACAACAAAAATTCTGACATTTGCCCGGTGCATCTCTGCCTGGCAACATCAGGATGCCAAAGCACAGCAGCTCCTACTCAGTGTTGAACAGAGAAATAATTTGACCTAAGCAACGGTGTAAAAAAGGGCAAAGCACAGACAGGTTTGTTTCCTGGTGTTGCTTCTGCCTTTTAATTTGTTGTCACAGGGCTCTATTTGATGTCTCTGTTTTCACCACACATCTACATGTGGCTTAATAAGAGAGCAGCTGAGTTTTCAAGCTTGTTGCAATCTTTGAAGCTCTGTAAGGGTCATAATATTTTTGGCAGCTATCATTGGAATCCTAAAATAATTCACCCCTCTGCCCTGGCTGTGCCATGTTTGCTCTGAAGCACAATCAGGAATCAATAGCTCTGCAATATTTTTTTCCCCCTGTATCCTATTATTTTGAAAAGTTTCCTACATTTAGAGTCAGGTGTCAATTCTTGTCATTTCAATCCTTGTCTTTTAGTCTATAATTAATTGCTTGAATGCTGGCATCCTTGCTCAGTTTTTGCTCTGGCAACAAGACTGAGGTACATCCTAATTCCGCAGTAACTTCAAATTTAAGTGAGTCAAAAATGAGATCTGAATTTTCACTGAAAAATATATAATGGGCTGGGTTTATGATTTGGCCCAATTTCTTAAATTAGGCTGCCATTTGTATTCTTTAAGACTTTCCTGATTCCAGTGGCCACATTTCCACTTCTCTCAGCTAAATTATTTCCCTGACAGCATGAAAAGAACTGTGCCACAAATGTGCAGAAGAGAGAAATGATTACTAGCGAAAAAGAAATTTTAAGAGATGAGAGTCTGCTTTATGCAAAAAAATCCTTCAAAATAATAGGGCAAGAAAGGCAGAAGTGCCAGGAAATAGGCAGATTAATTTCTAAGAATTTCTCTGAGTTTCCACTATTGAGACAAACTTTCAAACGGATTAATGTTTTGATGGGACATCACACAATCAGGTTACTGTGTTTACATGTATTTCAGATTATGATTGTTGCCCATTTTCCTGGTCTTTGACCTTTATATACATCACATAATGCCAGGTCATTAAATCTGTGAGAGAGTGAAGGGCGCATATATCACATTACCTTTGTCTTAGCTTAGGAGTCGATGTGCAGACAGTTCCTGCAGCTCAATTAACTCAAATTCATTGATTTGATTCCAAAGGCAGCAGGACTTTGGAGCAGTCAGCAGCTTTATTCGTCCCATCTCAGGTTTCCTTGCCATCAAGTAGAAAATGGGATACTCCCCTGAATGTCTGTGCATGATGCTGACCCTTCAGATGAACCTCATCTGAACTTCCCAAAGCGCTCTGAAGACATTAATTATTTATGCTTTGTAACTCCTTTAAACTTTAACCATCCTGACACACCTCCAAGGACCTGGCAGAAGAGGCTGATCTTCAGCACATTCAGTTTGAACTGTGGAACAGCACAAAAATGGATGCACTGACTCAGACCAATGGTTTTTTCTCTCACTTGCTGTCTCATTCACAGATGCTTAAGGAAATAACATGAAAAGCCAATACTTCAGCTAGAATTGTGAACAGCCCAAGTGTGGCTTTAGATAGCTAAAATTTCAGTTTCAATTTGAAAAAAAGTTTGTTATAAGAGTAAGTCTAAAATATTTGAATGAGCCAATGCCAAGTATCCTCTCCCCCATGGATAGTCTCAGCTCCTCAGGAGCTGTGATGTCTGAGAGAGGGAGCAGTTGGTGTTCAGCTCAGGGAGCAGTTGCACTGATTAATGGCTCAGGAGGGTTCTCTGAGGCATAAATCAGTAGCCCCAGGAGAAGGGAGGATTAAACTCTTTGGAAGAGAGGCAGAGAGTCAGAAAGTGCTCTCACGTCACTCCGCCACTATCAGCAGATATTTTCAGTTGGTTGAATTATCTTGAATGCTTGAATTATCTGTCACATAGCCCCAAAATACAGAGAGATTTTGGTGTTGTGAGGGACAAGAGCAAATATCAGCACGAAGGAGTCATTGCTCATCCTGGTGCCACTGGAATGAGGAGTGGACTTCCAGTGAAGTAATTTCAGGAAGGGATGCGTGTTCTTTTTTGAAAGTTAAAGCAGTGAATTCCTCTGTGGGGAGCAATTCCTCTCATCCTGGGATGTGGGTGGGGTTGCTGCCACTGGGTGCAGAGTTTGGTGTTTGGGAGTTCTGCCCTAGCCTGCATTGATCCAGCAGAACCCGCAAACCATCATCATTCCAGTCATCTCAACTGGCTGGACACTGCCTGTGGATGGGAAGTAGAGAATAAATCTCTTGTTTTTCCTTTGCTTCCACGTGCAGCCTTTACTTTTGCTGTTTAAACTGCCTTTACCTTGTCCAAATGGTTTTTTTTTACAGTAAAGGCCAACCCACCCCATATTCTCAGAGGTTTTCTTGGGAATAGGGCAGACCAAAGTTCATCAGAGCCATTCCCTACGTGACAGGGTCTGATTCTTGTTGTTATCCAAGCTGCTTGAAAGGGGAACATGACCTGTCTTTGGTGGTGGTGTCAAAGCAAAGCAATTTTGGATCAGTGTTCTCTGGAAGGAAACTTGAAAATCATTTGAATATGATTTTACCAATCATATGGTAAAAGCATGTTAAATAATAAATATTTTGTCAGTTTAGCCAGAAAATCTTGTGTCCCATCAGGACAAACTCTTAGAAAGGTGGTAAATCTGTGATTATCTCTTCATGAAGAGAGATGTTTGAGGGGACAGTGTGTTTGGTGTTGTGACGTGGATGGGAAGATTGTTCTGTTTCTCCAGTGCCAAAATTCGAGCACTGTCTCGGTGATGTTCAACAGGTTGAAAGCATTTCAGTGTCAGAGAAAAATCATTGCAGGTGATTGAATGTCTCTTTGAATTGTTGTGCTTTTCCAGCCATTTCTTCTGAAATCCTGGTGGTGGTCGACTTTTTTTTGGGCCATGGCCTCATCCCATGATATGCTGCAGGTTGTAAAATTCTCCTTTGCGACCACGTGACTCTTTCCAAGCAGCCACAATTATCTGGAATTTATCCTTTAAAACTGAGAGTGATACAGGCAAAGGGTAGAGGGCGTCTTCAAGTCTGTTTCTGTGATCTCCTTTCATTAGAAAAAAAATTAAGAATTCTAAAAATATAAAAATAATATAAAAATTCTAAAACCCCCCATTTCAGTGCATTCTTTCTAATGCAGTGGTAACCATGCCTTTATTATCTTTCCACCTCCTTGGTCAAATTAGAAATGTCCACATTTTGGTAATATATCTTTGATAACATATAGTCTGCTCAATGTGTAAATAATAACCTCCTAATTGCAAACATCTCTCCGATGGCAGATTCTCAAACCAGCTTTAAAAAGAGAATAATAATTCCATCCTACTCGGTGAATTTTCTGAAATATTCCTTGTAGTTTCATTAGGCTTTAAATGGAGTTGGAATCTGCTTCACAACAATCACTCATTTACAGAATGTGCTTCTGCTCTCAAAATAGGCTCTTTAGATGTATCTGGAAAAGGGGATTTTTGACTTTAGTAGTCAGGAGTCTTTATTTCTGAAAAAAACGCTGGAGAAATGGCTTTTTTAATTTTGAGTTTGGGATGGAAGTTGCTTGAGTTTTGACAGGTTATTAATTCCTTGATGAACAGCCATATTTTGACACTGAAATGGGATTTTTACATCACAGCATTGCACAACTTTGCTGTATATCCATAAACCTTTTCATTCCTCTCACAAGGAGGTCACCAGAAATCATCCCCTTTGTAGGCCTTGTACAAAAACCCACCACATTTACAACTTTACCCCTCAAATGGATCTCCTCTTCCCAGCTCAGGAGGTGGGCGAATCTTCTTGTGCTGAAACAATGAGCAAGGTGGAGTGGAGGAAGATGCCCTCAATTTGCACATTAACGATGCTGATTGAATTACCTCTCCTTAGCTGAGCTGCTGTGACTGTCCAGGCACAGCCTGCTGAGAGTACAGAGCAAAATGCATTAGTCTTGATGTCATGTCGGCAAAACTTGCTAAGTTTAACATCCCAGCCATCGCTGCCTCTCCGCTGACGAGCAGGAACTCATTAAACAGCAATCATTTGATGCCTTTTCATTGTCTGCCTGATCTTCAGATATTAAAAAATAAAAATAAAAAAAGGCACTGTATCATCTGTGGAATAATTTCAAGGCATCTGCTTTTTCATAGAGTCCTACCCAATAAAAAAGATTTTCTTTCTTCTGCCAAAAATCCTCTGTTTCAATTCCTACAAGGACTGGTTTTTGGGTTTTTGGGGTTTGTTTTTTTTTTGGTTTTTTTTTTGTTTTGTTTTGTTTTTTTTTTTTTTTTTTTTTGGTTTTTTTTTTGTTTTGTTTTGTTTTTTTTTTTTTTTTTTTTTGGTTTTTTTTTTTTTTTTTTTTTGTTGTTTTGTTTTGTTTTGTTTTGGTAAGTACAGTACTCTGCCTTGTAAGAGTTTCCTCTAAGAAGAGGCATTCTTGTTGATTATTTGGAACAAAATAGTTCTCAGTTTTACAACTGCCATTTGTATTATGTTTATAACATACAATTAAGGACTCCAATTAAATGTTCTTACAAGGCAGATCCCAATGACCAATGTTTATTTTCGTTTTTTTCCAGAGCACAGTATTGAAAAGACAATAGAGGAGAAATGTAATGCAAGAGAGGAGCTATAAAACCTCCATTTCAGCTTGTATGAATAAATTTGGGTATTCATTGGCCTAGAAAATCTTCTCTTTTGGCACTCTAATATTTCTGTGGGGTGATAGGCACAAAAATTTCCTGGAATCCCTTTAATTTGTAGCAACTTCTCCTTGACTGAATTACATATTTCAAAGTATATCTTGTTAATGACCAGTATATAGCAAATATATTCTCCAAGCTTATTAGTACAGAAATAATTGCAAGAGGCTGCTATAGTTCATTAAGGCTTATTTATTTTATAGTTCATTACAGCTAATT
The DNA here is from genome assembly GCA_013397995.1 of Malurus elegans. Classification (NCBI taxonomy): domain Eukaryota; kingdom Metazoa; phylum Chordata; class Aves; order Passeriformes; family Maluridae; genus Malurus; species Malurus elegans. Next base: position 178,149 of record VZRP01004604.1, read on the forward strand.
TTATCAGCACAAAATATATTTTAATAGCCAGTTTTGCTGCTTTTTTTTTTTTTTTTCCTTTTTTTTTAGTGTTTCTCTGCCATCTACTGCTAGCAATATTTTCTGATTTTCTTCTTTGGTCCTGGATAATTTGCCGTTGTATTTACTGTGAACTACTTAGTGGTGGCTTTTAATCAACAGTTTTTCTGGGCAGTATCAGATGTTAATCTTGAGCTGGGCATATATTAATTTACATCTGCTTTTTCTGGGTCCAAAAGGGCTTTTTCTGGGTCCAAAAGGGCTAGTATGGTTTATTTTTTAATGGAAACAAAGGGTATCAGAGTAGCTTGACATACAGTTAAACTCACCAATTTTTCAGAAAGAATTGGAGAGCCAATTAGGCTGGGTTTGAGTTAAATATTTATTATTTGGTTGTTTGGAATGAGCTGTTATACGGAAAACTGAGTTTCCTCCTGTCCTTTGCTCTGAGCCAGACGGTGCCTCACCCATGGCACATCTGGGTTCGTTATCTGCCAGAGAGAGGTGGATTTTTCACAGCTCAGATTTTCCAACAGATCACCAGGGAACATTCTCCATCTCTAATACATTCATGATCTTGATCTGAAGAGAAACTAAACAGCAACTTTTTAAATCTAATTAAATTATCTCTGAGACAGAATGATGCTCAGTCTGGTAAGGGGAACTCACATCAGCTCAGACATGGGAGAGACAGGGAGGAATCGATTTTTTTCTCTTACATCTTTTCCACTTTCAATGAATACTGAAATATTTATTGATGGAAAGACCTGAATTTGAGAACACTGCCTCTCATTCCTGTCTCTGCTATCAAGCCATGGGACTGTGCCTGTTTAGTGTCTGTCTCAGCAGTCATTTACACTTTTGGAACAGTGAAGCAACTACAAAACAGATTAAATGGGGGCCTTTCCTGCCTGTCTCACACCTCCTGGTTTACAGCAGGAACCCAGTTCAAATCCTTACTCAGGTTTAAGGCCAGGTCTGGGTTTAAATTCTCATTTAAATCTAAAGCCAGAAGGAATACTGTGAGGAGCACTGAACAATTTTCCTTCACTCTTGTGGGGTTAAAGGAGCCAAGGTGACAGCATTCAGCAGTGCTCAAAGGCAGAGTCATTTCTGTCCTTCATTCTCACAGGGATTAAGCAAAGTTTGAGTCTCATACAACTGTTGACAAATGTGGGTGAGGAAAAGAAAACCTTAGGATTCCTTTTCTAAAATTGTGGATCAGCCTAATTTTAGAACCTGCTGACATTTTGGTGTTCAAGTGGCACTTTCAATACAATTTTCTGTTGTGGGTGGTTTTTTTAGGTGAACTCAGCATTCATTTTTTTGCTAGAGCACACAGAGGCATCTATGCACACACACATGCACCTGGAATCTGGAGTAATCAACAACGCTAAAAAAAAATCCTGAACTAGATGTGTGGAAAAAAAAATCACAAAAATTATTACAGTCAGGGACAAAAGTAAAGATTGCTCCAGCTATGAAGAGGAATGAAAGCGCAAGACATCCATCTTTCCCTTCCATTTTCTTGAAGTTGAAGAGCAAAGTTCTACCAGGATTAGGTATTACATGCTTGAATCTGTGTGTATATGTGCGTATTTCTGTTCATATGTTCATCAGTCAGGGTGAGAGAGCTGGGGTTGTTCAGCCTGGAGAAGAGAAGGCTCTGGGAAAAGCTTAGAGCACCTCCCAATACCTTAAGGGGGCTAATAAAAGGGAACAAGGGGCACTTTTTTTTTTCTGTGGGCAGACAGTGACACAACGAGGGAAAATGGTTTTAAACTGACAGAGGTCAAGTTTGGATGAGACGTTCAGAAGAAATTCTTTGCTCACAGGATGGTAAAACCCTGGCACAGGTTTTTCAGAGAAGCTGTGGATGCCCCATCCCTAAAAGTGTTCAAAGCCAGATTATATGGAGCAGCCTGATCCAGTGAGTGCCACCCTTGCCCATGATGGGGACAAGGTCCCTTCCAACCCAGGCCATTCTGATTGCATGATCAGTTTCTTTGCTAAACCAGTTTAGTTTCACTATGAAATATTGTGCAGATTGGATACTGTTTGTTTCATTTGTTTAACACAAAGCAAAGGTCTTTGAGATTACTTTCCATTGCTGTGAATAAGCACTGAATGCTTTCCCTTTGAAATGTTTTTCTAAGTCAAAGAGGTGGCCATTCTTTCTTTTGTGTTGTTTATAATGAGTGGTCATGAGGGCTGCTTTTTCCTAAACCCCCTGGAAGTTAATGAGCTTACTTCCATGGGAACAGAAAATCCCACTGTGAGTCCATAGAATGCCTTTTTTTTTCTGGTAAGATCTTGGTGCACAAAGACACAGCGGAGAAAAGCTGCTCAGTAGCCAGGAAAGCAGATTTTCATCTTCCAGGGCACTGCACCATTTTTTTTCTCTCATCTACTGTGAAACTGAAATTGAAGGGACCTTTGAGATCATCTCGTTCCAACCTCTCAGCATGAGCAGGGACACCTTATACTACCCCAGGTTGCTCAAAGTCCCATCCAGACTGGCCTTGGACACTTCCATGGAAGTTCCAGGGCCTCACCATCTTCACAGTAAAGAATTTATTCCTAATATTGAATCAAACCCTGCGCTCTGGCAGTGTGAAGTCATTCCCTCTTGTCCTGTTCCTCTATGCCCTTGTAAAGGATCCTTCTCCACTCTCTGGAGCCTCTTTCAGTACTGGAAGGGGCTCTAAGGTCTCCCCAGAGCCTCCTCTGCAGTTCCCTGTAGGGAAATACTTTGGTTTTGTAAGACTGTCCTGTTCATGAGGTGATTCCTCCTGCCAGCCTAAGTACAAGTGCTTCACAACCAGCCCCCACCAAAAAATAATCCCAAAGCTTTGCGCTCGATGCTGAAGCTCAGAGGACCAAATCCCTTGCTGAAACGTGCTGGGAAAATGTAGGCCTGCCAGAAATATTTTGTCAGCCTGTCTTAGGCTTTCCAGTGAAAGGCAGGGTTTTGCTCTCTGTCAGATTTTGATTTTTATTTTTAATCTCCTTTTGATGAGCTTCCTATTGGGTTTTTAGCTACTTGCAGTACAAAGTTAATTTTTTTTAATTGTGGTTTCCAACAAAAATAAAAAACCCTCTTCACTTCAGAGGCCTTCCTGCTTTCATTTTTTCCTGCTACTGCTTTTACTCTTGACATTCAGCCTCCTCAACAAGTCCTGATATAACACTCCATAAAGTCTTTATCCTGTCAAAGCCCTGCTGTGAGCATTGCCCAGTGCTTCCAGAATTTGCATTTAGCATCCATTCATATGACTCTATTGGTGGGACTTTCTTATCACTGAGTAGCCCTCCAGCTTTATATGAAAGGGCACAAAGTTAATGAAAACAGCATTAAAACTCGATTAGCATTTAGTGAGATTACTAAGACTTATTCTGAACTTAATATTAGTTTCAGAATTTTTTTTCTTTTTTAACTCATGGTATCCAGAGCCAGAGACAGCCGAAACAGCTCCATCAAAAAGCCTGTTTTTCAGGTGAGGATGTTATGTCAGAAGGAAAGGAAGGCTTTGATTTTGAAGGGGATTGTTTCAGGGTTTAGAAAAGTTTTTGAGTTATTTTGTCTTTTTGTCTTTTGATGGAAGAGCCTCTCCTTGGAACCGATATTTCTTTTCTGTACATTTTTACTTAAATTCCTGGAGAAATGAATCCTAGAGGGAAGAAGATCTCTTGAAAATGTCACAATATTTCAGAGTGTTAATGAGGATTTTTCTCCAGACACAAACTTTTCTTGCTGTTGCTTTTCTTGGGGGAGAAGAGGAGTTGAAAACTCAGTGTGCTGGTGGTACAGACAGGAAAATTTCCTGCCATGCAAGCAAAAAGCAGACTAAAGTATGCTAGAGCATAAGTCCTCATGTGTTTTCCATTCACAGACCTTGTTCTAGCTCAGGTAAGACCTCCAGGGTCCTCAGGTGAATTTCTTAATTTAAAAATACCGAGAGCATTTCTCTGGCCTCAAGGCTGAATTAAACATCTTTGCTACCTTAGCATATCCTGCTATTCCACAGTGCAGAGTAGCACCTCTTATTGCTTCACTCTGAGTTTTCTCTGGCTTCTGTGTGGTTCTCTTGTGGTCCTAAGACATTTTTATAATTTTTTATAAATGTTTTTAATTTTTTATACATTTTTATACTTCTTTTTTTCGTGTGTTTCTGTCTCTGGAGTTACCCACACAATTACACAGCCAAAGAGGATGAGAGCTCCACCCAAGATGTGGCACAGAATTCACTGCAAAAAGTGATTTTTTTAGAAAATTAATTATTTTTTTAGCTTCTTCTGGGAAGCCTTTTGAAATGCCTGTGGTAGATTGTGCCTAAAACTTCTGTGTTTGAGTCATCTCCAGAGGGACAGCAAGGAGAGGTGGATTTGTGGTTTCTCAAAGGTGTGGTTGTGTTCAGCCAAGGAAGAGGATAGAAAAGGAAAGGGAAAGGAAAAGGAAAGGAAAGGAAAGGAAAGGAAAGGAAAGGAAAGGAAAGGAAAGGAAAGGAAAGGAAAGGAAAGGAAAGGAAAGGAAAGGAAAGGAAAGGAATAGGCTTGAGGCATCCACACCTAGGAAGGTTCTTCGGTAGAAGAAAAGGGGCGTGTTCTGCCTGAGAATGCCATCTCTACCATGGAGAAACCCTCAGGTAGCACAGATTTCACATATTTGACTGCTCTGAGGTTGTAGAGGACCAGTGTGAGAGTCAGACACTGACAAAACTGAAAAAAAAACTCCAGCTGAGGGACTTAACCTTTCTAAAGAAGAAAACCCAAAAAAACAATTAAGCAATTCTGTTCCAGAATACCAAAGCCTACATTTTCTTTTCATTCTCTGTACTGAAGGACTGATTTGATGACTGATGAGGAACTGGGTGGAGAAGTGGCAATCCCAGCTTAGTTCTTGATCTTGACTTGTTTTCCATGGGAAAACAGCCCATTTTTGTGTTAATTTCGCTGTCCCAGATTTGGACAATGGTGTTTGGTCCAATTGTTTCAATGACATGTTATTTGGGTCAGTTGGGTCAGTCCTTCTCCTAAAAATGGGTATAAATCTCTGACCCAAAGTTGTGTTTTTATGTCAAATTTACTTCCACCCTCACAGATAACACAGGGACATTAAGAGAGGTTGTATAAGGACTTGGGCTGATAAAAGGACCTAAGGAGAAGAGCTGGACAGAATAATCTGTCATGTGTTGAGTCAGCTAATAAAAAAGATAGTTACTTAAAATGTCTACAGGCACCAAAGCGGAACGGAAGTCTTAGACAAAGGAAAATAATTGAAATTACTGTGGACATAATGAGAAATGCACTATCAGGCTTTGCAAAGGCTGAGACCAAGGGTTTGATTCTCGAGCAGGATTGCACGTAGCCAAGTGTGAAAAATAATAAATTAAAAATGGATTTGTAAAATCCATTGCGAAGGCTGGCATTGAGTGAACCCCAGGTTGTCAGTTCTGGAACTCGAGGAAAAGCCACACACTGTTTTTGCTAGAATGAATAGAAAACTGAAGCATTTAGTGCTGAGCAGTGTTGTCTGCCACACATTCCTTTGATAATGGACTGTAAACCTGAGTGCTGAACTGAAGATGTTGTAATGCAGAAATAAATAAAAGCCCTGCACGCCTTTCATCCAGCAGGTCTCAGCTTACACTCTGAGCACCCCTCTGAGGGGCAGAACTTTCAATATTCTTGTTTTAAAAGACGCAAAACTGAGATGTAAAGAGATTAAGTCACTTGCTGGAGGCTGTTAGAGAAGCACAATTGTGTCAGCTGCTCCCAAGCTCTCACCATTCGAGCTCAGAGAGATTTTATTTGCACCGCACTCTTTTCAAAGGATATGTTTAGATAAATGGAGGGAAAATATCTGTGGCACAAATCTGACGATTTCAGCAGAAGTGCTTTGGGGATTAATTTGATCTGCTCATTTCTGGGTAGATACCAGGAGCTCTGCTGCGTGTATTTAAAGCACGCTGGTCCCACCTATTGGGGCTGCTGGGGAATTGATTGTGTTGGGTTACAGCATGTCATTTGTCTTCATGCTGATAATTGTGTTTGGGTTTAGTAATGTTCCATTATTTTCCACTCCAGTATATTTTTCACCATCTAAGGGATTTTAGGTGTAAACATATTTCCGCCACCACCAACCTCTGCTAATAATTTCACTGCTGTGTTTGGGTCAAATATTGATTGTGACCTCCTGCATGAGGAAGGTGTTGGTATTTAACATCACATTTTCTTTCTTGTATCTAATTTCATGGAAAAAAAAAAAATCCCCATGTAAGCCAGCTGCAAGGATTCCCAAGGAAAGGCAGATCGAAGTCAAATGAAGAAAGTCAGATTCATCATCTTGCACTTGCCCATCTAAAAGTTAGGTTTTCAGCCTCAATGAGCTCTTGGAACTCCCCTTTGTGTAGTCAAAATTGTAGCTGTAACCAGAGGCTGAGCAGTTCTGCCTCTTTTAATATTATCTCAGAGAATGAAACAGTTTTGGGAGCTTCCTTCTCCTTTCTAACAGCTTTGCACAGACCTGGGTTAATGTCCTTTGGAAAATTGAGGGGAGGGGAGGAGAAAAGCGAAGAGAAGAGAAAAGAGAAGAGAAGAGAAGAGAAGAGAAGAGAAGAGAAGAGAAGAGAAGAGAAGAGAAGAGAAGAGAAGAGAAGAGAAGAGAAGAGAAGAGAAGAGAAGAGAAGAGAAGAGAAGAGAAGAGACAGAAGAGAAGTCCCTCTTCATCCTTCAATTTCTCTCACAACATTGAAAAGCCCAAGCACAGAGCAAGTGCAGCTGAGTTGCCCCTGAGGAGTATACTAACCTCTTACACAAGAACTGTTGAAAAACTAATGGGAAAGCAGAATAAAAATTTTAAAATCCAACAAAATTCCCATTACTTCAATTTTAAAGGGATATTAGAAAAACTCTTTCATGCTAATTTTCATAACATTAAGATGTACAGTCCACTTCTAAGATTAACTAGAGACCTCCTGTCAAAGCCCAGCTGCCAATTTGACAGGTTTCAAGTGTCATAAGATTAAGTTCTGCGCTCCACCTTCCCTAGAGTAGCCTGTTATTTAACTGATGGGCTGCTTTAATCGTTTTGGCTGCACAAAGCCTCTGCTGGAAGAAACTGTGAGTTAATATCACAGGAAAACAGGCCTGAAGAATTAACTGTAGCACCAGTGAAGGGGGTTTTATTCTTTTAATTCTTGGTGGCCAGCCTCACAAATCCCTTATTAGTCATTCATGGAAGTGTCATATTTAAAATGCAAATTCCTCGCTCAGTGTGTTTCCTTTGAAGTATCCCTGGAGCTTTCGAGGGGCCACCCACAATGGGATCGCTGTGATCAGCCACTTTGCAAAAGAGTGCCCTGCACCAGCTCAGGTGAATTCAGCTGGGTCCTGCTCAGAGCTCCCAGCTTTCAAAAAGCATCTGGACTTTGTTTAAGAGGCAAAATAAAAGGTAAAATAAAGGATATCAGGGCAGCCTTTTTACTTTTCAAGCCTTTTTACTGAGGTTGTCTCTCCCGAGGCACATCACAGCCCCATGTCTGCCACCATCACATGGCAGTGAGGGCAGTAATATAAATAGATTTATTTTGTCTTGTTCTGTTGGTTTGGGAAGAGCAGAGCTCTCCTCTTGGTGATTAATATATGGATTTTGTTTTGGTGGTTTTGTATGTAAAGTTGTTTATTGTAAAGAAGTTTTGTATTTTAGAAGAAAAAAATAGTTTTTATTTTCATCTAATGTATAGAATGGGTAAAGTTAGGGTTTGTTTCTTTTTATAGTTTTAGTTTTTTGTGAATGGTGGGTTTTTATTTAATTGTAATTATTACTATTATTTCACTTGCCAAATAACCACGTAACTAACCCTTAACTACTATTTCACAAAATCTTGCAAAAATTAATAAAATAAACTACAATCAACAAAACAAACACATTATTCATATTATCAAACCTAATAATCATACAATCTTTTATACTAACCATTCCCATGATTCTATAAAAACAAAATCTCCTTTCTCAACTCAATTTACAACTACAATCTAATTTTTAACAAAAACCATTAGAACATACACCACCCCACAATTAATGTCTATGACATCCATTCCAGAAAACAATGTCAAGGCTCAACTGGCATTGGATTTTCCACATCCATGTGGAGAATGGCCAATTGTCCTTGGTCCTTGCTACCACTCAGCCACAGTTATGAGCTTTTCTAGGCAGGAATAGTTATGCCAGGTCAGAAATGGTTCTCTGAACTGAGAAAGGCCACTCTGATCCACTGCAGGAGGCTTGGGGAGCATACTGGAGGGAATTGTTGTGTTTTCAGGTAAAGTCCAGGTTAGTGAATGCATTGTCTGATTCAACCTTCCAGGAGCAGCATAAATACTGATAATAATGACCATAATAGCAAGGTAAATTATATTATCAGTAATGGCTAAATAGTTTAATAGTCTTCATCAAATGACTGAGTACCTTGTCCAGCAGCGAGACTTTCTGGCTCCTGTATGCTAATGCAGCCGTACTTAAAACTGGAACCAATGTGTTTTTGAGTAGACACTGCAATACTTGAATTAAAAACCTATTTTTATCAGTTTCATGTGGTTTATGGGGAGAGTTCGTGCACACAAAGCAACTCTTGAAACTTGTGGCCAAAAATTGAGAGTTTAAAATTTATCAAAGTTTGTGTAATACTGATGGGGCCCTTGTAGGAATAATATCAAATGCAATGCTATTTCCCACTATGAGTGCAGGAAGATGTGGAGCTCTTAGAAAATGAATTTTGTCTTAGAAAATGCCAAAACTGCATGTTCCTAAAATGGTAGATCAACATGACACATACACTGCTGGAGATTCCCCAATCATGAATATGTGTTGGCTTTATGGAATGAAGAAGAGAAATTTCAGAGCAATCGTAGAGTGGCTTTCAAGTGGCTTCCAAGGCTGGAGAGAGACTTTTGACAGGGGCATGTAGTGATAGGACAAGAGGCAGTGGTTTTAAACTGACAGAGAGCAGGGTTAGATTAGATTTTAGGAAGAAATTCTTTACAGTGAGGGTGGTGAACCCCTGGCACACCTTGCTCAGAGAAGTTGTGGCTGTCCCATCCCTGAAAGTGTTCAAGACCAGGTTGGACAGGATTTGGAGCACCCTGGGATGGTGGAAGATGTTTCTGCCCATGGCAGGGGTTGGAATTAAATGATCTTTGTGGTCTCCTCCAACCCAAGCTATTCTGTAACTCAATATGATTTTCTGATTGGTAATGCTAGCCCTTTCAGGAAAACCTGGTCCTACAACTTAGGAAAAAGCTGCCTGGAACATTCGTGGTGGAAAATGCCCTGAAGGTGCTGGTGGACACCAAGATGAGCAGGGACCAGCAGCAGGACCTTGCTGAAAAGGCAGCAAAAGGAATCCTCAGCTGCATTAGATGATGGCGCCAGGTGAGGGAGGTGATCTTCACCTCTGCTCAGCACTTTCCAGGTCACACCTGAGCTTCTATTTTCAGTTTGGGCTCCTCAGTACAAGAGACACGTGAACATAACAGAGACAGTGCAGCAAAGGGCCACAAAGAGGAACAAAGCTCTGGAGCATCTGTCGCAGAGTTGGGAATGGGCAGCCTGGAAAAGGAAAGGTGAAAGGGAATCTTATCAAGGCCCAAAAAAACGGGAAGGGAGAGTGAAAAGGAGATGGAGCCAAGCTCTTTGCCGTGGTGCCCAGTGACAGGATCAGATGCAACGGGCACAGACTGGAACACAAGAGGCTCCCTATGGACATCAACCCTTCCAACCTCAACCATTCCATGACTCTCTGATTCCAGGCACCAACAATTAGAGAAAACTAGGAACATTGTTGCCTGGACAAGCCAAACATCCTCAAACAATGGTGTGATCAAGTTTTGAGCTACTCACAAATTTCATTAGCAAGTAGATAGTGTTTGGCATAAACTTCCTTTACCAAACTCCCAGAACTCTGTTTAGATTTTGTGCTTTGTGTCTGCCTCCATGGATATCTGGGAGACCTACTGCTGCTTTTATATGTGATTTGTGGATTTATTAAATGGATTTGGGAGTTAATTGTGTTGAGATGGTCCTGCCTGCCAACAGGAAACCAGGGCAGCATTTTCAATGCCCTTCAGTCTGCATAATCTAAATAAATTCATGAATGCACAAAAAGTCATTCTACCTTGTTCCTTTTGCCCAGCAAAATGTGTTGGCTCAAAGAGCTCAAATTTGCTGTAATCGCCTTTTCCTCTCCAGTAATTCCCTAGTAGTCAGCCATCTCCTTCAGAGAACTGCACAACTGCCACCAAATCTAATTATTTCAGATTTTGTTTCTTTTTATGAACTTTTTGGGATATTTTGTAGTGAGTCGAGAGAGTAATCAGTCATTTGTGAGTGAGGGAATCACATGAAAAAAAATATTGGGAGGATAACCTTGTCAATGATGTATCTGCTGAGGTCAGGACTGCTTTTAAATTCAGTCATTAATTCTCAGTAGTTTAAGAAATTAATCTCTTAAACAGGTTTGTCAGAGAAACAGGATTTTGAGGATCAAAAATAAAAGTCTAAAAGGACAAAATTTAGGTTTTTAAAGGATGAGAACAGAGTCTTTTTTTTTGTATTGCCAAAATGTTCCCCTTTTTTTTTTTTTACCAAGGAACAGCGAAAACTGTATAAACTTAAGTACCTTTGTAATCCTATTATATCCCGTGTTGTTCTTAAGAATGCCTTTCCAGATAAGGTATTTTTACTGTACTAAGTGTTCCATTACTCAAAAGTTATCTTTGCACGACCCTGTTCTGAAAAGGCATCGGAGGTGAAAAAAAAAAGAACATCTGTTCTATTACATTCTAAAATAAAAGGGGTTGTTTTACTGTTTATTTAGTTCAGTTTTACAGGAACAAATCAGAGGGCTGAACTGTTTCTGTTAAGAGATGATTCCTTGCTCCTGCCTGATGAATCATTTGACATTTGTCCTCATATATTATCTTTTTTTTTGTTTTATCCTTGCTATTCTGTCAGAGGAGTCAGCACAGGACTGCCTTCTCCTGTGGAAAAAGCTATGGAGTTTGGTCTTGGAACATGAAAGATTAATTCTGATTAAATTTCAACTGAAATTTTATTTTTTTTTCTCTATGTGGGACTAGGAAAACTCAGTATTACTTATTTATTAGGGGTTTCATCAATACTTGTAGAATTATTGTGAAAAAGAACGGCAGTATCTGGCTCTCTTCGGATTTAAAGAGATCTTAATGCTGTTTCTTGGAATGTAAGAGAATGGGTTTGTTCTTTGTTAACATCTTCTCTCCTACTTCTGGGATCTCAACCAACCATCTGTTTGCATGGTGGTCATCTGTATATTCTAAAATAGTTGCATCTCTGCAATGCATGCATTCTATAGGGGCTTTTATCTCCCCTACCTTTAAAAAATGGATATGAATCTCTCCCATTTCAGAAAAAGGTATCAGACTCTACTGGAACAAAGAGAGACAACAGGAATTTACTCTCTCTCAATCCCACTTCACTGTTTAATTTTTAAAGGAGATAACTTAGAACAGACAAAATATAAATCATATTGTCATAAAATGGTTTGGGTTGTAGGAAACCTCAAAAGCATCTCATTCCATCCCACTGCCATGGGCAGGGGCACCTCCCACTGTCCCAAGTTGTTCCAAGCCCTGTCCAGCCTGGCCTTGGACTCTTCCAGGGATGGGGCAGCCACAGCTTCTCTGGGCAGCCTGTGCCAGGGCCTCACCACCCTCACAGGGAAGAATTTCTTCCTCTTATCTGATCAAAACCTCTCCTCTTTTAGTTTAAAATATTTTAAAATATTCCTCTTCTCTAAAATTTTATCAGAACTTCATGATTAATGGTCATTTAACATTTTTGTTTGCCATTCCCACTCACAAGAGCAATTGTTTTTTCAGCACTATGACGAGTCTAATATCAGGCTGCAGTGAAACCCAAAGATAGCACATCTCTAGTGGAAAGAGAAAGGGAAATCACTCCTACAAAATGAACTGACATTTCCATATGCCAGCTGAAAGTTTTGTTTTTTGATACAGATCATGCCTGGGATATGACAATCCCCCTATTCTTTCTGAACCACCTATCATTACTAATAGTACATCGTGTCACAGACACTCAGGCAAAATATATAGTGCATTATATAGGAGGCAGAGCAGAATCCGTCTCATTTTCCTTGCAGTTTGGAGAAACAAAGCTTATTTTTGCCAGCAAAGTGCAGAGACACTCAGAGAAATGATGCCACTTCTTTTATCATCCAGCATCATGGCTGATCAGAGGGTGAGGCGTTGATGGGAGTGCTCATGAGGCCTTCATCAATTAATCCATTTCCATTTGGGATACACAAACAATTATGGCACTGCACAGGCGGTGACAGGATTTCCCTCTGGAATACAGCTTATGGTTAAGAAATATAAATTCATGCTGGGAAGATGAGCAGAGGGAGAAACAGCCATTGCTTAGTGAATCACAGACTCACAGAATCATTAGGGCTGTAAAATAGCTCCAAGTCCGATTGTCAACCAAATTCCACCATGCCCACTAAAACACATCATGAAATTTCTCATCTGCTTGTTTTTTGAGCATTTCCAGGGGTGGTGACTCCACCACTTCCCTGGACAGTCTCTTCCAATGTCTGACCACACTTTCAGTGATTTCTTCCTAATATTCACCTCTTCTGGCTCAACTTGAGGCCATTTCCCCTTGTCCTGTTGCTTTTTCTGGGAGAAGAGACCAAACCCTACCTTGGTACAGCCTCCTTTCAGGGAGTTACAGAATGAAAAAGTCCCTTCTGAGCCTCCTTTTCTCCAGGCTGAGCCACTGGGCTCCTTGCCCACCAGGGCATGCTCCGGCTCACGTTCAGTCACTGTTGGCCAACAGCCCCAGAGCCTTTCCTGCTGGGCAGCTCTCCACCCACTCTGCCCCAGGGATTTTTGGGGCAACAAGGTGGAGACTTTATCTTACAAAAGGTGATTAAAAAAAAAAAAATGAGCTTGTTCTGGTCAGCTGGGCCCTGAGAAACCTCAGTTAGCTCAGCTTGGCCGTGAGCAGGGCTGTATCTCATTCCTGGGCTGGGGCACTTGATCCAATTCAGAAGTAGTGCAGGTCACTTACAATGGTTTTCCCGAATTCCTGTGTGTTCTCCTTCAGCACCTCCATGTTCCTGTGAGCAACATAGTGTGACAGAACAGTGTTAGTGTTGTTGTTTTTTGCAAAAGGGAATTTCAGAGCAGATGCAACTGCTTGTTTTAAATCTGCAGTGAAGGTCCAGTTAAGAGAGATTCGCAGATTCAGTTTTTAAAACTGTGAATAAATGAATTGTCCCAAATTGTCCCTCCATTCCTCTTTTGTATATAATTTCTTCTCCTTTCCCTGATCTGTATCCTTTACTGATATAGATCAGTAGATTGTTCAGAAAACTGTATTGAAAGAGACTGATGGTTTTTGAGAAATTTTTTTGCTGTTTTTTCAGTCCTATTTCAAAAACTCTGAGTGAGAGTAGCAAATGGTTAAATCTCCTTGTAGTGGGCAGGGAGACACACAGATTAGGAGGGATTAAATCTCTAAATGTCAAAGGGAGGGAAAGAAAGAGTCTGTCCTGCAATCTTGACTGAGCATCCCAACCTTGCCTGACTCTAATGCTGGGGAAATAGAGATTAGAAAATCTGCCACGCAGCTAAGTGCAGACTGCAGCTCGGAGATAAGTGAGCCAGAATGTCTACTCAGGGCTCATTTGTTCAACTTCACTCATCCAGAACCTTTCTGGTGGGGAAACACAAATCTCAATACAAAATACAGAGCTTGCTCAGCTCTGCTGTCACTTCCCAAATCACTCTCACAATCACTCTCACTGTCACTTTCCAAACTGTTCCCACAAGTGATGATCTGTCCTCTGCCGTGCCAAAGGCTTCCCAGGATGGTTTCTCAGGTTCAAGCACTCAGCTGGGTATACACCAGGGATTTTCTCAGTGGTGTTCCACATTAAATCTTGTTTTTTTGTTCCTTGCTGCTGTTGGACAGAAAGCCTTGAGAAGAATGGACAGAAGAGTGTTGGTTTTTATTCAAAATGCAATCTCCTTTCTTCTGAATCAACATTAACTGAATACTCAGGAAAAATATGTGTTGAGATTCACTTGTCAAACTGTTGGTCATTAGGAGAATCTAGCACATTTTTCCAGCGATCAAATCTGGGGACAGATCATTCTATTTTTTTTATTTTTCATTTAGAACTTGCAACAATTTTAATTTAACTTCTGTGATATGATCCAATCCCCTGAGTGACGATCACTCAAACTACAGATCACTCAAATCTGGCCTGACAAATTGAACAGTAAACAATGAATGTGCATAGAAAAGTATAAAAAATACTGGAGACACCTTCTTATATGGGGAGATGACAGAAAATGAAGTTAAAGGAGAACAAATATCACACAGATCATATAATATTATCCTATATTCCTCCATTCCACTGGGAAGGGAGTTGCTTTTTAGCAATCAGCATAGTGGCATTCTAGATGGAGTGTGACAGTGATATTAATTAATGGCCTTGGGTTTTAAAACACTGAGAAAATACCTCAGGCCACAAAGTACCAACTCCTTTCCCATCCCAGTCTGGTTTTGAAAATTGCTTTGGAGAAACTTGGCAGTTGAGATGATTTTGACACAGAAATGAGTAAATTTGTTTGAAAGAGTAAGATAAGGGGTAATTTAATTTAATTTTTTAAATTTTTCATTGTTATCCTAGGTATTTTTTGTGTTGTTTAGCATAAGGAGGTGAGGCTTGCTGGGTTAGTAACTTCAGTATGCTGGTTTCAAGGGTGATAGGAGACAAGGAAAAACAATTTAGGGCTCAGTGTAAAAGTGAAACAGCAATCAAGCATCAAAAAACCCAAACCCTTGTGTTTCAAGGATGATTTTAAAAAAAAAAATGTTTCTAGGCCCTAGGAAATGCAATTTGCTAATAGACTGTAGTGTAACGATTAAGGGGAAGCGATTGTAATTGTAAATTACCCTGTGCCACGTGGAAGGCACTAATACACTTAAAATACAATAGTGCATACATCTATGACTGGTAATGAAGGTGATAATCACCTTATATTCACAAAGGAAATGATGTAATAAATCCTATATAATGCAGTTTACAGGTTACCTTGGCAAGGGCACTTGCATCGACAAGCAGAGAGCAGGCGCGCCAAGAGCTGCAGTATATATTATAATTAGGGGCATAAAATCCTAATGAAATGTTGTCCTAAGTGATATTGATTCCAGTTTGGAGGGCTAGGAGCTTGGTGATGTCATGATATCCAAGGAATTCAAGTTACACCCACACTACCCTCTTTAGGGCTCTTTCCACCTTTTCCCTCGGTAAAATTTGCCTTCTCACTCCAAAAAAGCAAGGAGAGAAAAGATCTTGCAAACTCTGAATTGCAGCAGAAGCCATCTTTCAGCTTTAATTAACATAAATTTAACATTCCATGCAAAAAGATGGGGCTGCAGAGCTCACAAGCTGAACAAACCCTCCCCAAACTGTTCTTAATTTCACATCAATCTCACTTAGCATGGGGGGCTGGAGATGTTTCAAAGGAGAGTTTTGTTGTGAAGTCACTCTGTAAGGTGAGGAAGGGATTCACACAGTGTGGGAAATTTTGGAATCAGCGTTTTGGGATCAGGATGGAAGTCTGGATAAAAAAGAGCCAGACAGACTGCATTCTGCATAACCCTACTACAGTGATGGGATATTGACAGAGGTACCAATAGGAGCAGCACAATGTCAAATAAAGGTTTGTTTTTATTGTAACACTCATAAAAGTGGAAAAAAAAATACGGGAAATAGCAAGGGAAGACTGGAGGAGTTTGGCTTTCTCTTCCTGGAGAAGGAAAGGCTCTTTATGGTATTCTGGCACCTAAAGAGTGGCTGCACAGGGGACAGAGGCTCTCTCATCACAAGGACCCACATGGACAGACAAGTTGTACCAGGCAAGGTTTTATCTCGAGAGAAGAAACCCATTTTTTACAGAGTGGCCAACCAATCACTGGGACAACCTCCCCAGGGATGTGGCAGAGTCCCTGGCCCTGGAAGGTTTCAAATCTGTGGCTGCACAGTCCCAGATGGTCTCACTGAGGCTCCCTTTCCCAGAAAAGGTTGGACAAGATGATGTTTTGAGGTTCCTTCCAGCTTGGACTGTTCCATGATCCAGTGATTCCAATGATACATGAAAAGGACTTCTAGCTGTTGATTTCGACCTGTAACAAAAATACTCATTTTAAGGCATTGTAGTTACTTCAGACATCCAAATAATTTCACATAAATGGCTTTTATACCAACTTTGTCAGAGTATTGCTGATCCCACGGTAAAAATCATATGATTTTCATGTTTTCAAATAGCAACTGAACATAACTGCAAACACAACAAAGTCAGAAAATCCATGGTGTACTTTTCTATTTCCACAATAGTCCCATAAATCTAATAAATTTGTTAAAATAGCAGAGACCTGGGGGTGCAGGTAATTATCACATGTTTATTGTCAAATAGGGTTCAGAAGTCCTATTCGAGTTTGTATTTTCTGTATTTTTCTCATACATGCCTTTCACAATAACTTGTCCATGTTATGTCAAGAAGTAAAAGCCTCTTCAAAAAGGCTGAGCCCAGTTCCTCTGAAAGTGATGATTGCCTCTGAAAATGAAGATTGCCTTTATTTTTAATCAGAGAAAATGTCTTACATAGGGTGCAGCAAGATACATTGGTGTGTTTTTAGCCAGGCACACAAACCACCCAGATTTTGAACAACCAGGAAGATAGCAACATATATTTTTTGCACCTTTTATTCATAGTATTGTACCTTCAGCAGGAAAATATCAACCTGGTACTCGTGAAAACTCAAATTAAAACATCTTAGAAGTGAAGGCGGATGTTGTAAGGAATGAAGGAGTGCAGAGTTTAACTCTCAGTGACTTCTCTTTCAAATGATGAGTCCTACATTGATTGCCACTGTGCCCTATTGAAATTCTTGTTATTTTATCACTGATAGCACTGAGGCAAAGGGAATCTCTCACTGACCCAGTCAGTCCCCATAACTCAGCTTGTTAGATTTCCGAAGCTCCTGCCCAGCAGACAAATAAACCCAGCTTGATGTTATAAAACCCGTCAGATGTTTTAGGGCAAGGTTTGGATGAGCAAAACAATGTATTTTTCAGATAGCTGGGTGTTCAGTGTAACAGAATGGACTGCAGAGCTGGAGTTCATATCCCTGGAGATTTACTGGAAAAGCATCCCCGCCTGTTTATCTGGTTTCAGATCAGCACAAGTTTGCAATTCCATATGCTGTTTGTTATCTGGGGTTTTGTCATCCCCTCTGCTTTGCTCTTATTCTGTCTGTGTCTGTTCTCTTTTTGTGAGTTTCTCTCATCCTGGCTGGTGTAATTTCAGTGTTACAAACTTTAAATGACAATCCAGCAGGGTAATGTCTCAAAGGAATCTTCAGCAGTGCTGGGTAAGTGAAACACAACAAAAACAAACAAACANGGAACTGAACAGAGTGTCAAATCCAGAGAATCAGAAACCAGAACATACAGGCAGGAACAAGTGGTCAGCTCAGGGTGCTTTGATTCCCACTGTGTCCTGCACCAAAGAAATTCCTCCACATTTAAAGAAGTTGTCACAGTGTAAGAGAGAAGGCTGATAACTAACAGGGAGAAAAAGATCAGAAACAGAAGAGATCAGAAGCAAGGTGATTAATTTTCATAGTGGAGGAAATTATGAACAGGAGCCTTGGCTGTGCTGTGCATAATGCTCTTTCAAGAAGTGAGGTAATGATCTGGTAAAATTACTGCTGACAGAGAGGTATTCAGGCTATTTAGAAGTAAAGACTCTTTAAATGATCTTAGTGACTGCACAAAAGAATAAAATTCACTGTTGACAAAAACAAAAAGGGGTGCACAGGAAAAGGATATGGAAACTGTGCGTAATTATTGTCAGAATTGAAATTAGCTATTCTTGCTTAGGGGAGGAATCATAAAGTCATCACCTGAAAAAGCCAGCTCAATGCTCAGTGCAGCCAAAAGGGCAAATATAATGATAGGAATTATCTGAAAACTGTTTGAGAACAAACCAGAAAACATCATTAAGCTGGCCTGTAAAGATTCACAGGATGCCCTGCTACAGAAGCTGCGTTCCAGGCTAATTGCTCTGCCTCTGAAAGTTACAAAAACATGGAACAAAATATAAAGGAAGGCAATGATGCTGATCACAGATAGGGAATGATTCCCATGAAA
Organism: Malurus elegans; assembly: GCA_013397995.1. Taxonomy (NCBI): domain Eukaryota; kingdom Metazoa; phylum Chordata; class Aves; order Passeriformes; family Maluridae; genus Malurus; species Malurus elegans. Next base: position 196,457 of record VZRP01004604.1, read on the forward strand.
AACCTTTTGATAGTGAAGCTGCTTGCTCAGCTTCAGGCCTGGGAACAGCTGCTCTCCATAGGCACCACCTGGAATACAACTCATAGGTGTGTTATGCAGAGACATCCAGGAAAATGAGAGGGTGGCTTGGACACTGTAGCATGTGCTGGAGTGAAATAACAGGACTTGGAAACAGAATTAACTGCAGGGTTGGTTGTTGTCTTGATTCCTTTTATTGCTGCACTTTTTTGTTTTTTAGAACTTTCTTCAAGTAAAACAGAAAGGGACAAAATAGAAATGTCCCTCTTAGCTCAGGAAAACTGCCAATGATTGGATCCTTGCTGGGAAAAATGCCAGCACTCCACTCATGCAATATCTTTCTCACTTTAAGCACACTCTTTACGAACTGGGGGAAGAGTGCAAACCAATGAATGCTCAATATAGGATGTGCATCTTCTTTATGCATAGGAAAAAAACCCACCTAAAATCATGAATTCTGTTTGCTAAGTGGTGCAGGGGAGCTCTTTTATTTCTCCAGCATTATGGCTTTTGCAAGTGCTCTCTTCGCAGAACTTTGTAGCTCTCCATCATTGATTATTGCTGCTGTGCTACCTGCAGAGCTGCTTTAATTCAGAAATACCTCAGGTAGGAACAGAGGGAAGGAAAATCTGGAAGGGCATTGCAGCCCAAAAGGTGTTGAGGTTCAGGAGGGATCTCACAACATTTTTCTTCTCAGTCTCAAGCTGATGCATTTGTTCTGATGCTGTTTGAGATGTGTTGGTGGTCTCCAATTATCATCTGGAGTTCCAGTTATTTTGGCCATGCATAAATGTGGGCTTGTGTAGCCATGTGGATTTTGTACAATTTTTAGTACTTATTTGGATAAAGAATCTGCGCAGAACGAGTGAGCAGGAAGATAATTTTTTTTAATGGAGAAAAAAGAGACCTTCAAAGATCCAAATCAAGCAAAAAATGTTTTAACTCACTGGTTTCCAGTGAGAAGGAGACTGTGCTTTTGTACCTTTGAAAATCTTCCTTCTGACACCCAATGCCATCATCATATTTGCCATCAGCTGATCCTCATTTTGCTTGGAAACAATTTTAGAGTTTGGAATATCTGTGGGAAGATGAGTCTCATCTCTCTCTGAAATAATTCATGCCTCAACTGAACACGGAGCAGTTAAAACATGGTTTCATTGTCATTACCTACCCTAGATTATTTCATGTGTAAAAAAAAAAAGAAAATAAAATGAAACAAACAAACAAACAAACAAACAAAAACCCAACAAAAAACAAAAAGAAAAACCCAGGGCAAACAAACCAAAACAAAAGCAGAACAATAACAACAACAAAAATTCCCACTGGTGTCTGGAAATTTAACCAAACACATCTAACATTTTGTGACCTATGAGAGCTTCCTAGAAATGCCTTAATTTTAGGACACTGTAGCTTTTTCCAGAGGTAATGCATGGATCAGATGTCAGACCTGCCTGGTCTCCAGGTCAGGTCCCATAACCAAAACTCGAATTCATTCTCTGAGGAAGGGAAGGCCAGGTTATGAAAATAGTACATGAATGTCTAAGGCAGGGTTCTGCAGAGGAAAAGGTGTCAGCTTTTCTAATTATGTTGTGAAGGTAGTTTGTAGGACGTCTGGAAGGGAGGTGTCAAGAGGAGTTCTGTAGGAAATATTTCTTTAAATGATTCCCATCAAACTGCTGAATTGCACTTGGCTTAGAATTGTATCATGTTTTTGAACTTCAGTCTCTAGCAGGGAATTGTGTTTGTACCTGGTTTTGTTTTGAAGGGCTGGAATTGGACATTTAGCTCCTGTAGGAATCTCTCCCCCAGACACATCGGAGTGATAAAACTTAACAAGAAGTATTTTTTCATAATTTAAATCTTTAGTTTGCTCAAGCTTATCAGAGAAGTTATTTTTTCTTCTGGTATGGGATGCTACTGATCCCATTGCTTAATTGCTTTTGTTTTTATCAATTTTTTTTCAACGTTTAAGAAAATCCTGGGCATTTGTAGTGCCAAATAGATCTAAAAAACAAGAAAGGAAAAAAAAAAAAAATCAAGCCAAAACAAAGTTTAAATTTTAAAAAAAAGCACTTAGGAGAATACAAAAAAAAATTGAGACTCAAAGTCAAACTGAATTCTTCAGTTTCAGTTACTTTTAATTTCTTGTGTTTCTCAACTTTGAAATTTCAAATGGAAATAAAGTTGTTTAACTTTCCAATTCCCTCTATTTGCTTTCGAAAATATCTCAGCATCAATTTTATCCACCTGCTTCTTTTACTTGTTTTGATTTTATTTTTGGCAAAATCCCAATGCCTATTTTTTTTGCTGCTGTTAACAGATCTTGATTTTTTTTTAATCCACAAAATCAGAAGAAAAACACATTTCAAGCCCAATGCCAACATCTAGGTCTTCCTTCTTGCTACTGTACATCCTTCAAATACAAGATCACAAGCATTTTCTTTTGGCAGATGCTTCTCCAGCTACAAGGGAAGGGATAAGAAAAAAATAAAACTCTGTTACCCATAAAATTTAATATAATAACATTTCATGTTTAATGGCTAAAAATTCTGGTAGATTTATGTGAGAGCTTCAAGGAAGAACTGAAGAGAAAAAGAATTGCCATCTAAAAATCCCAAAGCCATGGTCATGTAGACAATATATAGTGAAATCTACCAGACAAAAAACTTGGTGGTGGAGCCCCCATCCCTGGAAGTGCTCAAAAACGTGGATGTGGCACTTGAGGACATTATTTAATGGTGATCATGGTGGGTGGTGCTGGGTTGGCAGCTGAATTTGATGATCTTAAAGATGTTTTCCATCCTTAATTATTCCATGATTCTGGGATTCTGTTTCATGAACCTGATTGATCCTGCAGTGGTTTTGTCCCAGTTTTCTCTGCAGACAGCAGGATGAAAATTTGACACTTTATCTCTCTTTGTATATTTTCTTGTTTAGAAGTACACTCATTTAGCAGAACAGATTATTCAGCTCATCCCTTTCCTCCAGTCTCTCAAAACAAGACAAAGCACGAGGACATCTCAGCTGGGACATCAGGAGATCTGTGATGAGAGGAAGAGCTGTGAGGGTAGTTAAGATTATAAATTACCACACTAAATAAATTTAACCATTGCATTCTAAAAGACTTCTACAAACTCCCCGAGGATAAATCAGAAGGAAAGAAAGAACAAGAAGAACCAAAAGTTAGTTTTGTCTTTATTAATTTGGGTTTATATTTGTGCCCACAAACACCTCATGCTGTGCTGTGGAGGTGCAGTTTTGATTTAATGGGGAGCTGTGGTAGGATCCTTCACCCAGCACACAGGAAAAGCAGGAAAAATCCTCCTGGTGCCTTCCTTCAGTACCATCTCCCAAGGGATTGACTGTGCTGCACCCACCCTTGTGCAGCTCCCATGACTGCTGCAATCCACAGCCTGCACAAAAACCATCCCTGTGCGCACTGGGAACACCCAAAGTCACCTCAGCCTCCTTGCCATGGACACAGAGTAGGGCTAAGTAAAGGGTTATGAAAAAATGGAAATGAAAAAAAACAGGGAGGAAAGACATCTTTCAAGGCTGAGAGAAAAATTTTGTTCCAGGCTGCTGTTCAAAGTGTGAACAGTGTGTCTTGTTTCACATCCTCCTCCTCCCCATCTCACATCCTGAATTTGAACTGCTAATTTATATAGTTCAGATAAAATGATAAAATTGCCTATATAAATATATATAAGTGCACATATTTCCTCGTGAGGAAGGAAGCATTAGGAAAGCTGAAGTAATTAGTGAGTGATTAGGTTCTCACCTAAGGTCCTACAACACTCCGTGGTGTCTGTCAAAGTCACTAAAACATTTGAGAGGTGCAGGGAATTTATCACTGGCATCTCTGCAAACGAGATGAGAAGTACAGCCACAGAAATGGGTACCTTTAACCATCAAGGTCTCCCAGGCAGGGGGATGAGGCCACGGACTTGCTTTGGAGAGGCTGCAAAGTGGCTGCCACCAAATTGAACCTTCCAGCTCTGAGAAGCTGGAATCGCTTTCATCCCCATTGCTGCAGTGAGGCTCCTGTTGAGCATCTTTAGGAAAAAAAGTGCTGCTAAGTTTCTCCTAACCTGCTTCCCTGGCAGGAGGCAGATAAAAGAACCTTCTTTTTATGTGAAGACATCTTTGAAGGCTGTCGTTAGCTGGTGGGACTTCCCGTCGTTGTCAGGATCTCAACTGCTGTGCTCCCAAACTCTGCTATAATGTTTCACTTTTGTGAGGATTTGCTCCCAGCTCATCCTGGTTTGGGTTGTTCTTTTTGTGAGAGCTGTAAGGGATGAGACAGCCTTAGAGCAGAGCCTGTGTGGTCCTGTCCCTGCTGTCTCGATGCTCAGCAGTGCTCCCTTGAAGATGCTGCTGGGTCCATATCCTTGAGAGAAACAGAGTCACAGAATGGTTTGGGGTTGAAGGGATCTCAAAGATCATCCCGTTCCAACACCCCTGCCAAGGGGCACCTTCCACCAGACCAGGCTGCCCAGAGCCCTGTCCAGCCTGGCCTTGAACACTTTCCATTTCTTGGATTCTGCCAGGTTTGGTGCCATGATCACCGCCCTGAGGAGCCTGTTCTGGTGCCTCTGGGTGAGATTTTCCTGATATCCAACCTAAATCTCCCCTGACCTAACTTTAGATAGTTGTCTCAGATGCTGTCACTGATCACCAGAGAGAAGAGATCAGTGACAAAGCTGCAGCACCAGTCTTAACCTAAAGACACCTACCTTAGCAACATCTGGACCATGGCAATCTGCAAAAAGAGCAACAAAGCCCCTTTTGCTCTGGTTCTCAATCAGTGACATCATGAACAGCTCCTCCACCATGCTCCTGCTGTCCCTGCTCAGGGAGGAGAGCTGAGATCACTGACAGGGAAGCACCAGGCCAGTCAGTCCCCCATTAAGCAATTAAAATGATGAAATGTGAACAGCAATATTGGAATCACAGGGAGCCTCCTGCAGACATCAAGAGAACGTTGCCGCGAACGTGAAAGGCACCTCAGCTTCTCCACACCAAGAGAAGGATTGGTTTGTTTTTAAAGCAGCCTTTACCAAGTGAATGTGTTGGAATCTCTAACCTCCAATAGCAGCTGGCTCTTCCAACATGGAGAGTAAGAACCCCCTAAAGTCACATCCCATCGAGTTATATCTGACACCCAGGCAGAGGCAATGAGCCTGCAGCAGTCAGGCTGCAAAGCAAGATGAGCCTCATGAAAGAGGAACTGCCTCTGTGCAGTTAGGGCTGATCCTAATTGCAACCTAACAGGAGAGGAGTTCTTTGGCATTTGGGTTTAAATAGGCAGTCCCCAAAAATGTGTGGCAAAGAGAGCTGTCTTGTCTGAGTGAGGCGTTTTGCATTCACTGCTTGGCTTTCAGGGCAGTCTGGTGGAACTTTGAAATAAAACAGGGCTTGACACATGGGAATTGAGATTTGTCCACATATATTCAACCTAAATTTAATCTGTTAAGAAAAAATAATCATGATGCAGAAACAATGCAGGAGTGTGGTTTATGTGAAAGGAGTATAAACTATTTATGTGAAGATATAGACCTTTCAAAGAAGCATAATATTTAAAAATTAAATTTTTATGGTTAGCAAATATAAAAATTAATATTGCTTATATCATTTATTTCAATTCTCTTTTGTATATATTTTGGTACGGTGTAAACTTCTCTCATTTTAGGAATTTGACATTAGCCACGGGACGATGAGTGGTCAGTGAGCAATCATTTCTCCCTCTCATCTTCACCGTGTGGTCGCAGGTCTAATTTACTGCACACCACTCAAATCCAGAATGTAAATTTAATCTCTTCTTTGGGAGCATCCATGTCTCACTCAACCCTTGCACACCAGGAGTTATCTCCCAAACACCCCTTTTATGAAGGATCACCCTTTTCTGATCAGATTTTATGAATGACAACCTGAAGTGCAGCGTTGTTTTTGTCAGAAGTGATTGGTGGCATTTGGAAGCTGAATTATTCATGCTTGTGGCTTGTTTTATTCAGAGAGCTGAGCCAGATGACAGCCTGTAGGTTCACAACAGGTCTTAGCAGCAGATGTGCATTCCCAGAAGCTTTGCAGATACCCAAAGGTCTGGATGGTTGTTTCCCTGTGAGCGAAGTCAAGGGAAACATGGAAGAGGCACATTCCCTTTGCCTGCACTCCCTGTGAGCTTGTGGGATGATAAAGCCAGGATGCCTCATGCAGGTGACATTTCTTCAAAATTTTAAATTCCTGAAGAATTTAGAAGTGGACATCTTTATGCTTATAGTCAGCATAGACAAATACAGCTCTGCATCTATTGTTCAAATAAATGACAAAAGCAATATTCTGGATGCCACTGCTGGTATTGGTCCCCTGTTTGAAAAATGGGTACATTAGAATTTCTCAGCAAAGCATCTGAAGAATATTTGAGGACTGTGGATAAAAAAGAGCAAAGTTTAATCAGTTTACCGAGTTTGCATTGCTGTCTGAGGTGATCTGTGGTAATCAGCAAGCAAAGAATGACCCTCATTGCAAGGGAGGCAGAGATGCACAGGATGTTTGAAGCATTTCTGGCAGCGAGTCGTTCTGGGTAAGCTCATTTAAATGGTTATGTGCCCCCTTATGGCCTCATCAATGAGGCTATTAAAGCTGAGGTTATTTCCAGCAATGGATACACTTGCACATCACAAACTTCAGAGAAGAAGAGAATTATAATTTAAAAAAAAAAAAAAAGTCAGCAAAACAGAAAGAAAAAGAAGGGGAAAAAAAATTAAAAGCCAGGATTTTGACAAAGCCAATTCATTGCTACTTCTGTTCAGAGATAACCAGTGATGGAACAGCCATGATAAACCATGTGACAGTGGAGATAAATCCTCAGGGAGCGAAAATTAAAGCTTGAAACAAACGTTGGCAACTTCAGCATGGAAAGGTGGGAACACTGTGCTGTCTAATTATGGGATAAATACATGCAAAACAAATGGTGCTAAAGCACACAGGTCAGCATCTTCAACAGCTGTTGCAGCAGAATTTTGAGCTTTATATTATCCTCTTCTGTGACAAAAAAGCTAATTCTGTCATCTGCTCATCACACAGCTCTTCCTGAGCCATTAGAACTCCTTGTGGCTCAAAATGCCTGTGAGGAGTCTCAAACTCTGTTTTACATTTGCCATCTGATACCCAAAACACAGCCAAATTGCCCTGGGATGAAAACCTGAGTATGTTATTCCCTAACTCAAGCAAAGTTTTTATTAACAACTCACTATACCTGAAATGAGAAATGGATTTATGGAAGCAGGGGTGTGGAAGAGCCCTTCTGGCCTCTTTTAAAACAGAGGTCATTGTTTCTAGGTTCAAGAATGTTGAATGTTTTCTTTCCAAACTCCTTTGACTGTTAGATTAACATTATAATAATTATTAAAATTTATATATATATNCCTGTGCTGTGACTCCCATTCTGGATTGAGAACCATTTCATGTAATTTCTGACTCGCTCAGGCCTGCATCAAATCTTGTGAGAGCAAGGTATAAGGGTAAATGCAGAAAAAAATTATTTTAAAATAAAAATAAATACAAACTTCACAAGACTTGAAGGTGGAAAATGATCTGTAATGCCGTTGTGCTGCCACAGTACAGCTGGGATGCTGTGGAGAGAGGCTTCTGTCTGGGTGAGGTGCTGTGGTCTGGTTTTGTTATAAATGTATCTCACATCAGGATTTTCACCTCTCCCCTCTTCCTAGAACATTATTGATTTACTTCTATTCTTGCTCTTCAGCCCATGACCTCCTTGGCTTGAGTTAGACTGGAATCACAGGAGAGGAGCATCTCTGAGCTCTGGTGTAGATATTCAGAGTAAAATGCAAATTATCCTAAATAGAAAATGAAAATACTTCCTGCTTCACCTAGACCAAACTATCATTTCATACTAATTGCTAATTCCCAAAGCTGGGGTTTAAAAATATTAGCAAGTGTGATATCCTTTAATTTTTTTTTTTTAGTGTTTCCGGATGAAATAATAATAATAATAATAATAATAATAATAATAATAACAACAATAATAATAATAGCATTATTATCTAGACCTCTAGGAACTGAGGTGGATAAGATCTGAAATGCATCACAGGGCAGTGGCTTTCACAGTCCAGACTGTGTGGGATTTGTCATTCATTTTGAATACAGCTTTTCAGTATAAGAAAATTTATTCCTACTCTATAATTCTATACAATTCTGGATTAATTCTGAATTATAAATAGACTTTGGTAAAACATTATTATTTTACATGTTTTTAACTACATTAGCATGCCATTGCATTTGCGTAATAGACCGCCCAATATTTTCCTCTTGTTTGGAAGCATATTTTCCTCTTACCAGTCATTCCATCATGACCATCTCTTCGCCTCATTCTGGTGATGCTCTAAATGTTCAACCTGCCACCTCTAATTTTACAGTTGCCAGTTGTTGCAAATTCTCAGCACATTCCAAAATCACTAAGGAAAATTTAATACATTAAATTTTAATGTTTTTTTTTTTTGTTGTTGTTTTTTTTTTTTTTTTCCCATGAGTCAGTACCTCAGTTTTGCCTCAGTGTTTGACAAGGCTGTCCTTGTTTTGACATTTGTGCATTCTGCTTTGGTGTGAAGAAGAAAAGGGATCCAAACTTTAAAATTTATCACTGGGGCTGGATGGTCATTGTAGGCTCCTTCCTAGTGAACTGTTCTATTCTATTCTATTCTATTCTATTCTATTCTATTCTATTCTATTCTATTCTATTCTATTCTATTCCAATCCATTCTATTTTTCATTATCTTTCCAAGAGAAATTGCTCACTTGATCTTGGACTGGCCTCACAAAGAAAAGTTGGTCTGAGGTTTTTACAGATGTGAAGCTGTGAAGCAGTCATGGAATGGCTGATTTGCTTTCTTAATTCCTAACAAATGAAAGGAATTTCTCCTACTTACACTCACCAGTGCGTCCTGGCTTCAAGAACAGTAACCAATGGCACAGGTCCTTCCTTTCCTCTTAACCTCTTTTTGTGCTCCAGTGCCTCGAGTGGTGAGCACCCCAACTTCAGCGGATTTGTTGAGCTCTGGGGTAATTTGTGGCCATTTGTCATTTCTGGACAGCTTTTCAGCTGAATAAAGTATTCAAAAGCAATCCTGAAGCTTTCATACCTTTGGGAACTTTGCACAGACCTGCACTTGGTGTTTTAGATGCCAAAGTACCTTGGAAAACTTCACCTTTAGTAGGATTTCTGCTGAAAACTGTGTTGGCTGGTACATAACCCCATGGCTGAGTGCTCACAGCATATCAAGACAACTTCAAAAGCCCCAGCACTGGGAAAAAAAAACAAACCAAACTAACTGAAAGCAATTAGATGAAAGGAATTTCATAACTTTTCTATGACAACAACCTTTGGTATTCTTAGTACATTTTTATTTTGAGCAGTGAGTCACACGAATGCAGCGAGAAACAACAAAGAGGACGTCAAGTTCCATTACTGTGGCACGATGGTGGATGACAAGGGCATCTGGTTGATAGAACAGAACAGAAAATTGCACTTTGTCTGGCAATTAGGGGAACAAAACGGAAAAATTGTCACTGTCGTATTTCTGTTTAACTTCAAAAAGTACATATGATTTCTGCCTGGGGAGGTTCTGTAGGTGGCTGCCTGCCTTCTAGTCCTGCTGAAGCATCAATTTGTGTTCAAAGTGGAGAAGTAAACTGGGTGATGAAATATTCATCTGACTAAACTCCCGTCTTTTCTTCTTGTTGTTTTGCTGTTCTTATGAAAAAGAAAAAAGTAAAAAAGAAAAAAAAGCCCCATTTCTGACTGGCTTCATCTCGGGTGTTGATGTAACCACTCATGATAGGATATGGCTTTTTAATGAACTTTGCAGCTGGTTGGTGTTTGCTGCCAGAAGGACTGGATGGTGCTGCAGACAGGAAAACCAAGCTCCTTTTTCTTCAGAGCTGAAATCAAAAGCTGAACTTTTGTGCATCTTTTAAAAGATCTGAAACAACCCGTCAAGCCCTGTCCTGTACTCTACAAAGGCTGATCACAGTACCTGCAACTATAAAATAGGGATAAAAAGGATGTTAGTTTTGTAACACTTTTCCCATCTTTACAAGATCACTGGCTCAATAGTCAAAAGGGAATTTGAATGAGTTATCCCAAAAAATTTCATTTCAAGATGTAAATAATGCTTTTTGTTCTCTCCTTTTTCTTGATTTTTAAAAATCATTTTGAAAAATGTGACGTTCTTCTCTGAGCATAAACCAAATGCAGTCCATTATAAACTGGGTTCAATATTAAAATCCAAAGATTTTTTGTCAATTCTCACAAAAGGAGTGGAATTCAAAGTAAGTCTTGCTTACAGTGTGCCAGGGTAGAGGTCACAGAGCCCAGTCTGCTGTGATGAAGGTGCACAAAGCAGTAGCAGCAGCAGAACTGGGTGAATTGGGACCCAAATTGCGTAAATTATACATTTCCTGTACTTTCTCATGTTTCTAATTACATTATTAAAATATTCAACATTATCACTTAATTGTTGCTAATGACTTCATATATAACAAGCCGTTGTTAAAACAGAAAATTAGACAGTCCTTTCCTCTTTCAAAATGTTTTATGAAGAGGAAAGCATCCCACAGTCTACATTTATTTATAACCTTTAAGAAAACAAGTTTTCCTCCCTGTTTAAGGGAGTCAAACCACAACCTCATCCAGCAGGATGTGAAGGTTTTCCATTAGGACAAGAGACATTTTTGGGTTCTTCTCTGAGAGAGAGGCCAGTTGCTGTGCTCTGCAAGGAAGTGGTCCTGGCACCAAGTCTGTCAGAGTTCAAGGAACGGGCGGACAGTGCTTTCAGTCAGATGGTTTAGTTTTAGTAAGAGTCCCTTCCAATTTGAGATATTCTATGATCCAAATCCGTTTTAGGGTCAGTACCTCTTGGCAGAACATCGCTAAAGCTTTTTGATCATTCTACGTTTTCCCTATTGTGATAAAGAAAAAAAAAAGTGAAACCTGAACTTTCCAGTTTGTTCCTCCAGGTCCCATGAGGTCCTTCTGCACTGGGTAATACATCCCACCCCTGAAACAAGAGTAGCAGAGAGGGAGTTTTATTCCCCAGAGATAAGGCAAGAGCCCAACTTCCCAGCGAGTTTTTATTTATGTCCAGACATGGCATGTACAGTTTGTAGAACACATGGTTTCAAACTGAGAGGGAGGAGGTTTGGATTAGATTGTGCAACAAAATTCTTCCCTGTGAGGGTGATGAGGCCCAGAGAAGTTGTGGCTGCCCCATCCCTGGAAGCGTTCAAGGCCAGGTTGGATAGAGCTTCGAGCAACCTGGGATAGTGGAAGGTGTCCCTGCCCATGGAAAAGGGGGAATAAGATGATCTTTAAGTCCCTTTCCAACCCAAACCATTCTGATCCTATTATTCTGTGAATATAGCACATATTTAGAGTTCATAAGCTAAGAAACGCAGGGGTGCTAAGGTTTCGTGGCACAGCATGTGCAGGGCTGGAAAGGCAGAGGAAGCAGCAAAACCAGGGCTATCAACTGCAAAGGAACTGTCAGCCCCACAGAGTCACTTCTAGCACGTGACACGAGGGCTCGGGACAGATGTTTCCCTTTCAAGCCGTCTCTTCTGAGGTCTCTTCCCCAAATATGAAATGAAGGCAGTGCAGCAGAAGACTTTCAAATGCAAATAGGAGAAAGGAAATGGCATATGGCAGAAGGATATGGATGTGATGGAATATTTCACTTTTCTTTTCTAGAAACTTTTAGGATTGTGTTGAAGAGCAATGTTCTGCTGATGTTAGGGCAGCCCGTGTGGTTCTGAACTTTTCAAGGGGTAATTTATTTCAGCAAACAATCCTTTCTTCTCCCTTCCTTTACCATAAAAAGTGTGACTTTATGTGGTTTGGAAATTGCTCTGCTCACTTTAGAAACAGATTCTGCAAAGTTTAGTTCTTCCACTGACAGTTCTTTAATACAAAACAAGCAAACAAGCAAACAAGAATCAAAGGAGAAAAACATAAAGCAAAAAGATTGGCATTAACAGGAATTTCTGTCCTTCTGATTGCCAAGTTTAGCATCCACATAGTTACACAAACATATTTTGCATCTCCAGAACTAATTAGCAAACACTGGAGGGGAGAAAATTACACAGACTTCTAAATAGAAATCTTAATTGTCAGCCTTTATGTTTCAAGGCAGTAAGTGCACCTTGGCATTTCTGCCTTCTAGATCCCTGGACAGGGAAAGAAAAGAAAACGAAGTTTATTTCCCCTTTCTTCTTCAAGTCCTTCATTAAAATATCCTCTGTAATGACTATCCAAAAAAAAAAAATTAGCCCAAGCTAAAAATTATATTTATGTGTATTTTGATTTCAAACTCTGTGAGCAGTGAATCAGAATTCCTTAAGCTTCCAAAAGACCTTCTCCAGTTTGTTGTTAAAGGATTATATTAAAGCCTTTGCATTGCTTTCTGGACTGTACTTTGGAGTATTTTGGAGGCAATATTTTGAATTTGATCTTTTCTTCACTGGATTTGGAATTGCTATGTGTCCTTTTCTAATTATCTGGAAGACACCTCAAGGCTGGAGCATAGAATTTTGTCACTGAGCTTTGCAGAAATTTCAATGTGACACCTTTTCTACCATTTTCAGTAATCCCAAGTTACTAGACCATGTAAAAAATGTTTCTTCAACAAGAGTTCTACACGATAGAGATGCCAACTTAAAATACCTATGAGATTTCAACAAATAAGAATATTTAAATTTATGTAAAGAATAGGGCACGTCCTTTGCCATGCCATTTGAATGTTGTTCTCTAGATGGTTTTCAGGACATTGAACTTGGTTTCTAATAATTATTTTGAACACCTTTTTTAAATCATAGAATCATTAAGGTTGGAAAAAACCTCAAAGATCAAGTCCACCATCTGACTGAATACCATCCTGCCCAGTAGACCACATCATGTGTGCCAGGTCTTTTAAAAATATTCCACCCCATCCCTGGGCACCTTGTTCCAATGTTTAACCTCTCTTCCAGTCAAGAAATTTTTCCTGCTATCCAACCTGAGGATAGCAGGAAAGGCCTTTTCCCCTTGTCTTATCAATTATTAAGGTTTATCTCCTGCCTTTTGCCTTCAAATAAAGTATGGCAGTAAATATACTTAAAGTAATTTTTATTTTATTTTGGTCTATATAAAAATGATTATTTTTAACAAGAAAATGCTAAGAGTATCTGCATGCATTGCAACTGCTTTTTTGAAGTAATATGGATTTTCCTTCCTAAAAAGAACAGTCTCAATGCATTTGTATTCTTGGATTTCTGTGATATTTCTCTCCAGTCTCATCAAAATATAACACCTCTGCAAAATACAGCTTTGAGAGTGCCTCAGAGATCTGAATATTTGCTGAAATATAACTGAAACGATGAAATATCGGAAATTTGTGAATTCTTTTTTAATGCTTTCCTTTGGGCACCAACCCATTTTGGACAGAGAAAGACAAATACCACCATAGTAATAAACAAAATCCTTACATAAGCAGAAACAGGGAGTTTCATAATAAACAATTGTATGGCTCCCGGGTCATTAAAAATGTTATTGCAGTTGAAGGTAAAGGAAATCTCTGTTTCTGTTTTCCCAAAGCTTTTCTTTCATGCAAAGGCAAGTATTTTCCGTCAGCATTTTGGAACTTATTCATGATGCACTATTTGAGTTTATCATTGTTATCTTTGTATCATTTTTTACTCACAGAAGAAATGTGAAATAAGGCTCATGAAAACGTTTACCTTCCAATAAAGTGTTGCTGGTTTTAAATGATTGAAAGATACAGGTTTAGAGAAAGCACTGTATCCGCATCTACATTTACAAGGCCAAATTATTCCTGCTTGTAATTAAATCAAGGTTTAGACTCTGTATCAAGTGTTACAGTGCATTTCTCTTGGATGGAAGGATATATGGATAGATGGATGGATGTGACCCAAGATTTTTTTTATCGATAATGTCTCTGTGCTGACTTTTAAACATTGCTATAAAACAACAGAAGTAATTGCAAACACTGTAGAAAGCAAATATTAGACTCCCTAGGCCGAATCCTCATTAACTTTAATGCCAATTTACACCACTCTTGCAATACATTGGGGCCATAAACTGAATTACATTAAGCATAAAATGTTTCAAATGTGAGAACCAGACCCAGTGTATTTGCAGCAGTTTTACAAACAACTTCCCAAAGATGGTTCTATGCTTTCCAGTGTTCATCACAGCTGTTTGCTTACTTTCAAGTTGGAAGAGCTTCTTCCTTTCAGTTTGCATAATTTTGGATTAGCCAGAAAAGGTCCATTAAAAGAATCCCCCTCCCAAAACCCAAAAAAAAATCATTTCTAAAGGAAAAAAAAAAAAAAAGAAAAAAAGCAGGGGCATTGCTGAAACTCTGTTAATGATTGTTAATGACTGCATGAGCCCCATGCTGGGTTTAGAACATCCCACCCCTGTGCACAGCTTGTCCATCACAATTTTTTTAAATTATTGAGAAAAACCTGACCAAAACTGGCCTGGTCATGTAGGAAAAGATTTTTTTTATAATACTGAATGTATAATCCAGGTAAATCCAGTCAAAAGTCTCCAGTGTGTTAAATAAAAGGAAATTTTAATATAAGAATTGATAATGATCAAAGAATATTATTTTATACCATGTCTGGCATGACCTGCTAGACCCATCAAAAGACTTCCAATGTGACAGCCAAGAGTAGATCTAATTTTCCCACACAGGCATTCAGATCTGACAGATCTACAGATAATTTGGGAAATGCTATTTGAAATAAATGTAAACATTTTAACACATTTTTGTTTATTATTTCTTGTAGTTAAAATTCAGTAGAATCCAACACGCAATTTGTGCTTTTTTGGAAACATCCAGTTTTGCTTTTTTTAAAATGCTGATCTACTGCAGAGAGTGACTAATAATAATGACAATAAAATTCTGCAGTAATTATTATTTTCTTCATAAAGAATTCAGATGGAGGAATAAGTAACAAGAGCGTTTGAAATAACAAGAGAATTTCTCAACAGAAGATTAATGCTCTGAGAACACATTCACAGAACCTTGTTTTTTATGGTACACTGATGGACATTGGAAGCTAGAACAAATAGAGAAAAATCACGGATTAAGTAAATATTTAATGTTTTATGGATTCAGAGTTTCTATAGAACAAGATAGCGCACACAGTGCTTTATCAAGAGCACACATTAAACACTTTGCATGTTGTTTATCCTTGCAGAAGGATATCTGAGCTGCTGCAGGTGCTTAACCCTGGGTGATGCAGTCCCAGGATTGGTGCAGGAATGTCAGCAGACAGAATTATCTGCAGTGCCACGTTGAATGATGCAGCCACTCTGCATAAGAGCTCCCTAGAATGAGGCCCCTATCAGTCCCCAGAGGGTAAAAACTCGCCACCACTTGCCACAGGCGTTTTGGGACAAATTGGACTTCCCCTGTGAAGTAGGAAACAAATGCATATGATGAAAGAAATGGTATTTATGGAAATACTGTAAAGGAAAGATAGGAAGGTGTGACAGGCATCACAACAATTTGGGTGAGGCTACAAAGCTGAGAAATGGCAGCCATCCAAACAAATTTGGAAAACATTAAAGCATGTAGCAACCACAATATAAATGGGATATTCCTTCAGCCCCATGGTCCCTTTGCCTGACGGTCTTATTTTTGGGATGCAATTGCTGTAATTAAAACCACGGCCTTACCAGGTCACATGGAATCACACAATGGGTCAGTTTGGAAGGGACCACAGTGGGGTCATCTGGTCCAACCTCCCTGCTCCAGCAGGGCCATCCCAGAGCACAGAGCACAGGACTGTGTCCAGACAGTCCTGGAATATCTCCAGGGAGGGACACTCCACACCCTCTCTGGACAATCTGTTCAGTGCTCAGTCACTGCACAGGGAAGAAGTTCTTCCTCATGCTCAGGTGGATCTTCCTGAGCATCAGTTCCTGACCATTCCTCTAGTCCCTTACTGGGCACCAGGAGCAGAGCCTGGACCCTTCTCTGACCCCTCCCTGCAGACAGGGACAGACAGGGATGAGGTCCTCTCTCAGTTGCCTCTTCTCGAGCAGCCCCAGCTCCCTCAGCCTTTCCGTGTAACAGACATGATCCTGTCCAAAATCATCTTCAAAACCCTCCTCCAGCCCAGCTCCAGGAGCTCCATGTCTCTCTTGTCCTGAGGAGCCCACAAGTGGACAGAGCACTCCAGATGTGCCTCACCAGGGTCAGGATCACCTCTCTTGACCTGCTGGCAGTGCTCTTCCCAATGCAGCCCAGGATCCCATTGGCCTTCCTGGCCACAAGATAAGGACCTATCTGAAAGCTAAACATTTCAATTTATTTTTTTTTAAATAGGTCTTTCATTTCTGACTCTTTTCTTGGATTCTCTTTATCCTCTTTCCTCTGCAATATGCCCAGCACTGACTTCCCCTTCTGAGCTCTTCTAGTCATTTTTTGATGCAGCCCAAATTTATTGAGACTGTAATATACAGAGGCATAGGTATAGCAGAGGAAACACTATAAAAACTTAAATCCTACTCCTAAACTCATGCAAGTATTTGTTGGACCAGCAGACTCTGAAATCAGCAGAGATATTTCTGCTGCAAGGACGATACCACACACAGTAATTCTGCTGTGAATGGTTTGTGATCTGCAAGTCCAAGGGGTTGGAAACAACAGAAGCTCTTTCTAGGAAAGAAACAAGACCTCAAGCTGTTTTGAACAGAAGTGGCAGAGTTCAATAAGAAACCATCCTTTGAACTTTGTCTTTCTTGATTCTCTTTCCTTGCATTTTCTTTCTTTCTGCCCTCTGCTCCAACCCCGGTAGCTTGCACCCATCTGTTAAAATATAAAAAGGGCTCCCTCTGCAAGTGCCTATTAAAGTGCCATATGGCTGAGGTACAGCCTGAGGTGCTGAGCATCACAGAGTGCTGCTCTGCAGAATAAAGAATCCTGCACTTGAGGTTTAATTAGGTAAGTGGTTTTTAAGTAGCAGCACAGTTCCCCCTTAAATATTTACTGTTCCTCACCAAAGATTAAGTTGGTCTAAATCACAGCCTGATGTGGATCAGTGAGTGTTCCCATCATTCCCATAATGATTCCCTTCTCCCTCACCTTCAGAGTTGGGAATAACAGGCAAAGTGGACTCCCAAATGTGTGTGGAGGAATCTTTCCAGCTCCATCACTGCTGCTGCAGACAGGGGTGTGCTCTGGGCTCCATCTGTTGCAGAGGAGGAGGGAGTTTTTATTTCCAGATGCAGCTGAACTATCACTTTATTGAGAGGAAATTGTATAGAGGAATTGTGGGCCTTGGAGTGATGGACTGGGGTGTCAGGAATCTGCCACCTCCAAAGAAAGAATTCCAAGCTGGAAATCCAGGGTAGGGAAGGCAAAAGACATCTAAAGAAACGCTTGGCAAGGTATACTTTGAGCTCGTGATTCTGCCAATTGCGGATGAGAAACAATAAATATTATGGATTTTCTTCTCTTTGACTGTTTGCTTGGCTTTTCAGTGCTGCTGTCATTCTTGTTAAGAAGAAATTTCAGTATCTGAGGAGAGAAGATCTCCACTTGCTTGGTGCATGTGAGGACATGTAGGTTCCTGTTCAGTCTTGTTAAATATGATGTCCAGTAAAAACCCTCTGAGAAAGTCCATGGGCAGTCACACAAATCATTGATGAACGCTGCAGTTGGAGATCTTGGTTGTGCTGGATGGAGAAGGCTGTGCATCAACTGCCAAAATTATTCTGCTTTTCAAACATCTACAGAGACATCAACTTAAAGAAAACTCAAAAATCCCTTTCTATTCCATGGATTCACAGTAATTCCTTAGAGTTTCCTATCTTATATTTTGTCCACAGTAATTTTTCACTTTTATGTTAAGCATGTCAAATACCTCAGTCACTGTAGTATCCAAGATCTGTTAAAAATCAAAACAGATATCTCTTTTTTCTTCCTCTGCCTTTTGTTTAACATTCTTGGGCTGTAAAAAGACTTCTTTGATACCCAAAAGTTCTCCTTGTGTCTCCTGGAGCCCTTAAACACTTCATCTCCCCTCTTTTGTCTCTTAATCCCTTACAGCACTACATGCTAAGGAGTAAGAAAAAATCTTAATCATTTCTGTGCACAGAAATGGCACCAGAGGCACAATGCAGAATATATAATGCATAACTGGATCTGCAGTAACTGCTTGTGATTATCTTCCCTCCCCAACAAGATCCTGTTTCTATTCAAAACTAAATGTAGACACTTCTGGAATTCTACATTATCCCTTTAGTCACGCTCTCCCCAGCAGTGATAATAAACAGGGAGGAGTTAAATGGATAGAGGACCTTGATAAATCTCACCCAGCTGACTTTGGGAATGTGAGGACACCCAACCTGGCCAGCACAAAAGGATGTTTCACCCATTCAGTGTCTCCAGCAGCCATGAACAGGCACCCAAGGAAGAGTAAAAACAAATGATGTACATAAAATATTCCCTCAGGCACTGTCCAAGCTCCTGATTATTTCCTGCTCAGGGGATTCTGACAATGTTTCTTTCTTAGCAAGAGATCCTTTGAAATATTTTTCTATTCTTCCCTTGAATCTGTGGGTTTTGTTTTATTCATTTTTGGTGAGGATGGCAGGAGAACATACATATTAGGGGAGAGGATTGCTTTGCTGTACATGAAGAACATTATGGGGAAAACAAGATGCATCTATGGAGTAACTAAAGAATTTATGAGGCTTTCATTAGATGGGTCTCAGTAGGATCTAGTGTGAGAGTTAGTGCTTGTGTTTATTTCCAATAATGCTGCCCAAGAAAATGAAGATAATCTGGATTCCATATGAAAAAGGGAACATTTTGTTTGTACAATAAAAAAGGAAGGAAGGAAGGAAGCAAGGAAGGAAGGAAGGAAGGAAGGAAGGAAGGAAGAGCAGATGTTCTAAATTTCGAGGCACATTATTCATAAAGGCTTCTTTCTGGTACTAATGGTTGCAGCACTTATCTATCTAGTCACTGAAGACTTATTTATTAAAAAAATATACTAGACAAACCATTAAAAGCTGTGAACAAGATAGTACAGAACTATTTGTTTCAGAAGTAAAGTACAAAAAAAAAAGAAAGATGATATTAATGTCACTGAAGTTTAGACAGCTAAACCTGAATTAGTCACTTGATGTTCCCTTTTAGGCTGATGCATAGATTTTTATTTTTTTTTTGAGCTATTGAATAGATTAAAGGTGAGCCAGACTGTCCCCTCTCCTCTCTAAGGAGAAATTAGGGTGATTTGTGTTGGTCTGGAACTTCTGAATTTGAATGAAAATAATCTCATCCACAGTGCTCCATTTTGACTGATGTGGGCCAGTAGAAAAGGGAATAAACATCCACTAGGCAGGACATTTCATCCACCTACACTGGAAGGAAGGATGGTGGGAGAGATCAAAAGGAAAGCCAGCTCAGCTATTTTTACCCTTATTTATGAACAGCCCACTGAGGCCCAAATGAGGAGGAGTCCAAAAGATTTATCAAGGTTATCTACAAATATCAGAGTGAAAATCCCTGACATATGTGCATTTTCCTGCCATAAGCAGGGATCAACTGCTTTACTCTCTCTGATGTCTACTAAAATATCTCCTTTCTGATGGGATTAGGTTTTGCATCAATCCAGTACTCACTGCTCGAGTGTGAGCAAAGCAAAATGTGAAGCTTCCTCCTATTCAGTGCCTCAGCCTGTAGGGACAACACCAACATAAGTATGTAAAACCAGCATCACCCAGAGTTAACAGCAGCTAGAACTCAGATGGATGAAAAAAATGTATTATATTTACACTTATATAATTTATTCCTTCTTTTTTTAATTAGTTCTCCATGCAGCAATTTGTTTCCAGCACTGTTCTTAATGAAAGTGATGTAAGTTGCAGTTCTGTTTTCACTATTAGGAGTTTTATCCATTCCATCTCTGTCCTTATCAACTAAAACCAGTTTTGTTTCCTTCCTAGTTAAATAGGAAAAAATGAAATAAAAAAATTATCTGAGGTAGGTACTTCTTGTGTTTAATATGCATTGCTGCTGCACCAAAAGCACCCATCAGTGTGTGAGACAGCAACACTTGGCTATGCAAGTGAGAGTTTTCTTCCTGACATGGAACCTTTTCAACCCTCTTTTTCTCCAGTTCTGCACAAACCACGTTATTCTTCCACCAGCTCCCCTTAAGCAGAACTGGAGCATGCAGTTCCTGCTCCCTCAGCTGAAATACTTTAATGCCAACCATTTTGTGTGTCTTCTGTGGGCTTTTTCAAGGTTTATTTCCAGTAGCACGTGAATGAGAATTTAAGGGTTTCTGTCACCTTTTACAGCTCTGATTTGCTTGCTCTGTAGTTAAAAGCAGCTGCAAGGTGAAAGCCTGGTATTTCCCCATGGCAGGTTCTCAGGATGGTGAAATAGTAACGAGGCACTGGATGGGCACTGAGAGATTTGCATCCTTGGCAGCCTTGGCTGTGCATTCCGGTGCTTGAGCATCCATCTCCTTGAATTTGTCCTGCAACCAGACATATTTTAACATAAGTCAGCATCTTTCTTCCTGATACTTAATCCAAGATGAAAGTCAAATGCCAGTAATTCTGCCTGTTCCCCAAAAAAACCCTAAAGATTTGCCACACTGGTGCAAATGGATGTCTTGCCAGGTCTGCTATCTAATCTCTCTTAGTGTCTTAGCTGGCCTGTGTTTTATGTCTCTCATTTTTACATTATCCTGAGTGCTTCCCAGAATAATTCCACATATTTATGAAGCTGCTTTCCTCTCTCCTTCCTCCCTCCACACTTCAGAAGTTGCCAAATGTGAGTCAGGGAGCCCTGTCCTGCTGGAGATTGGCAGTGGCTGCTCAGACCAGAGAGATGTGGCCCCTTTCACAGAACCATCTTGTAGCTGAGCAAAGATACTGAAGATTAAAGTGCAAAGTGAATTCATGGATGGAGAAAATGATATTTTCTCAGTCATTCAGTCACTTAGATTTAGATCACACATTTGAACCTTTTAGCTTTTTTTTTTTCAAGGCAACCAAATAAAGTCACAGCCCTTCTCTGCACCTTGAGTCTCACTCTTTTGCACTTCAATCCTCAGAAGAAGGTGATTCCAGATAAATTCCTTTAGTTTGCTGCTGGAATGTTGTGAAGGAAATCTCAAATGACAAGGATGTTTCTTTGAGAAACAGAATCACAGAATCACAGAATCATGAAAGTTCCAAAAGCCTCTAAGGCTATCAAGACCAACTGGACACACACTACCACGTTCACCACTAAACTATGTCATCAAGTGCATATCCAAACATTTTTTGAACACTTCCAGGGATGGTGACTCCACTACTTCCCTGGGCAGCCTTTTCCATTGCTTTACAACCCATCACATGAAAGAAATTCTCATAATATCTGGTCTAAATCTTCCCTGGCACAGCTTGATACCATTTCCTCTTGTCCTGTTGTTTGTTACCTGGGAGGAGAGACTGACATCCTCATAACTTCCTTTCAGGGAATTGTAGAAAGCAATAAGGTCACCCCTCAGCCTCCTTTTTCTCCAGGCTAAACAGGAGGACAATGCTTCTACAAGAAAAGTAATATTAAGAGGAGTACAAATTTTTTTGGGGGAAGCACCTTTTCTGACTTGTGACCTTGAGAAGAAGCAAGGTCTTGTTAAAAACTGGGTTTGGTTCCTTCTCTCTCCTGACTTGCTTTGGTACAGGCGTGAAGTTTGTGTTTCAGGAAGCTCCTGGGGATTCCTGTCAGAACTTTTCCGGGAGGACTTGTTAGAACCCAAGTTTTAAACCTCATACAACCCCAAAAAACTGCATTCAGGGCTTATATCAACTGTACCAATCACAAAAAAAAAGTTGCTGGAGGTTGAAAAGGAACTTTTTCTTGTATTAAACATTTTCATGTTAAAGAACTATGCAATGACTTTTCAATCATACCCAGCTCTGCCACGCACAGCGGGCTACAAGAGAAAAAATGAGGTCAGCTCACTCATAAATAGATTTTCCCCTTGTTTTAATGTGATAAGACAATGCTGCTGAGATTCGCTCTTCACTTGCCATTTAATCAGAGCTGAGTTTGCAATGTCATTACCCGATGTTTCACATATTCAACATCAGGTAATTTAAAAATCTTTATGCAGATGGTCCTGCTACTTCTCTAACAGCATTTGTTTTTAACCGGTTGGGCAAAATTACTCTAATTCATTACGTGTCACCTCCCAGGCGCTGGGCATTCCACCTTTGTGAAATGAATTTTCTCATGATCCCCCCCTCCCCCAAGTTCAGCTAGCAATATTCACTTCTGAAATGTGATATCACCTATTATATCCCTTGCCATTATTATATCATCTTCTGCAGCTTTGCCTCCCAGGTGCCTCTGGACTGCTGCACACCTTTTAAATAGGTTTATATGAGTACTAGTTGCAGATTTCTTGAGAATTTTGTCATGTATTGTGCACTGCTAAGACAAATTTTTAGGGTTTGGACAGAAATGCACAGAAATTCCTAATGGGCACATGAAGATGGAAAAGATTTGGGATTTCTTTTAGTGCAGTGAATCTCAAGGAGTGGACTTAGATAGACAACACCTTTCTTGGAACCCCCAAACAGTGCCTGGATTGTGGGCTTGGGATTTGTTGCTGGGTTGTTTTTATTTTTGGTTTTGTTTGAGAATCATCTTATTCCTTTTTTAGTTTTTCTTTAGGATTAACCAGTCCTCTTCACAAAACACCTCCATGTTCTTGTGATGGTCCCTAAAAGATGCTCCCACACTTGCATTAATATCTTTATCTAAAACTCCTATTTTAACAATGATCTGCAGCTGCCAAAATCGAAGAACTCTATATCAGGGCAAAAAAAAATCCCCTGTGCTTCCAAAGCACCTGAATTTCTACTGGGGCATTTTTCTAAATAGAAAAAAAAGAAATTATTTCAGTGAAGTTAAATCCAAGGTGGCTGCTGGGAACACTGATGCCGTTAGGAGAATGCACAGGGGAAATAAATGTGTAAGTGAATATTAAGCTATATTGCATGGGGTATATCATCACCCTGCCATCTCATTTTTTTCTGACAGAAGACTCCTGGCTTATTAGGTCTGTCCTATTTTAGGAAGCTGTTGTTAAAACTCCAGTATAAGCAGAAATGACCAGTGTGGCTGAATAAGAACAGTGGCTTTCCTGCTGTTGTCTGTTGTGCACTAAAGAAATTCTGTAATGAAAAGTGGACATAATTTCCTTCCCTAGAAAATTAGTGGGAACGATTATTTAAAAAGATGAACTTTAACTGATGAAACAACAGGCTTTACTGAAGGCAAAATCTCGTCATCTTGTACCACATTTGAACAAAGGCCTGGCTAAAGGCCTGGAAGGTTTACAATGGCAGTAATGTAATTCTCAGACTAATCTGCAATCTGATTAACTTCAGCTTCAAAGAGACAGGAAACACCACAGGTTTTCTTAGTACTGTGACCTTTTTCTTCTTTTCCTTGTCTTTTCTTCTTTTCTGTCCTAAAAATGCATCATTAAAATTTATGTATATAATAAAGCCATTATATCAGGCCCATGTTGAAACCTCCATCAAAGTGATCAGAAAGGGTTTTCAGAGGCCATTCCCCACCACCACAGATGGAGGAGATTAATTTCAAATGAGTTAAACGAAGAATTGCACCCTAACTCCAGAGGAAAACTATCTGATGTGGGGGTAAATTTGGTGTTGATGTCCAAAGATGATAATCTGTTGAATCCTGAGCACAGAATTAAAGTATATTTATTATATTGTCTATTGTCAGGAAAAGAAAATAAGAATATTAGCAACTAGAAGGGGCTAGAGCCAGAAAAATGAGAACAACCAGAGATTTCCTACTTTCCCTTTAATACTTTTTTAGGGGGTTTCAGTAACAGCGAATTTAGATCCTCATGTTACAAGATGCTGTCTCCACTCTCAGCCTCACAGGTTAATTTAGGTTCCATATTCATATCGTGAATGAGATGATGTTGCAGAATTTTAGCTCTGTGATATATGGAAGCTGCTTTGCAATGTACATCTGAAACTGGTATAGAGTATGCAACAGTTTCAGAGGAAAGTAGATAAATCAAGTATATTGAGACATGGATAATTAGTGCAAATTTACACATGTGATGGTTTCAGTTTAAAAATGTCAAAAGACAGTAGTGCCTTGGAAACAGTTTCATCAGAACATTGAAAAAAAATCAAAATAAGAGAAATAAGAGGGAACAAAACTGAATTAAACCAAAAAAAATGGGCAAAATCGAGTCAAGGGATTAACATTTCCTTTCTGTGGGCTGCAGCTCAGGATAGCTGAGGGTCCATGTGCTGAGGGTCCAACTCTGGTACTGCCTGAGTTTGACATGTTGAGAAAGGAGCCTTTAAATAACTCTGAAGAGCTGTTTTCATGTCCATGTTTTCAGTGCTCACCACCAAAATCCATCTGTTCATTCTGCCCCGTATTTTCCATCCTTTGGACAATCCATCAGGCTTCCCTCCACAGTGGGGGTGCAATGGCTGTGACTGGGCAGAGCAGCTGCAAGAATTTTCATATGGGCCTGATACAGAGCTGGATAAAGTCAGTGAGAGGGTTTGCATGGACTTTAACAAGCTTTGGATAACCTCTCCTCTTTCATTGGTGCAGAATCCCACTTGAGAATCCTGAGCCACTTTTGATCATCTCAGTCAGCTTCTAATGAATGTCATTGCTCCATATTTAAAAAGAAAAACAACATTCAGCTAGCCAAAAAGCTCTGCATTTACAATGGTCATCTACTCTCAGTAATGGAATGGTGGTTTATCTGGATGAGCCTTCTCCAAAAGAGAAGTTCATTGATATTCATATCTGTGAGAAAGTCCTAAATCTGTATAAATTTGCAGAAGTCAAAGGTTGTATTATCACAAATTATTTACACAGCGTGATACACATCCTCATATTCACCTAGACAGAGATCTCACTTGATTTGAGACAACAGCAGGTAGGAACAAATTAGTTTATTACTCTGGATAATTTATCTTCCCATGAGACCACCTCTTTAATTCACAGCCAGAACAGCCCAGACTGCAGAAATGAGCAGAAATCTACACTGGAAACCTCAAAGAGGGGAAGGATGCTTGTCTGAAGCCAAGGAGGGGTGTAGGATGGATCCACAGCTCAGGTTCCTGTTGCAACTTAGAGCTGCCACATGGCTGGAGCAGCTCTTTACAGTCTGTTTTTACAGTTCTCAGTAAAGAGATCTGTCATCTTGCACAGAAGAGTAATTTTAGCACCCTGATAGCAGCAGGGTCTTTTTTTATTTGCCCTCTCCCTTTATGCATGAAGGGAAAAAAATCAAGATAAATAAATCTGTTTCCTTTTATTGACTATGAAAATAATAGAAATTACTCACAGAAATACAGACAGACAAAGCCTCAAGTCACAGAGATTTCTACTAGGAAAGTTCCACAGCTATTAAAAAAAAATAAAATATATCCTGTCATAATTTTAATTTATTTCTTTCTAAAGCTCATTATTTAGGTCTCTATTTGTATACCAACTACGACTGTATACCCTGTGAGTAAAGCTGCTAAATTCAGCATAATTGTAACTACAGCAAATAGGAAAAAAACATCTTTAATCAAAATCTGAATATGACAGAACTCAACTCTTTCTCAGTAACTCGAAATAACACATTTTTATCCTCAAGTAAACCTGAAACATACACTAAGTCAGTTGGGTTTTTGGCCCAGAATATCTTTTGGCCAGCTTGTGCCTGGAGAATCTCTTGCTGCACTCCAAGTCTGTAGATTGCCTGTCTCTATTTCAAATGGCTTTAGCAACATTGAATATTTTGCCTGCTTGCAAATCAAAATTCAGAATCCCCAGAAGCTCCAGAGCCTCCTAAGAGCAATGGCCTGTGCTGGGCATAGGTTTAATTAGGTTTAAATACGGTTTAATTTCATGTCCAACCCCTTCATTTCAGCCCATGGAAGGGAATTCTGTCCAAATTCTCCAGGATCGGTGCTCTTTCCCTCCTGGCACAGGTGTGTTTGTGGCTACACAGGAGCTCTCTGACAAATGGGGAGAGGCTGAGAGAGCTGGGACTGCAGCCTGGGGAAGGGAAGGACCTTTCCCATCTGTAAATACCTGGGGCAGGGTGATAAAGAAGGTAGAACCAGGCTCTTCCCTCTCTTTGGTTGTTTCTCAGAAAAACAGGCAATGGCCACAACCTGAAATATATGAACATTTGTTTAATTAATTAATTTTTTTTTTTATATAAGAGTGGTCAAACAGGAAAACAGGTTGCTGAGATTTGTGGAGTGTCCAGCCTTGGAGTGTTTCAAAATCCAGCTGGGCACAGCCCTGCTCACACTGCTTTGTCTCCTGAATTGCCATTCTGTGATTCTGTGACTTGCACAGGCAGTGATTACTGGTGATTGGCACCTGTAAAAATATCATGGGATTATATAATGCCACAAAATGGCTTGGGTCGGAGAAAACCTTCAAGATGCACCTTAAAGCCTTTCTAAAAAGTGCTGTGAAATATTAAATGAACAGAACAGTGAGAATAGTTCCCAAGCAGAAGGAAAGGTTGTGTGACTGGTGATGTCCATGCCCTTTCCAGAGTTTTTCCACTAATTTGAGTGACTTGGGCCACTCCTTTTATGACATTAAAAGGACTTTGGCTGCTGAATTTGAGCAGCTAAATTTAGATGTCAACATTGTCCCTTTCTGCACCTGAGAAAGTCATCCTGAAGATCCCTTTGCAGTTCATGTGAGTCAATACGAGCAGTGAAATTCAGGTCAATACGGTGTTGATGACTTTATTCAAATGATCCCCACCCTAAAAATCTTTGGCTGTATTGATTAGATCTGTAATTACTATAATAGGAGCTGGAGCCTGGGAGTAATTATACTCAGATGGAGGTACTTACACCCTAATTTATCTGGGATGAATGTCATCTTCAGAAGGGTACCCTTCCCATCAGAGAGTTTCTATTGTCCCTTTGAGGTGTTTATGTGAATACAAGGCAGGAACCCTCATCTCTGCTTTTGTATCTGCAGCACAACAGACAGTGGACATCTGTTTTCAAAACATTATCAAAATTATCTCATTATGAGCAGTTTTTAAAATTAGCAGAAATAAAAATATGTGTGTGTTTGTATTTGGCTGCTTTGTGCCTGATCATGGTCTGCTTTAACACCTTGTTGGTTTACAGTAAAGTATAATTAAAACAGTATTTCTAAGGCTTTCACCTGTATTAAAAAAGAAAAAAAGAAAATATTTTGTTATCAGTTATGTCTTCAGTAATGATAAAAGCAGATCAGTTTTCCATTCCTTTCCTCACCCTGGATAACAATTTTAACCAGATTTTCTTGCACTGCATGTGTACACAAACAATAGTCACTAAGGAAGTGGAGGCAGGACAAACACAAACACTATAAAAGTTAATGTATTTCATAGTGATGCTTCCTATGAACACACAGGGCTGTGTCATGGGTTGGTGACTGCAAAAATACAATCTGTGTAACCTCAAAAGTCTGTGGTGCTGATCTTGGAGGTGATATCTTGTTTCTGATGTCTTTCTTAAGAAGCTTCTTTTACAGTAATTGTAGACAAACAAGTTCTTTCATCAAAAATTGCCTTTTTAAAGCTCCATTAACTGTCTGCATGAATAGTGTAAATATTTTATGGTTTTTAAGGTTTTCATTGCATGAAATTCCTGAGATACAATTCCTGAGATATATTCTGTCCTTCAAAGTCAGTGTCACCCTCTGGCTTCTATACTTTGTCCACTTTGCAGAAAAAAATACTTTTAAAACTAAATGCACTTTTCTGCAGCTATAGGAACTGCTGGCATTGAAGAGAACACAAAATCTGCTCTTTTCCTTGCTACAGCAGGCTATATGCTGTTTTCTTTATAAAGTTGTTTTTTCTGTAGTCTCAGTCATAGAACCACAGAATCATGGAATGGCTTGGGTTGAAAGGGACCTTAAAGATCATCTTGTTTCAACCCCTCTGCCATGGGCAGGGAAATTTTCACTAGACTAGGTTACTCAGAGCCCCTTTCAACCTGGTTTTGAACATCTCCAGGGATGGGGAATCCCCATCCTCTGTGGGGAGACTATTCCAGTCTCCTTATCCCTTCCAATTTCACAATTAACTTAGACTGGAATGAATGAAAACACGTTTTTCTGAGCTTAATCTGCTTCATTGTTGACTCTGCCTCTTTGGAAGGCAACCCTTCCCTCAGTGACAATTTTACATCAGAAATACTCTGGGGGTCCTGTGAATTCTCACCAGCTGTTGTTGGTTTTACAGAGCCTGTGATCACCCTGGGAAGTGGAATGGATTCTCAAGGCATTGCACATTCAGGCCCTGCGTCCGTGTCTGCGTTGCTGATCACGTCATGTTAAACCTGCTGTAACCAACAAACACTAATTGTATGAAAGGAAAGCTAAGTTTTATACTGTGTGTCGGTGTCATTGTGAGTAATTTTACCTATTTTCCCCCCCTTCATTGTAGACATGTTTTAAATTATGTTACAGATTTTAATTATGTCCCCTGTGTTTGGGGAACGCTATTTCTTTGCCTCCAGATTTGCTATACGATGTGCTGTAAGATAAGTAGCTGTTAATTCATCATTATTGTTTCTGTTTTTTTTAACATGCTCCTGATCTCCAATTCAGCTCATTTAAAACCATGAAAGTCAAGATGTTTTGTCTGTGTTTTTTGGTTTTTGGGTTTTTTTTTTTTTTGTTACTGTTTTTGTGCGTTTAAAAATTAATTTAGCTCAGGTTCCCCTGCTGTGCGCTGCTGCTTTAGAATTTGCTCTGCTGGATCTGAGCTAAGCACTTCCACAATTACATGTGCCATTTACAATGTATCAGATGCTTATTTGATCCCACTGTATGCACAGAATACCACATTTATTTGTGAGAAACAACAGTGAAAATGGAGGACAAATAAACCAAATACACCATTCCAATTTTTTTAGGCCTTCACAAAAAAAAAAGCAAGGTATATAACGAAAAATGCCAAATCTTGCGTTAGATTTCATTTCATGGGTTTTAATGCAACCAACATTTGGGTTTTTGTTCCATTTTCACCCAGAACGTTTTCTCCTGACAACATGATTGAAAATGCCATTTAAATTCATCTTTAAATATGTCATGTATTATAAATGCACTTTTCCTCCAGTAAATAAAGCATTCCAAAAATGGTTTTAATTAAAATGCCATAGGAATTATTGAAGAGAATTTAACAAAATCGTGTATTTTTTATTTTTTGGAAAAAGTAAAATCTTTTGACAAAAGTATTTCACACCAGGGAAAAAAAAAAGAAAAATATAAAAGTTACCTCTATATGTTATGGGTTTTGGGGTACTCTGAAATTTTAGAAAACAATAACAAACATGAAACTAGATTCTCACCTGCACTGATTTCAGTTACAAGCTCCCTTTCCAAAGAGCTGACACAGTGTTTCATCAATAAAGGCTGAGTACAGAGAACACTCAGAGAAATTTTGCAGGTGCTTAGGCTCATTCAGGGGCAAAACTGTGAAACTTCTTTAGTCAACAGAGTCAGGTTTGGTGTAGAAACACAGGTCACAGTTTCTGGTGGTTTTTCTTTAGATCTGCACAATCTACCTAACTGGATTGCTCTATGTTTATTAAATATTCATTAATTGCTATTAAGAAAAGATAATTAAGAGAGTGATACTCTTTTTTTTTTCCCAGCCAAGCTTCATGCTGGCATGAAATTAGGAATTATGTCACCTACAGCTTTACCTTACTACAGAGAGTTTACTTCTGAAATAGAACTCCCCACTTCCATCCACCACAAAGTGCAGACTGCCTCCATCAGCACATTTGGCAAATCCAGCAGGGATGAAAATAATTTTCATCTAGTTAGTGAGAGCTGAAATGAACCCAGCTCGTGGCTGATTGCAAGCAAATATTTTGAGAGCTTTGAGCTGCATTTGAACAAGGGATCCAGGACAAACAATCCTTGCCCAGTCGCTAATCCCATTCATTAGGAACTCAGTGATTACCTCATTAGTATGATTGAGCTTTCCCTGAGCCAGCTCACACAGCAGATCATTTGGCACCGATGACCCAGGTAAAGTATTTCTCTACTGAAATTACAGAGGTTGCCTGGCTGGAGCAAGGAGGAAATCATGTGGCATCCAAGGCAGGCTGTGGTGTGTTAGAAACTTGGGTGTAATGGCAAATGTCATTAAAAACCCCCAAACAATTCATGAGGTCACTGTAAAACAGTGTATTCATACTAAATCATAGAATCAGAGCATGGTTTGGGTTGGGAGGGACCTTCAAGGATTGTGTGGTCCAAAACCTTCCTCTACCCCAGGCTGCTCCAAGCCCTGTCCCAGCCTGGCCTTTGACACTTCCAGGGATGGGGCAGCCACAGCTTCTCTGGATAATCTGTGCCAGGGACGCACCACCCTCACTAAAAACAATTTCTTCCTTATGTTCCATCTAAATCTGTACTCTTTGACTTTAAAACCATTGCTTTTTGTCCTGCCACTGAATTCCCTGGTAAAAAAAAAAAAAATCTCCTCTGTCTTTCTTATGAGCTCCCTTCACATATTGAAATGGTGCAATCAGGTCTGTGCAGAGCTTTCTCCTCTCTGGGCTGAACAAGGGAGCACCAGCAGCAGTCAGAGCAGAGGAGTGAGGATGTGTGAGAGGCAGCCAGCTCAATGCACGAGGAGGAGCAGGAGATGCTCCAAGTACCAGAGCTGAGGTTCCCCTGCAGCTGAGGTGCAGCCCATGGTGAGCTGAGCCCCTGTAGCTCGTGGGGGTCCACGATCTGTGACCCTGTGGTGAGGGGAGCCCATCTGGAGCAGCTTTGATTGTCCCCACAAGCACCCCAAAAGGGACAGTGCTGGAGCAGCCTGTTCCTGGAGGGCTGCACCCCATGGAAGGGACCATGCTGGAGCAGCTTGTGAAGAACTGCAGACCATGGAAAGGACTCAGGTTGGAGTTCATGGAAAACTCTGATGTGAAGGGGACCCCACACTGGATCAGGGGAAGAGTGTGAGCAGCAAAGATTAGCAGAGTTGAGTGATGAACTGCCTGCAATCCCCATTCTCCATCCCTCTGCTCCACCGAGTGGGGAGGAAGTGGAGAATTTGAGGAGCAAAGTCAAAGCCAGGAAGAAGAGAGTAGTGGGAGGAAGATGTTTTAGGATTCAGGTTTATTTCTCATTATCTCACCTGATTTCATTGGTAAAAATTTAACTAATTTCCCCAAGCTGAGTGTTTTTCCCCTGGCAGTGATCTCTCCTGGTGGGTGCAGGACCTTGCCTCTTGGCCTTTTTTAACTTCACACCACTCACGATTCCCAAGGTTCCCCTGCCCAGCATCTTTTCCTTTTAGTGCTTCACTTCACCACTCAGCTTTCTGTCACCCACAAACCTACTGAAGGGTGCACTCAGTCCTTTTGTCTGGGTCATTTATAATGATATCAAACCATTCTGGCTCCAGTGTGGACATAATTTCTCACCAATTTCCATTTGGAAAACCGACTGTAAGCTTTGCTGCAACCACGAGTGAAGATTTATTTTCTATTGCTTCTGTCTCTTCATGGGCACATTTTCCTTTGCCCTCCTCATGGGAAATAGATCGAAAAATGCCATTAAACAGCTGTTTTTGCTACTGATGCTTTGGGAGGAGATACAGGCATAGTTTCTTCTTCACAGCATCTCTGCCAGAAACACGGAGCTCAAAGATTTCCAGCAGCAGGCAGTTCAATTTGGCACATCGTGCAAGCCACCAAGGTGTAGAGGGTTAATTGGTAACAAATAGGTGAGAAGAGGATATGACAAGGGAAAATTCTAATAAAACCTCTTTGCAAAGGCATTACGAGGAGCCAGAGCTTGCTGGCAGCAGCGGAAGAGAAGTTAAAAAGATCCTGACAAAATCAATTAGAAAGAGGCACATCAGAGGCACAGTGAGCTAAGTACCCAGTTCAATTATTAAGTTGTCAGGTCCTCTTAGTCAGGAGTGGAATAGGAAACAGTTTTGTCTCTGGTGCCTTAAGGACAAATGTGAACATGAGAAAACAAACCTGTTTGGGATGTCTCGTGCTGCTGCTGCCAAGCCATTTAGGAGCCAGGTAAACTTCTCAGATCTGAGATCCTTAAAATTTTCCATTCCCCAGAGCTGGGTCCACAAAAGCTTATAGATGTCAGATTGATGCTGTTACACATACCATCAAATATACAACAATTTCTTGACTTTTTGTCCCCTTTTATGTGAAAAATTTCACTGGATATTCATTTCCAGGAGTTGGACATCAGTGATCCTTGCAGGTTCTTTCCAAATCAGAATATTCAACGATTCCATGAAATCTCCTCTGCTGGGAAAACAGCTGCTTGAGCTAAGCCTTCATCACCACAAAGTAGGGCATGAGGACAATTCTGCTGCCTCAGCTCAGTGCTCTACTTGGTGTTCTGTCTCCAGCACTGGCCATGAGCAAGTAAAAGGAGAGAGAAAAAGTACCTTTGATCTTTTCTCCCTAATAATCTCACTTTCCTCATTCCTAATTTTTCCATTAAGGGGATTTCCTGGTCATTATGTGGCTTGAAAACAAGTTTCAAAAATCAGCTATCAGTGGGAAAAAAAACAACCAAACCAACCAACCAAACAAAAAAAATGTTTCTTTGTTGTTTTTGGGTTTTTTTTTCATTGAATTTGGCTCCCACTATTATAATTTCATGTCTACTTTTTCCTTCCATTGAAGAAAGTGGTTGACAGTACACCCTTTCCACCTCATCATAATTTCATGGCCTGTTAAATAGAGGATATAAACCCCAAAGAGAGAAGATTTAGACTAGACATTAGGAAGAATTTGTTTATTATGAGGGTGACAAGGCCCTGGCACAGGTTGCCCAGAGAAGCTGTGGGCAACCGTCCCTCAAAATGTCCAAGGTCTGGTGGAAGGTGGTCCCTGCCCATAGCAGGGGGTTGGAATGAGATTCTGAAGGTTCCTTCCAACCCAAACCACTCTCTGATTCTATGATTTGCTGGCTTTCAGACAGCCTCATCCAGCTGAAAGGAGTTCAGTCTTCATCCAGAGCTGTTTTGTCCCCCTGAGCTAGCAGGGGACCTGTGATCTCCTGTGAAGGATGTTTTTCCATCCAAAACCAGCTGAAGTTATTGGACCTGTCAGGCATTGCATTTTGCTGTTTCACCTATTTTGATCATTTCAAAAGCAAAAGCCACAGAAAGCCACAAAATTGAAATACAGTGATTGACACATTTCTACACTTTAGCATTTCACGCCTCCGGGAGCGGATGGAGCGAAAGCGAAGAACGATGCAGCAGGCCAACAGATCACTCCCTAACAACTTATTAATCTGCAGCTCTGTCAGTCTGAGGGGACTTGAAACACTGAAAGTGGCTGCAATTCATCCGTTTAGTTTAAGTGCATTAACCCACATAATGAGGTGCAGTCTCTTCCAAGGCAGCAGCTCGGAGCACATTAATGATCCCTCACATGGAGTATGGGCTCTGCTTCTCATGTCCTCACTCATTATGGGCTTCCACACGGTGGAACTGAGTTGGACCTAATTAGACCATGAAAAAATATGGTTCTAATTGGTCTGGGGCAGCTGAGTAATATGTAATAGAGAAGTTTAGTTGGCTTCTTCTTTGTTTTACTGGTTGTAGAATTTATCGTTTGCTTTGGACATTGGACCAGCTCCACATCACCTTGCCATGGGAAGCAGATGAATAAAAACATGATGATGATTAGTAGTTTTGTTGTCGACTACACACAGTAATGGCAGAAATTGCTGAGTTTTACAATAAAAGACAGGGATTCCTGATCCTTGGATGCTGTCAGTAACAGGAATTTCAGTTTTAAGAGTATCAGATGGCATTTAGGCAATGAGACATGTTATTGCTGCTTTGTAAGCTTTGTTTCAGTAGAATAATGATCAATGCTAAAATCTCTAAACATCATAGCTAGAAATTACAGACATGTGTAGAAATGAAACTAGAACCTACCACCAAAGTGAACATGGTTTGGGTTGATATAAAGAGATTGAGGAAGATTCGGTGATGAGGTTATAGGAAAATGTGTAGGAAAAGGAATATTTAAGACTAATTCTATTAATTCTATTGGAAATTTCTTTCTTTCTTTCTCTTTCTTTCTTTCTTTCTTTCTTTCTTTCTTTCTTTCTTTCTTTCTTCTAGTCTTTCTTTTTTCTCTCTTTCTCTGTCTCTTTGTCTCTTTCTCTTTGTCTCTTTCTCTCTTTCTTTCTTCTATTCTTTGTTCTTTCCTGAGATAATTTAAAATGCTAAAGGCAGCATTCTTTTGCCCCTGAAGTGGAATATTTGAAGATACAGATGTAAGCACTATTAAAAATGAATTGTCACCTCCAGTGAGGGAGTCTTACCAAACCCATGAGGAAATTCCTTCGCATCCCATTTTGAAATCACTTTTCCAAATGTTTCGCTTAAATTTTCAATCTCTCATTGAAACTTCTGCCTGGCTGCTTTGCTCCCTTTGACAGCCTAACGGGATGTCCCCATCCTCAAGGATAACATGAGTACAGTAGGATACAGTGAATCATCCCCAGACTGAGTCTCCTTTTTATTTCTAAGGAAAAAAAAAGCCAAAAAGTTCATGACAGGCAAAGCTGATTCATCCTTTTCCATCCTTTGTTCATACAGCTTGTAGATATGAAATAAAGACTTTGTAGCAGGCATTTACTAGATCAACGTGGGCATTATTTGAGTCACTGCTACCACATGGCTCAGCTTTCAGACTCCACAGGCTGTGGATGTGTTTGTGTAGCTGCTTCCATGCTCTGTGCAGTGACATCCCTGCAGGACATGAACTCAGAAGGAGGAAGGAAGCGCCTGTAGAGACAAACCAGAGAGCAAAGGGGGCTCTGGCTGGTGTTGGTGCAAAGCAGGATCACAGAATCATGGAATGGTTTGGGCTGGAAGGGACCTTGAGTGTGCCAACCCCTCTGCCATGGGCAGGGACACCTTGCAGTAGACCAGGTTGCTCAGAGTCTCATCCAGCCTGGTGTTGAACAATTCCAGGAATGGGGAGTCCACAGCTTCTCTCGGCGACCTCTTCCAGTGCCTCACCACCCTCACAGTAAAGAATTTCTTCCTGATATCTAAAACCTACTCTTCTTCAGCTTAAGAATATCATCCCTCATCCCAGCTATCCATGCCCTTGTAAAAAGTCCCTCTCCAGCTCTCTTGGAGCCCCTTGAGGCACTGGAAGTGGCTCTAAATTTTCTCTCTGGAGCCTTTTCCAGGCTGAACACTCCCAGCTCTCCCAGCCTGGCTCCACAGCAGAGATGTTCCAACCCCAGGATCAACTTAGTGGCCTTCCCTGGGCTCAATCCAACAGATCCACATCTTCCTTGTTTTGGGGCCTGAGATGTGGCTGCAGTGCTTCAGGAGGGGTCTCACAAGAGGAGAGTTTGCTGCAAAGATGCCCCAGGAGTGATTATTGCAATCCTCTAACTGTAGTGCTAACTTTGTATATCCAGCTCGCTGTCACACTAGATAAGAAAGGAAACAAACTAAAAAAAGATAATGTTAACATGCTAGAATAGCTCCTGGGATTCCTGGCCACCAGGCAGTTAGCAAAAGGCAGAAGTTTGGGATGAGTGACAGTGCTGACAGCAGCAGGCAGCAGGAAAGCATCAGGAAGGTCTGTGATGTCCTCTGCCTTTTGTTTCCTGGCTTTATCTCTCCACTGGGTGTTTCTGACACGCTCAGCAGCAATGCTAAATGCTGGAAAGCCTGTGCCAAAATCCTCCAGTCCTGCAAATCCGAGCACAGCCTCAGCAATTCTTCAATCCACAGGATGGGTTTAGAACTCGTTTTCTTTACAGGTAAGTTGGATTCAGTGCTGAGCCCAGATTTACCTTATCTTACTTCGAGCATTTAAAAATGAGCACAGCTACTTTCAGCTCCTATTAGAGTCAGTGGAAAAAGATCTTGGGATAGACTGTACTACCCTCTGGAGATTCTTATGTTTCCCAAGGGTTGCTGTGTTCAAAATTTAGAGCCTCAGTTAGGTGGGGTGAGTCTGGACTGATTTTCCCTTCACAAAGCTCCAATATAAAAACGCTCTCTGGTGGGCTATAAAGTTCCATCAGGGCTGCTCCTTGCCTCTTTTCCAAATCCCATATTGATCTTCCCTGTGCTTTTAAGTGTTACTAACCTTCTGAGCCTGCATCTTCATTTGACATAAGACCAAATAAAATACTCCACAGAGGTAGGCAGGCAAGGCAGAAGAAGTCAACCTTTATAAACGTCCTGAAATATTTAAGGTCCCCAAAGGAGAAAATGCAAGCACAGTGAAAAGACTGGAAAAAATTCACTCTCCATTCTTTAAAGTCATTAAAGGATTCATCAATGGCTTTATATATTGCTAAAATCAGAAAACTTGGTTAGAAAGAACTTCCCTGCAGATGACACCTGAGAAATTGTATCCTTGGATTATGGTCACAGACCTCTGGTACTGGTTAGTGTGAAAGGATTTACTGGGATAACTCAGGGATGGCTGACAAATCCATGGGGAGGAAATGGAGCACCAGTGGAAGAGAATTCAGATGATAGGAATATGTAATAAAGACAAAACAGCTTTTCATGTTTGAGCCAAGACAGGCAGGAGTGGAAACCGTTGCTAATTCTTCAATTTGTGTTTTTTGTTCCTCAAAGTTGGGTGGGTATCAGGTATGACCAATTCCATGTTGGATCCATATGAATAGAATTCAGTTTCTGATCTTGATCTTACTGAGAAATGACAGCAAATAGTCTATGCTTTTAAACATAAACACGATGTATTATGTTCTCCTAGCAGTCAGCCACCCCTCTTTCATGATCAACAACATCTGTGCAGTGTCTATCTGCTCAAAATCATCAATATTTTTCTTGCATGAGAAGCTGAAGAATATTTAGGGTTGAAAGGAAGGATCATTTCATTTTGTCAGCTTCTTGTATGAGGTGAATATTTCTGCCTTTATCCAGCTATTCAGTTCATCGAGCTTTGCCCTCTTCTGAAGGGCAATGGCACTTTCCAAAGACTAAAGGACAACACAAGCCAAACTGCACCACAAGTCACCCTAGAATGCTGTTATTTTCCACAACTGGTTAATCACGGGCTAAACATGAGCTTGATTTTACCTGTTTTACTGCTGAGCTGTGTGTGTGGGGTTTTTGCTTCATTTTTCCTGCTGAGGGGAAATGGAAGTTTGTAATCGAATCAGAAAGCTTGTTCTTCTGCCACCTGTGGCAAAAAAAAAAAAAAAAAAAAAACCAACCAAAAAAAAACCAGCTCTGAGGTGTCCCCAAAAGGCAGAACACTTGCCTGGCACCTCTGGGATCCTTGCTCTCATTTGCAGCCCTTAAGGCATCACATTTGTAGTGGAATTCCAGGGGAAGAATGTGGAGATGATACCAGGCATCCTGAAACACAGGTTAAAAAAAAACCAGAGGGAGGATGAAGGCAGGTGATGAGTTGGCAAGAAATTCCAGTGATGTTTGGAGTGGTGAGGAGCTTCGGAAAGCTTCAAAATGTCACTTTTTTCCCTTCCACTGCTCTGTCCACAGCACTGAAACCTTTTCCCCCTTAACAATCTCCCATGGATTTCTCCCAAAGTCATCAGAGTATAAAGAGGGATTTGTTCTGTGCAAGATAGAGCACAGATGCTCATTTTGAAGCTGAGCTTTCTCCTTACATGTGGCCAGGAGAGGCAATCCTGGCACTGCCCTCAGTCATTAATCCCATACGTGATCAGGAGTATAATCTGGCTGCTGACATGTGGATTGTTAGGTTTGAAATCAGACTATGTTGATACTAAATGATTCAAGGTTTGTGTTTAGTGTCCCAGTAAAACATTTTACAACTAAAGGAGCAAAATATTATAGAGAAGTACTGAGCAATACACTGCTCTCCTGCTCCCAGCAGTCCCTCCTACATATTATTAACCACAGCTTTTCACCACAATTCTGTGATATTTTTATCTTTTCACCCTGTACACTAAGCTGTGGCATTATAAGACACAGTTTGCCTCCCAGGACCCAAAGCCCCTGCAGTTCACATTATTGCTCCTCTTGGTTTAGAAGCCTGTGATTCACATCCTGATTTGTTACTCACTGGACCACGCTGCCTTTTCTTACTTTGTGCCACACGGAAACTTCCACTTTCTTCTCCAGAAAATTACTTCTGTCTCTGTAAAACCCCCTGAGATATGGCAGGCACTAAAAGCAGGGACTGGAGCTAAGAATAGAAAAGCAAGATGGTAATCATGACAATAAAATCTCCCAGATCACCAGCCTGAGCAAACATTTCCATACGCCTTTGGAGAGTTAATGTTCCCCAACCACAACTCAATTATCGGTTACAGGGAGCCAGGAGGTTGGGAGTGGGAGAATGGCCCCTTGCTGGTTTCTATCACAGCCAATAAGTGGAATATCAAAACATAAAACCCAGGAGAACTGTCTGGGCTGTGTCAGAAGGTCCAAAGAGATGGTTGCAGGTGAGGTAAAATCCCTGGAGTGGAACTGGAGAGCAGAGAAATTTGGAGGGTAAGCCACAAAAGTCTCAGCAGGGCTGGGGAAAATATTTCCATGTTTATTCCATGATCACACAACAATTGCTCATGTGTAATGAACGCCTGATTTGTCTTATGAACTCCACTGCTGGTTTCACCTCACTGTTTTGGCATTGTATGCAACCAAAGCTATGCTACAGCAGTTTTACAAAATAAAGTTTTTTAAAGAATGCTTCTCTTTCTCTCAGTAATTTTTTCCCATTTGATTATAATGGACAGTTATAAAATCCCTGAGATCTGCCACAAAAGTGAGCACAACTGTTAAAGCCCCTGCTGACTAAAATCCCTTGACATCTGAGCTACAGAGAGGGAAAATCTGGGAAGGAATGTTTTATAAAGTTCAGAGGGTGGGGGCAGAGCTCTACAGGATAAAATGACCCCAAGTAAAGAAGAATCAGAAATTTGGGAAGGCAATGATGCGAGTGGGAAGTGAAATGTGATAGGAGGGCACTAAAAATACAGTTCACAAGAGAAACCTGATGTGTGCTACTGTGGAAATGTGCCTTTTCTCTTTTGCTTTCCCCTTTTATTTTTTTTGCTGGCACAGGCACTGCATTCAATGAAAATCCAGTTGCAGGGTCCCAAAATGACAGACCCCCCTCCACTGTGTTGGGTTTCTGAGGATTTGGAAACTTTAACACAGAGACAGTGCTCATTCTTTTCATAATTTTTCAGGTTCTGACAAGAGGTGTGCTACTGCTCAGGAGGCTGTGTCCTCACCAATACTAATCTGGATTAACCCTCTGAATTCAGCCAATCCTATATGATAAATATTTTCAGAGGCTAAACTCCTTCACTTAAAAAAAAAACCAAAAAACCCAAGCAAACTCAACATGCAGAAAGTTTCTCTGCTGCATCTTGCCAGTATTGTACTTAATCTGTTGAAGGTTTTCTTCTCATGTGTCTCTTCCCCAAAAAAAGGAGCCCAGATTTCCTGGGGGTAGCTGAACACCTGCCTACCCATGGGAAACAGGGACTGAATTCCTTGTTTTGCTTGGCTGGTGCAGCTTTTTATTTAATAAAATATTTTATTTAATGCAATTTATTTATTAAATTTAAATTTACTTATTGAAATGTCTTTATCTCCAAAACTCTCTTTATGAGTTTTCTCACTTTTACTCTTCT
Source organism: Malurus elegans (assembly GCA_013397995.1). Classification (NCBI taxonomy): domain Eukaryota; kingdom Metazoa; phylum Chordata; class Aves; order Passeriformes; family Maluridae; genus Malurus; species Malurus elegans. The sequence goes on from VZRP01004604.1 coordinate 236,272, forward strand.
GATTCTCTTTCCCGTCTCACCAGGACAAAGAGGTTTTTTCGGGGCTGAATTCACAGCTGGGGTTAAACCACAAGAGAATTGTATCAGCAAAGTCAGGATGCTCTGTTCAAGACAAAAGCCATCTTTTATTTTGACACCAAGAGACTTGCCATCACACAGAAACGAGTTGTCTGGGGTAATTAAAGTAAGCATGATATACAATCTTCATGCAATGTAATGACATTACATCACAGAGTATGACAATATAGTCTGGAAGCTAAGGGAAAAAATAGCAATATTACTGGAAATTCTGTGAAATATTATGGTAATTCTGTCTCTGAAATCCATTAGAATTTGTCTCTTTACATGTGCTTCTTTTTTTTTTTCCTGCTAAAATATTTCGTTGATGTCAAAGAACATCTTTGGCCTTCAGAGCCTTCATGTGTCGCTGTCCAAAGGACAGTTTAAGAGAGAGCTGTGAATTTGGTAACATTACCCATTTGGTGGTCCTTTAGTTCAAGAATTAGGAAAAAAAAAAAAAAAGGAAAAAAAAAAAAGGAAGGGGGAAAAATGTTCTTTTTTGAGCCTGGGAAAATCAGTGGTTTAAAAATATATTTCTGCTTTTCTCTACAAGTGGATTTACCTGCACAGAACGCAGCCTATGGGTTTGAGCAGCCTTTATATAAACTCACCCTCAACAGAAACACCATATTTGTCCCATAGATCAAAATATCAACAACAGACAGTCATTTATCTCCAACCCTCCCAGGACTAGGATGGTTATTGTTTTTCTCATTAAGAAAGTTGCTGAATCCCAGGGGAGTCTGGGGTTTTACAGTTTCCACTGATACTCATTTGTCATATTTCTATTGCTGGTTAGAGGCACATAAATTTAGCTAAAGAATAATAATTGCTGCCTGAGGTCAGTCTCATGCCTCCCTTAAGAAAACTAGAGGTTTATGAAGGAAAAAAGGCGCCCTTTAGGGAGAAAAAATATGAAGACCAAGATTATTTTTAAAACCTGGGCACTCTTAAAGTGTTGGATATTGTTTGAATCAAAAAAGGTATCGCAGGGTGGAATTGTCACTCTGGAGCTGACATCTTCTACATCACCTGGGCCAAGAAGAGAACACCTGAGACTGCAGAGTCATAGAAAACTGCCAGGGAAGAGCAAAAACTGTCCCATTCTTATATAGGGACATTGAGTCATCAACATATTCCATCACTATTGCATTAAATTGTAAGAAACAATAAAAGAAGAGTTTAAAAACCCACAAACACTGTAAGATTCTGTACAGTTTTGTGGGTTTTTTCTTAGATAAGGGAAAACAAAAATCTTGTTGCTTGGCAAAGGTTATTTGTTCAAGTATCACATATGTTCACTGGTTAAGTATTTCATTACAGCGCAGATAAAAGCCCCAGATGTCTCCAGTGGTTAGTGTTGCCATGTTTTATTTATTGCCTTTTGCAACTTTATTCATCATAAAGGACACCTGCATGTCCTTTTCTTAACCTCCAGTTGAGTTTACTTCTGAATGGCAATTCAATGCAACAAAAAAACAACAACCAGCCAACCAAACCTAACAGAACAAAACACCTTAATATGAAACAAAACACCTATCCTTACAACCTTTGAAAACTCGCTCTTAAATGATTTATTTCATTTGATTTCTACAAAAAAAATTGTGAATATGTGGGTTCCTTATAGCAAAAGGTCTGAATGGCCCAATACATATCAACTGATTAAAAAAAAAAAAAAAGTGGATCACTTATTGTGCTGATATTCCTAGGTTCCAACATTATCTGTTAAGAGATAAAGAGATAATACTTATCTTTTGCTGTTTGGACTCTTGGCCTGCATTTATAAAATACTAAAATAACTCTGAAGTTCTTTTTCTCAGAAGAAAACATAGAATCCAAGCTTGGCCAGACTGAAGCTTCCTGGTATCCTAAGGATGAAAAATTCAGCTTCAAAGGATTCTGACAGTAAAGGGTTTTTTTTATAAATAAGCAAAGATTATTTAAAGAAGAATGTCAAAACCACTCAGGCCTGTAGAAATTCTGATATTTTACTCTATTCCCAAAACTAAAAAGCAGAATATATCCATGTATGCATATCCCTGATCCTCTCCACTTCCTTTGGACAAGGGGGCAGTGGCTTCAACACCCTCCAGTGTAGAGGGACTATAAATATCTTCCTGATGGCAAAGATTGCACCAAGATGGAAATGCTCTCTGTATCTTCAACCTTTGGGATGTAACAGTGTAAGAAAAAGGTTAAATCTTGATTTATTTCAGTTTTTATCACAGGGCAGACAGCTCCTGGCTCATCTGGATGAAGTCAAGGTTCCCATCTGAGTCCAAACAAGGACCGTGCCAGAGAACCAGAAGCACTGGTGGGCAGTGACTTGTTTGAAACTCAAATATTAAAGTAAATCTTAAAAGGAACAAGCCAAGCATTATCAGGTAATTTGACATGGTAAATTAAGGTGTGAAAAATTGTTTTAAGAAAGCAGAAGTGGTTATGTCAAAAAGAATGAATGCATCCACAATGGGATTGCAGAATGTCACAGGGGAGCTCTCTGTGTTTAGCAAGAAAAAAATCACAGGTCTTTCAAAAATGCAAAATTCAGTAAAAGTCTGAGCTGTGTAATTAGTCAAAGATGATCAGACAATCTGCAAATCTGCTGAAGATACCATGGAGAAAAAGATAATAAACTGCTCAACATAAATAGAAAGCAACACACACATTTCTCAGGTGCTTTTACATCAAGAAACTTTTTGACAGAAGGGATAGCAAGGCTTTGGAAGAGATGGTCTCTCCTCAGGAGTGTAAAAATTACCCTTATCCTTGTGGGATTTCAAGAACATTGATAAAAACCTGCCAGAAAGTTCAGGGAGTGACCAAATGACCCTCTGGATCCTTGGAAAAGTTATTCTCACCCTGTGCAGTCCTCTGACACTTACCAAGCACTGCTCCTTGGGTTTCCCAGGACCCTAAAGAAAGTGAGGGGAGGCATTTCCTTCCTCTCCCTCCAGCTGTTGCACTAAATGTGGCTCCAGGACTGATTCCCTGAGAAGACTGGGACTGACAGATTTGTCAGAAAGATTTTAACCAAGAGACAGAGAAAATAAAACTGAAAACTGTGTGTAACAGAAACATATATTTATAGGGATTTCCAGGATTGCTTTCAGCAGTTTAAAGTCATATGGAAGGAATCACAATTTAGGAAATTGTCCTGATATAGGCTTTCTTCCTGGAAGCTTGAGGGAAGTTTCATCAAGCAAATGGTGCTGCCCAAGAGAGATTTACAAGAAGATAATTTGACTTCAGCACATTTCCCAGAGAAGCCATGGGTGCCTCATCCCTGGAATTGTTCAAGTCTGCTTGGATGGGGCTTGGAACAACCTGATTTAGTCCTGATAGCAGGGAGCTTGGAACAAGATGATCTTTTAGGTCCCTTTTAACCCAGGCAGCTCCATTGTTCTGTGGTTCTATGACCCAATGGATCTCACTTGAATTCAGCATGAGTTTAAAATTGGTGGTGTCAGCTGGGTGAGGTCCCCAAAGGTGCCTGTGCCACATAAGCACTCCAAACCATATTTTTCCAAGCAGCTGATGGAAATCCTTAATTTTCAGTGGAACTCTTAGAGGCACTCCCAGCTTACTCCTACTCTGTGCACCTCTAGGTTGCTGAATGCTTTTGTGATTTTTTTTTTATAATATCCAATCTAAACCTTCCCTGAAGGGAAGAAGAAACTACTTAATCCAGTTACTGGCAAATATGTGTGCACATGCAATAGTTCTTCATGAGTACAGGTCAAGGAATCCATGCCCAGCTCAGGGAAAAAGAGGGGGAAAATACCATTTCTTCACAAATATTCCCTTTCTTTCCCCAAACACTTCTACCATTATTAATGAAATTCTATTAACCTGCTTTGCCCTGCCGTTTTCTACAGAGATTTCTGTAGTCATCCATCTCTCTCCATCACATAGACTGGTAACTTTGATAAATTCCTCAGACTAATTTGTGCTTCACTTGAGGCAGATGAGATAAGTCTTTTAAAAAGCACCTGGTGTCTCACAATAAAAACTCACCAAACTTGTAACAAGGGTAAATGTACTTTGAGCAGCCTGGTCTAGTGGAAGGTGTCCCTGCCCATGGCAGTAGGGCTGAAGCTAGATGAACTTTTAGGTCCATTCCTACCCCAAAAAATTATTTTTGGAATAGCAGAACTGCTTTCAGTGCCAGTGCTGTGCACCCCCACACCTTCCAACCCAAATTCTTGGTGATTTCAATGAAAAATTTTCCAGACAAGAAGAGGGGAAGATGAGATCTGAGTCCAAGCTCTGGGTGATCAGACAGTGAATTCTCCAGGCTCACACAGAAACTTTGGGCAAAGATCCTGAACAACAGCCCCACTGCAAAGTATGGAGTATGGAGTTTAGTTAGCCACGGAAATTTTGATGATGGTTGTTTGAATCATAGAATCATGGAACGGATTGGGTTGGAAGGACACCATGAAGATCATTTCATTCCACCCCTCTGCCATGGTTACACAGACCAGGCTGCTCCAGGTCCCATCCAACCTGGTCTTGAGCATTTCCAGGGATGGGGAATCCACAGCCAACCTGTGCCAGGGCCTCAACACCCTCACAGCAAACAGCTTTTTTTCTGGTACCTGAATTAAACATCCTCTCTGTNGTTCTATTCCCAATTAATCAAATGCAAAGTTGACAAAATTTCTGGTGCATTAAGGAACCTGCAATCCCACAGCCTGAAGAGTGTCTGTAACTGGAAGCCTTCCTGGGTTAGTGCAGCCCTCTGGGTTCTCCACCAGCATCAATCGTGTGAGTACCTGCTGCTATCAGCAATGATTGGGAAAAACAGGATCTGCACAACTCCCTCCAGGACCAGCTCATTTGCTTTCTCATTTTTTGGCTCGACATTATGTATGAGCACTAAGGCGCATTTAAAGGGTACAATTCCCTGAATGTGCCAAACAAAGCAGCAACCTCTAATTTTGAATTTCCCCGGAGTCAGGGAGAAAAAGGGTTTGTCAGAACTAATAACGGGTGAATCCCAAAATGGGCTGTGAAGAGAAATTGTCTAATCCTAGTCATTTCCCTTGGTAGCCAGCTCCACTTTTGCTGGGAGATTCTGCCTGGAAAAATTGTATTCAATAAAATGTTTTGTCTATAAGGACCTATTTCAGTACAGTCCCACTCTTGGAGAGCCATCTGAAGATCTGCAACTCCACATGTCACCCATTAGATACGAAAGTAAGCAAATGTTAATTTTGGCTGTGATATATTCTCTATTTTACTTTAATTGGAGGAAATCCCCAAATCGATCAGTTAGAAAACATTTGCTTGCAGTGGAGGCTGAGGGGTTTTTAGCAGAAAGGGCTTTAGTAACAAATAATAAATCATCACAATATTAAAAAACTGAATAGCAGCTTCGGGGAACAAGGAATTATGCAGCAAGTCTTCCCAGAGCAGATCACTTCTCATCGCTGCACAAGATGCATTAGCATCTTTAACACAATGTTAGGAAAGAGTTTATTTTTTTTTTTGGAGAAGACCTAATTCATCAGTAAAAGCATCTGTCTTCCCACATGATTTTGCTCTATGGGTCATGATTTAGTTTATCTGGGTCTCCCTGGTGTAACACACCACTGAGATAACAATTAATGTCTTAGTTCCACCCTGCTAAGAGCTGTTTCTGCCTGTTCTCTCTTCCCACAGAGCCTTCTCTTTCCTGAAAGGCACACACAGCCACAGCTGCTCAAGAAGTGCCTATGCAGAATCTTTAGGGTTCAGACAGAAACTCCCTTTGGGGCAGAGAAAATATCTCCTCAACTGAGTAGCTGGGTCTGGCTGGCTGCTGCAGTAATTAAGTCTCAGACCATCAGGCTGGCTGGACATTTTCAAAACTGTGTTTACAGACTCACGGAATCATAAAGTCATAGAATTTTTTTTGTCTTGGAAAAGAGTTTTAGGATCATGTACCCAACTGTTCCCACTAAAACATGTCCCAAAGTGCCACAAACACAGGTTTTGTAAATCCATCCAAGCATGGTGACTCCACCACTCCCCTGGCCAGCCTGTTCCAATGATTCCCTCATCCACATATTTTGTTAAAATATTAAACAGGGCTGGTCCCAATTCTGAATCCAGTGGTGGGGGAACACCAGTGGTGCCTGAGCCCAGTTGGATTTAACTCCACTCTCCAGCCTGGCTGTTCAACCTGATTTTATCCAGAGAGCACAGCATCCACCCAAGCCCTGAGCAGGGAGTTTCTTCATTGAAATGTGAAAAATAGTGTCAAAGCCTTTACTAAAGTCCACGTAGACATCTCCAGCCTTTCAGTGGGTCACGTTGTCATGGAATGACATCAGGCTGGTCAAGCAGGACCTGCCTTTCACCACCCCGTGTCCCCTGGTCCCCTGGTTGTTCTGCTCCAGGTGATTTACTCTATAACATGCCCCAACGCTGAGGTCAGACTGACAGGCTGTAAAACAACTCCTGTGAGGCAAAATCTTCCACATTCGAGCATTTTGCCTTCAGGCTAATGCTGTAATTATGTGAAAACCACACTGTATCCCTGAGGATGAATTTTTATTCGCAGAGCAAACAATTGTATTTATTTATTTATTTCGCTTGCATGGGGAAAAGAAAAAAAAAACAACCTCAACATTGCTTTTTATCATTGTATATTCAGGAACGTGGTTAAGACACATGGCTTGCATGAAGTATGGGTAAGGATACTTCCTCATGAAATGTAAAGTAATGCAGTACAAAAACTGAAAGTCAGCTTTCTTGTGAGATTTGCTGAATTTTACATGTGCTGAATGCGATATCTGTGTTCTAGTTTCTGAAATCTATAGTTTCTAAAATGTATACATTAGATTTGTGCCCATTAAAATAACGTTATATGTAGATAAGGTAGTTGAATTAGATATTTAAATCCAGTTCCCACCTGAAGGTTAGACTTGCAAGTTAAACAGAAGGTGAAAATCACAAAGAGTTGAAATAATTCCTTTATGTCATGAAATACGCTTGCATTTGCTTTGCCTTAATTCTGCTTTCTTTAGGAGTACAACCACTCCTTTACCTCGCTGCAGGCTGTAGAGGATAAATACAGGGAAGGTCAGTAAACAGTCAAATAATGGGCAACAAAAATTGCTCTGAGGTGACAAATATTTGGCAGAGAGAAAGATAGTGCTGGAAAAATAATTGCTTCTGAAGTAATTTCATCTTTTTAAACAGTCACATAGAGTATAGAAAGCTGGAATTCAAAAGGAATGTATTTTATACAGTAAAACATGGCAGGTTATGAAATTTTTAATTACTAGGTAAGTTCTTAAAGGAAGACAAGACTTTAGCTGTTCTTATCTCAACCTCTCTCAAGCATAGTAGAAACAAAACCAAGGACAGATGTCAGAAATTGTTTCTAAATCAAAACATTTTTCTTTTTCTCTGACGCCTTTTTTTTAATGTATGGTTTTATTTATAGGACTTTTAACTGAATATTTAGTTTTTATCAATCATGCTTGCTTGTTGGGTTTTTATTCAACATTAAAATGTAACATTTTGTATTCATGAAAACTGTACTGTGGAATATTGGTTTAAAATACCTGAAAGCATACCTTGACTTCCCTTGATTTTTCTTCATTTGTGTCTTTTTTCCCCCCTTTTGATCTGTGCTGTTTCATCTGTAATGACTTTACCACATACAGCAACAAGCAGTCTCTTCCTACTGAAAACCACTCTGGATTATCCTCTTTCATTGAGATTTCCTTTCTGAACTCTTTCTGATCTCTTTGTCAAACACAGGCACTTCAAACAATGCTGGTGTGAGAGATATGTGTTTCAAGAGCCTGATCTGATCCATAAACAAATTTCCCTTCCAAGCATGCTGGCTTTGTTACTCACCAAACACTGGGATGCTGAACATTTGACTGCTTTATGTGTTGGTAATTGTTTCTCCCTTTTTGTGCCAAGCCTGGATGCTTAAAAATAAGAATTGGAAATATGGAGCAGTTGGACCATCTTTTCCTTTCCCAACTTTTGCTCAATTTCTGCTGCTGAGTCTGCAAAAACTAAATATTACAAACAGGTCACTCTGCTGGAGGCTGATGGAATATTTCAGCAGCTATCAGTGGCAGAAAACCCTGTACACTCCCATTTTCTGATTTGGGGTCTCTGCAAAATGTGGGACAAAACAAACTCCTTTTCTTACATATCTTCTCTCCTCTGCACTCCCCACCTGCCACTCCCCCAAAGTTAAAGGGCATAAATCTGTCAGCCTTCAAGTGACCTGAGAACCTGGGGTGGGAGGGAAATTTCTAAAAGAGGAAGCTGAAATCTCTGAGTTTCTCCAGAAAATGAAACAAACCCACTGAACTCATGCAATTAAGTCACTGAAGCTCATATGGATGGAAATACAAGTGTCTTCTGTAGAATGCAGTTCTGTCTCCCATAAAAGAACTAAAAATGGGTTCTTTCTGCTGTCTTTTGGAAATGCACAATTCATCCATCTCCATATGAATTGAGGGTTAAGATTCTCACAGTTAGCAGGCAGTAGACTGCAGTCAGTAGGATCACTGGAAATAAAGAAATAAGGATGTGACTCATCCCAATAAATATGAGCATCTTGTTTTAAGCTGGGTTTCCCCCACTGCTGTATGGACTGCGTGTGCCAGGAGTCCAGAACGACACACACTGAGGCTGGGAGAAACCCACACTGCAGACAGCAACCTTAAACTACAACACTGAGAGTCTGTCTGCTTTGAATGGGGATACATTTTATCTGCCTGGGGTTTAATGAAGTGCCTCTTGTCTCTTGCTGTGGCTTGGCATTCATCTGCATCGCTACTGACACTCTCAAAATAATACTAAAACCACAAAATGCACAAAGATGTGTAGATTTATTTGTCTGTATGCAGAGTTTGACAGCAACAAACTCAGGTTTTATACTCAATGAAAACAGGCTGAGGGTTATGTCAAATTCACCTGTCCTCCCATAGCCACTTTTTCATCCATCCTTCCTTGCTGTATTTGCAGGACAGTCCTTAGGGCTGAAGCTGCTTTTTAGGAAGTGCCACATGCAACCTGTGGCTCAAGAGGGCTCTGATGTCAGGAGAGAGCAGCAGCTGCTGCCATCGTAACAGCAAAAATCTGTCGAGGCAAACGGGGGAGCTCTTGTGTGTCTGCTACCAGGAATAAAAAAACAGAGTGAAATTAGCAGGGACAGATGGTGGGAACAACAGACAGCATAAGTAGCATTAATCTAATATACTCCAACAGTATAAAAATTTGTTTTCTTAAACATGTTCTTCAGTAAACAGCTGAAACACACTGGAGACTCCAAAATGTGAATCTTTACACGATAATACAGATATAAGGATTGTATATCTCACATGTACTACAGTAACAACTAATCAAAAATGCAGCCTCTAATCTGAATCCCCTCGAGTGTATCTTGTTGCCTTTTGAAAATGGAAAGGCTAAAAGCTCTGTGGCTTTAGAGGGTTCCACAAGACAGCTGTGAACCTCAAACATCTGAGCTGAAATAAAGAATGCTTCTGAATGCAGGAGGTTTCTAGTATGATATGCTGGCATGTTAGCCAACATGATTATTTTATTAGATACAAACTAGTTAATAATCCATGGGGGACTTTTTTTTCTGTAAGAAAAATGTGGTATTACCCTTCTGCTCATTTAAGAAAAGCTTTTAAAATTTTCATTATGAAAAACCTCAAAAAATTGCTGCTGATTTTCCCCCTTCTCTGCCTTTATACTGCTTGTAAATCAGATGCGATAATAACTCCTGAGGAGCTGGAAAGAGCAAATTTATCTCCCTGGGAAAGTTATGAGGATGACAGCTCAGTGCTTCAGCAGTGTCAGAGCTGTTACATTTCCATTCATTAACTTTCCCTTTTTCTATATAAAACCACATAATTGGGACTTCCCTTAGTGGAAACATTTAGTGCATCTTTAATGGGCGACTCAGGATCACAGCACTTTATGCCTGAATCTAAGAGTTATTGAGAGCTTCCTGAGAGCTGCCAAATGTTGCATGTTCCCATAGATTCAGCATCTTTCAGGATTAGACTCTCATCATATTTTTAGTGTTAATAATGTCAAATCCCCTGTAGTACTTTTCTAATCTATTTACAAAAGCGTCTCATGCTGAGCGTCTCCAAAATTATCTATTTTTTTTTTCCAAGTATGTTTTCTCCAAGCCTGAAGTTATTATGATAATGTGATTTTTTTCCTTTTATTCTGATGAGTTTACTGGTTAAAATGATTGAGAGAAATAAGTGTTAATTCCAATTGTTTATGGGGAGGTTGAGATGGAAAACTGTAGTTTGGAGCAGACAAAGAAAAGCTTCATTGTAGTCTTCTTGATCCACCAGTATCCATATAGGTAATACTTTCAAAAGGAATTCTGGATTTTTCAGATTTCCTGTTTCACACCTGTGAGATAATTCGTTAATTTAAGGCTCACCTGACCATTAGGCTTCTGGAGAGAAAAATGGATCACAGTTAGAGCACAACTCGGTGGAACTCTGAGCTTTTTGGGGTCCTTCTGCCATGGGCTTCATGCAGAACTCAGAGTTCAGTACCCATAAACTGAAGAACACACAAGGAATGAAATGAGAAACATAGAAGAAATAGGTATCATGGAAGAAGTTTTTTATCACTGGATCATAGAATATCCTAAATTCATGGAATCATAGAATCACAGAATAAGCTCACTTCAAAGGGACCTGCCAGGATCCCCAAGTCCAACTCCTTGCCTTGACCACAACTGAACTAGAACCTGTCCTGAAAAAAAAACCCCAAACAGTAAAACACAATTTATCTTAGAGAGAAAGCCACTGTCAGATTCCCCATGGCTCCTTTCCTAACCAGCTTTACCTCCCTCAAAGGCTGCAATGAATCCCAGAGACACCTTTCTCTTTATCTGATCCTGTTGCATCCCCAGAACAAGCTGGGAACTTTTCACAGAATAAAATGTGATATCACGAGGATTGAGAGATACTGCTCTGTGTGCTTGACACTTCAGCCCTAAAACTACTACTTAAATCTCCTTCTCTGCAATAAAACAGGTAGAACTGAAACAAATCCCTCACCATTCCTTTTACTAAAAACTGCCATTGCAGCATAATTTTTCCTTAAAAAAAATTGCTTCTTTTGATTATACTCTCAACCACTGCATGAGCACTGAGAAGCAGACCTGAAAATACATCTGTTTGCTGTTTCTAGAAGCAATTAACCAAATTCAAAACTAGAAACTTTAATATGAAATTTCATTTTTATGAAATTATATGTTTTCTATAGCTCCTGGCATTCAGGCACATCTCACATCCCCAGAGGTGAGATATCATTGCTGTGATAAATCACCAAGTGGGTCTCTGACTCACCTGGTCAAGTGGAAGTTGCTTCTTGATCCTCGAAGATGAGATGATCTCTAAGGTTTCTTCCCACCCAAACCATTCTGGGGTTCCACATTTCTATACCACAGGCCAACACCAGATTATTAAACAAAGGCCTGTCACCATGGACAGCTCAAATTCCTTTTGTCTGTTCTCCTAATTAGGGCATTCGGCACATTTTTTACCACTTAAATACCATAGAAAGGAATGGAGACAAAGGGAGCCCCTTGCTTTGCCTGTGGGAAGTACAAATTCATGTTTTTATTTTAACTCCCCCTCTTTCACTATATGGAGCAGTGACCAAAAGTGGATGACTTCATGAAAGTCTGGACCATGGTTTCTTTTGAGTTTTCTGTTGCACTACTCAGCATAACCCAGAGGCTGACACACTGAACTTGGTGTTTGATTTGCACTTTGTTTTGTTCATGGAGTGCTTGAAAAGGGGATTAGAAACATCTGGTCATGTATTCCCCAGGATCTTCAAAGGATCAGGAATCTGCTCCTGCCAAGAACAAGACAAAGAACATCTGTCATGGTTTTACTTGGTCCAATTTTTGGTGGAGGGGGGATGGGGACCAAGAAACCACAAACATGGCTGCTGTGAGGAAGTTCTAGAAATTTTCTCCTTCTTCTCCAGCAAAAGGAGTCCTTCCCCCTGTGTTTCAGAGCCAATCCATCATGGCTCTGAGGCTGATGGACAGGCTGCCCATCAGGCCTGGGCCAATTGCACAGGTTGGTTACACCTCTGTGATGACGTATTATCT
>VZRP01004604.1:248668-294630 GCA_013397995.1 Malurus elegans
AGAGGGATGGACCTGGGAAAGAGATGGGTCCTGGAAATGATAACAGATGTCTTAAAATGTCCGTTTTATTTTTCTTCTCCTTGTAAATCTGTCCCTATCTCTGTTCTCCTTCCCAGTGCCGTAGTATTCTTCGTAGTTTGTAGTAATAAATCTATTTTGCAACTTAAGTTATGCAGCCTGTCTGACCGTCTCTCTGGAGCACATACATATCTCTCTCTCAATTATGTTATGTTATCTGAAAGCCATAAATTTTCGTGTTAATTGGGCTTTCACTCTCCCTTCTCCCTCTCCGGTGGGGGGGAGGGAGATAACGTCGTGGGTGCAGTGCTTTTGGTTTTCAGCACAGTCTAAACCGCGACAACAGCAAATCCAGAAGCAAGGACTCGTGTCAGGATTGCATGTCAGGAGGAATCTGGCTGTTCTCAGCTCGTGTGACATTTTGTCCACGTTATTTCCAGGATGGTCTCTGATCAGAGGCATGGAAGGAAAAGACCTGACTGCCTTGAGACAGAAAGTGAAGAGCTGTTAACAGGGTCCTAGGAGGCAGCTGTCTGCAATAATTGGGTCTGGATTCGATGAGGCTGGCAATTTCTCCAGTCTTATGCTTCTAATTAATGTTGGGTTCCATGAAGGACGTGCGATGAAAACTGGAAATATTTTATGTGAGAAATTAATCATTAATTGATCAGGCTGCATTCCACATGCTGGTGATGCTGGAGAGAAATATTTCTTAGTACTGATGACTTTTGAAATGTTCAGGGAAAAGAAAAGGATTTATGGTTACTAAGAGCTGTTTCTTGAGTATTTTTTAAGTCTTCATGCACCAAGAAGCAATATTACTTTTGAAATCATATTTTCTGTTGTATTAGTGCTCGAAACTCAAATTTGTTTCTCTTTAAAGATCAGTCTTTAGAAACATAACTGCAAGATCTCCGTGGGAGCCAGCTGGGGGGTCAGTCTCTTCTCCCAGAATCAATGAGAAGAGTAAAAATGGCCTCAAGTTGCATCAGTGAAGGTTTAGATTAGATATTGGTAAAAAAAAATCATAGAAAGGGTTGTAAAGCATTAGAACAGTGAAGGTGACAATGAAGACACCATTCCTAGATGTGTTAAAAAAATGTGTTGATGTGCCACTTGAGGATATGGTTAAGTGATGAAAACGTGCTGGTGCTGGCTTAAAGGTTGGGCTTGATCTTAAAGGCCTTTTCCAATTTAAATGGTTCTGTGGTTCAATGATTCTGGTGGCTCTTTTACTTTGTTTAAACACAGCTGGTCGTTCCACGTTGTCAAGTAAGAAATGTTCACACAAGAAAGTAACTTAAAACACACACAAATGTCTAGGAAATATCTTCATGAGGTCATTTTATTGAACATTTACAGCCTTAACTCAAACAAAACTCTATTCAAAACTCCTACTTAGCTCAAGGATAAAACACTGAATTTTCCTTTTGTGCAGTTGGAGATACTGCTACTTATATTCTAAACCCACACAGTTATTTTCCACTCTGGGCTTGGTTTGGGTATATTTCTGCTGAGCAGAAATTTTCTTTGGACCATGAAGGTAATTCTGCCAGGTGTCCAGACAGCTGAGCTAATCATGAGTCTTTATCAAAGGCAGGCATCCTAAAGATTACAGCTCCAGAGCCACAATTTTCACCTGTGACCTTAAGTGTGGCTTCTTCTGGCTCTTTGTTGCTGTGCTGCAATATTTCTCAACAGACCGAGATCGAAGAACATAAAATCAATTTGACATTTCAAAGAGATTTTAAGCAGGGCACACTGGAAATACTTGTCTATGGCTAGGAGACCAAGTTCACTGATGCTGTATTTAAAAAAAAAAGTGCAGAAAATCTTTCTTTGTATGATAAAAAAACCCCAAAACAAACAAACAAAAACACACACACACAAAAGGGAAACAAACAAATAAAAAACTACCAATCCCAAACAAAACAAAACAAAACAAACAAGAAAAAAAAACCCAAGAAAACCAAAAAAAAAAACCCAACAACAAAACCCCAAATAAAAACATCTCCTATTATCTCCTGACCAGAACAATCTTAGGGGTGCAATTCCATGCAGCTCTCAGCTGAGACACCTGACTATAGTGGAAGGACTCTCTGGCCATGGCAGGGGGGTTGAAATGAGGTGAATTTCAACTTCCTTTCCAACCCAAACCATTCCAAGATTCTACAGTTAAATACGATTTGTAAAACTGCCATTTGCTTTGGATGTGCCTACAAAATTTCTCATTCAAACACAGCCACATGCGAGGACCCCTGGGTCTGCCAAGGTCACAACATGTAAAAAAAACTCTCCTGAATACTAAGAGACATTTTATCCTGTTCTGATTTGTTCAGTCAACTCGACTGCATTAAAAGTCCCCCTGCTCTGTGCTGCCTGCAGTGAGCCAGGGGGCTGGGAAGCAAAGCAAAATGAATATGGAGCTGTTTCACGGGGTTATAATGGAAATTTCAGAGTAATCTGATCAGATCTGTTCCAATATACCCTCAAACCACCACTGCCATGGCCATGATGAGTGAACACATTGGAATTTGAGCCCAAATTGTGGGACTAATTCTGAGTTTATTGGAATGAACAAGGACAAATGAGGTGCTGCTTTCTCTCCCAGATGCACAATCCATTCTAGAAGGGCTGTAGCACCTTAATCGTAAGTTTTTAAGCAGTAAATCACATCCGAGATTCAACTTTTCACTTTGGCTATGGCAACAGTGACTTGACTCCTTGACTCTTAGTGTAGATAATAAAAAAGCAGAAATCATTTACACTAAAACTCGATCTGCTACTATTAAAAAAAAAAAACAAAACACATAACAAACCGAATCAGCCTGAAATTCTGGCACAAGGATGCTCTTTGGCACTTTTCTAGGTATGTTTCCTATATTTTTTTAAAAATCATTAATCATATTCAGTATTTTCTTTTTATTTGCCTTTTCTTGACCTCGCATAATGACCTCAGCCAAATAACCTGCCTGAAAGGCTTGGAAATGCTTTGAACAGCAAGAAAATCCTTTAGCCTGGAAGGCAAACCATCCAAGGATGTTAGAGAGACAATTTAAAATACCTGAAGCCAAGGGCATCCTTAAATTCCTGTCTCCAACTTCTTGAATGAGAATTCAACACACGGTGAGTTCTGCATTATTATGGCAAAAGTATCATTGCCATTTACTTCTCAAGAGATTCAGTCTTGCACTCGATAATTCTGATTTAATGAGGAGTTGAGGGTGGGCTCAACAGATTCAGAATTTATCTTACTGAAAAAAAGAGAAGACACTTCACTAGGGCAGTACTAGAACAGATCATTCAGAAATTAGCAGGAACTCAGCCATGGAAGATTTTAGGATTTGGTGAGGCAAAACAATAATTGACCTGATTTACTGTGGGCACATTGTTGTGATGTGCAGGAGGTTGGACTGCGGATTTCTAGAGGTCCTGGCAATATTTCTGTTGTCATAGGATTCATTCAGTCATAAAGGAATGGGACAGAAAACAGGCATAAGTCTCCTGAGAACATACTGAGAAGGATCTCATAGTTCTGGATTCTAATGGAAATGTCTTTTTATCAAAGATTCAATTTGGTTTGATTTGCCAAATAATTATTTTATAAGAGTTGGTTCCAAGATCTCCCAACCTGTTTGGTTGGAGAAGATGAGTTACCTTTTCCATTATATTCCAATGCTGTGCCTGCTGAACTGAAAGCCCTTATAGACATAATTAGTTTAGGTGACTGTAGGAGACAACCAAGAAGTTTTCCTCTAAATGTTGTTAAATCTTCTAAAATATCTCAGACTATTACCAGTAAAAGATTCTACAGCAAATATGTGAATGAGTAAAATAACTACAGCAAATAGAGTTTTCATCTCTTTAATGCCTTATTGCTATTATCATTACTGAACCATTAAGAAAATGCAGTTAGGGATAATTCCTGAATTTTGTTTGCTTCCTGAATGTGGTCATGGCAGATTAAACAAAAATAAGATTTAAACGTAAGTAAAGAAGCTGCTTTAGACAGGCTTTCATGAATCCCTCCCCAAAGATGTAGAACTCTGCCAAGCAGATGAGTTATCTTCTGCCAGACTGTTAAGAGACACTGAAACTGCATTCTAGGATAAAAAAAAAACAAAAAAAAAATAAGTTGGGAATAGTCTTTGGGAGCCTTTGAAAGCAACAGATAAGACACTGCTGCCTTTTATTCTCAGAATACAGAGAAAAAGGAGACAATAAGATTGGCAAACGACCACCATAGTGACAGACTGGGGCAATGACAGTCACAGGAATAGGGCAAGATTTTATTTTTCAAGTTCTCCAGCAGAGCACTTGTAAGGAAAAATTAAAGGGAATACATAAAATTTGGGTGGATAGGTTTGATCTTTTTTTAAAATCTCCTGCTATGGAGCAGGAGAAACTGCAAAACCAAGGGGTGAACTTAAAAATGGCCCAAAAGAAGTGCAAGGACTGGGGACAAAAATACATGCTGAGCTCAAAAATGTCATGTCACAACCCCAGAAACCACCATATGGGTAACACATAGGCCTCAGCTGTTGCTGCTTGCTCTTTATTTGGTTTCAGATAGAAAAATTTAATTTCCACGCTTCTCAATCCAGTATTGTGCACCAATTTCTAACCACAAACATACAAATGCTGTGTAATCATTTTTTGAGAGATGTTGCATGTAAACCTGTCAGAAGCTTTGATGTCTCTGGGTTTTAAGCAGAGTTTGCATTTTTTTAAGGCAATAAATAAATAAATACAACAGAACTGAGCGGAAAAAACTGTAATCAAGAGAAAAGCTTCAACAAGAGCTGATGAAAAGCATGAATATACAAAATACATGGAAATGTCTGTCATGTGTCTATAGTAGCTAAGTTCTTCCAGAACTAAATAGAAGATAAAAACAGCTTCATTCTCAGTTACCAGCACATGCACGACACTTTTAGTATGAGATGTCCTTCTCAGCTGGAATGTCTGAGTGCACGAGGGAGCCTCAAAATGGATGGGAGTTTCCTTCAGATAGCTAAGCCTGTTCTTTGTGTATGAAAGAAGGTGGGGGGAAAAACATTGTACTCTAAAATCTACTCTCACCTTTAACTTGCAGCAAGAGAGACATCACATTTTAGAGAGTTACAATTCCAACAAAAGTGCAGTCAGAATTGAGGAAGTTAATTCAAATCCGAACTACTGTTAAAAAGAACTGAATACTTTCCACTCTCAGTAAATCCGTATGCATGTCTAAAACCCCACCCACTTAACTGAAAAGAATGTCAAACTTTATACTGAGGAGTTGCTCTAAATTCTTCATCTGGCCAAAATACCAGACTTGCTGATGGATGTTCTCCCAAACTGTGACACAGACTGTTTGTTTTAGGAGCACCTCTTTCCTTCCCAACCAAGGTCTACATGGATAGCCTGATGGAAATAACACCAACCTACATGGAACATGCTCGAAAAGATGCTGACCACATTCACATGGACGTGACACAGTCAGGTGTGGCTCAAAGTGGCATCAAGAGCAATCATGAAAGTCCTTGTATTCATCTAGACCCTGAGGACTGGAAACTATTTCAATCTGAATTACCTGCTGGTTCATTTTGTCCATGATATGCTACACAGAGAAATCCATTAAACAGTTTGGAAATTGCAGTTTGGTCTTCCACATTTCATGGTCTTCCTGAAAGTTGATACTGGATTATATAAGAAAGTTGTGCTGCACCTGCCTGGTGTCCCTGAAGCTGTGTTTACCTTGAAGGTAATAAGAGGTGTTCATTTGAAGCAGTTTGTGGCAGGGCAATGAGAGTCCAGAGAGCACAAAATTCAATTATGGGGAGTATGTAATGTATGTGTGTTTCCATGATTTGTATTGATCCGTGTGCATGACAGATTGGTTATAAATTGGGTAATGTATTGCTTGGTAAATGAAATACACTGGGCTGCAGGAGTGCATTAGGTGGTGTATTGAATTCTCATGGCCACTGTGACATTTTATTTGTGGGTGTAAGAGCCTCTGTTATTGTGTGGTTGTGTGTTTGTCTGGTGTAATTGTAATTTACAGGTGATACCTGGGTCACTTATGGAAATATTTTGGCACCACAATACATCAGGTTGCTGGGTGCCCTTGCCATGGATGAGGGGAAAGGATGTGTCTGTCCCCTGGGGAGCCAGGAGTCACCTACCAAGCCCATGGACACACCTTGCACAACTTTGTCAGCCTCAAAATGAAAATATCTGCTGCAGAACACATTGGCAGATCAAGTTTCCTTCAGGTTTGAATTCGGATCATGTTCTTTTTCGATGACATCAAAGCCACCACCATGAAAACAAACAAACAAACAAACCAAAGAAAATCCCTAAAAATCAACGAAAAAACCCTAAAAATTGTCCTTGAATAGTCAGCGAGTGCACTCAGTGGACATTCCCCTCAAAAGGAAATGCAAAGGAACAAATTCTAGTAAGGAACAAGAAGAAACGGGAGAATTTTGAAGGCACAAATGTGGAAAAATGTTGTTACTTTCCTTTAGCAAAGGAAAGAAATGAAGGGAATAAGGCATTTTTTCTCTTTGTGCTGATGCTTTTGGCTGGCAAAAATGCAGAAGCAAAAGCCAAAAAGTTTGTTTCTTCTAGACTGGGAAGTGAAGATTTATTTCACCTTATTATTTATACGACTTCTTGTAGTTGCAAAAGTATTTCAATAATCTTTATAGCGCTCAATTACACCACAGCCAATTGATATGAGTGATTTCAGTACTTTTTAATATGCTGTTTAAAATCTCCAGTGAAAGATTTCCTTAATGCATGGTATAAAATATATGGCAAAGTCTTTTAATGTAACTAAGTCCTGGTTTTATTTTGTAGCTAAAATGCATAAAGTACAGAAATTGGGTTTGTATTAGTCTATAGAGATGTTTACCTTGTTCTACTTCTGTCAGCATTTCAATTTCTAATTTGGCAAAGAGGTCTTATACTCATCTTGTTTACTTTTTAATTTTGGGGAATAATTATTTCTTCTGTTCTTGATTCATGCCTGTTCTCAGCTGTGTGAAATTCTGTTATCTGTGCAAAAGTGGAGGTTGCAAAGGTTCATCAAAGTGCCTCCTCTCAGCTTTATCTCCACATTTACAGCACTGTGCAAGTAGGAATTATGAATTAATTAATTATGGGTTGTACTTGAGCTGGAGATTTCCCACCTCTGAAATATTCTATGGGAGTCAAATCCTCACATCAGTATTTACCTGCCTGATCCCTCCTTTGGCATCTCATTTTTCAGACAAACTTTTGTGTGACAATGTGAGAGGTGGCAAATCCTGTACAAGGAGACATTTTTTATACAAACCAGATGCATTTGTGACTTTTCAAATATGTTGTGAGGATCACTTTAAATTATAGTTTTCATATAACAGTGTAAGGTGATGGAATATATTTTTTCCTCTGTGAAGGAAATACTGAATCCAGGTCTCAAAAGGTGAAGGTTTCAAAAATGAAGGGCAAGTCTCAAAAAAAACTGCAAGGTAATTGTGAGGTAAGTTGTAAAGATGTTTGAGTAAAATAGTGTGTCCACGTGGAATTGGATAGTGCTTTTAGAGGTGTTAGTTTCTATAATTAGCCCAAGATTTATGATTAGGCCTGATGACATGGCTATCTCCCTTCTGGAGCTCTTTGAGTCACACTGCCCAGGCCCCCTGAACACCACAGCCTGAGGTGCTGGTATTTCATTGTATTTGTGTTTTATTTCTGATGTATTTCTGTGCTGTATCAATCTCCACCAGACCCTGTGGATACCAATTCTGTAAAGAGGAAGAAACTTTGACTCCTGTGGTAATTCACACCGGTTCCCTTCAGCACTGCCCCTCCCCTGAAGTTTTCCCCATGTGTGTTGTGAACCTGCAGTACCTGAGAAACCCTGAGAAAGACAATCTGTCAGCACAGGATTCTGGGGGCAGGCTATGTTTGTCTCTCCTCAGTCATCAGCACAAAGGAGAGGAATATTCAGAATTAAATAGCAACCTGTAGCTGTGCTGTGTAACTTGACGAGCAGACATGAGTATGTTTAGCAGCCTAATGATCTCTGAAATTAGATTTATTTAGACTAACAGTATTCTCCCAGAAAAGCAGGGGGATGATGGGCAGCCTGATTCTTTGTGGCAAATTAAAAACCAAGTTGTCTTTAAGATGGGAATATTCACCTGCACAAACACGGTGAAATGAAATTACCTTGGTTCCATTATTTTCACTGAATCACAGAGTCATTTAGGTTGGAAAAGACTCCAAGATCACCAAGTCCAGCTTTTGACTGATCACCACTTTGTCAACAAAATCAGAGCTCTGAACACCATACTGAGTAGTTTTCTAAACACCCCCAGGGTGGTGATTCCACCACCTCCCAGGGCAGCCCCTTCCAATACCTCACCACATTCTCCATGGAGAAATTCTTCCTGATGTCCAACCTGAATCTCCCCAGCACAGCTTGAGGCCATTCCCTCCTGTCCTGTCCCTAATTTCCTGGTAGAAGAGGCTGAGTCCCACCTGTCCCCGGCACATTTCAGGTGATAGGTCTTCCCTGAGCCTCTTTTACTCCAGGCTGAACTCTCCCGGCTCCCTCAGTCACTCCTCACATCACTTATTCTCAAGACCCTTCACCACCTTCGTTGTCTTTCCCTGGAATGCCATTTTTATTTTGCCTGAGACAAGTCCACATCTCATGTGAGTAATAAGATATTCCCAAAGATTTTCCTGCCAGGCCACCAGGACCAGGTATAAAAATAGGAGGAAAAGCCACAAGAGGTTGAAGTTAACATTGATATGATAATATATCCATTCTTCAGTGAATGTGAAACATCTGCACAACATCCATGTTAAATTTTTGACCAGTATTGTTCTGAACCAGGAACAAGTGTCACAGTCTCTTCCCTTTGCACCTGCCTTGCCTCCCTGATTTGCCTGCTCTGCATCTGATTAAGCTGCACCGTAGTATGGGATGTTCCAGCTCACAATTCTTTTCACTTATGCATTTCATCCTTCACTAAAGCACTCTTTGATGTTTTTTCCGCTATAAAAGTAGAGGTCCCGCAGTTGCATGACTTTGTTGTCATCAGGAAGTTTCAGAGAAACTCAAAGGAATTCTGCTTTGTAGGAGGAAAACAATTTTCACTCAACTGATTCCCATGGGGTTAGGATTTTGCTTCCCTTTCTAAAGTACTTCTTTCAGGTAACAAGCAACAGGATGAGAAAAAAAAATGGCCTTAAGTAGCCACAGGGAATGTTAGATTGGGTATTGGGAAAAATTTCTTCACTGCAAGGATGTCAGACTTTGAAACAGGCTTCCCAGAGAAGTGGTGGAGTCACCTCCCCTGGAAGTGTTCAAAAAAATGATTAGATGTGGCACCTGGGGACGTGGTTTAATGGTGGATCTGACAATACTAAATTAATGATTGGATTTAGAGGTCTTTTCCAGCCTCAATATTTCCGTGATTCCATGATTCCATATTTGTGCCCTTCTGATTCTTTCTCTGCTCATGGTGGGATGAAGAGTTGGAAGTTCTCATCATCTCACGTTTCATTTTGCTTCATGGAAAACATATTCTGCCCAATTATTTTGGACTCTAATTGAGCTGAACTAAACAATGATGTGTTAACTTGGTTTGCTTCCTCTGACTCAAGGATTTACAAAAGATAACCCATTTAGGGCTCAAGGTGCCTGTGCTGATTGTTTTCCTGAACCATTCATCTTTCAATCACCTTTTCCATTATCCACGTAGATTAATTCCATTGTCTTTGGAAGTAATTGGCACTGCTTTTTGTTCTTCTATTATCTCATAATAATGTCAGCGTCAACATAGCCAGAGGTAATTAAACCAGCAAAGGGGATAAATTCTGCATGCTCTGCAAACAAAAGTGAAAATCCAGGGAGAGTTAGTCGGTAGTACTGTGAGTTTAATCATCTCATAAGATGCATTAATAGGGATAATATCCAGCTTTGTTTGTAATTTATTTTCCTCGAGTTAGCAAGTGTGAGCAATGGTTACCCATAAGCATCAAACTATGGTAATTGATAAACCAGGGCAACTGCTTATACCTCAGCCTTGGTTTATTGTAGGCAATGGCTCATCGTTTTTAATTCTGTAGCAGTGAATAATCCACTTGACCACACTCTCAAATAAAGAAGCAAACTATTTCTGTTCAAATCAATTTTTTTTTCTGAATTATGAGCTGTCAGAGAGTTGTTTGAAGAAAAGAACAGAAAAATCTTTCAAGATTTTCTTTGGTAGGCTTTGTCTAAAATGGGTTTGTAGACAGTAATTAAGGCTTAAACTACTTTGTACATTATCTGCTTATCAACTGGCTTGGAAAGCACACAGAAAGAATATATTGTTTAATCAATCTGCCTCCTTTTTCAGGCATAATTTCTCTTTAGACTCTGAGTTATGAATGCAGGAATTTTATGTTACTTTACACAGTGCTGAGTACAAAAGTCTCAAGCTGCAGATCAGGCTCTGACATGTATTACAATACAATAACTGACAGTTAAGAACATTGATTAAAAATAACAGCTAAAATCATCTGCATCACATTCAGCTGAGAGCAATTATAAGTAGATGGGAATATTCCCAGGTTTTACTTGCTGTAATCTGTTAATTATGTGCAAAGCTGTGTTTTCCCAGCCAGTTACTAAGTGTTCTGTCAACTTTTTGCTGGAGATGAAGTCACTCAGAATTTCTGAGACACAGAATCTTTTAAATTAAAGCCTTTAAAGGGCTGACTCTGGAACTCAAGTTTGCAAAAATATCCTNGCATGCTCTGCAAACAAAAGTGAAAAAATCCAGGGAGAGTTAGTCGGTAGTACTGTGAGTTTAATCATCTCATAAGATGCATTAATAGGGATAATATCCAGCTTTGTTTATAATTTATTTTCCTCGAGTTAACAAGTGTGAGCAATGGTTACCCATAAGTATCAAACTATGGTAATTGATAAACCAGGGCAACTGCTTATACCTCAGCCTTGGTTTATTGTAGGCAATGGCTCATCGTTTTTAATTTTGTAGCAGTGAATAATCCACTTGACCACACTCTCAAATAAAGAAGCAAACTATTTCTGTTCAAATCAATTTTTTTTTTCTGAATTATGAGCTGTCAGAGTGTTGTTTGAAGAAAAGAGCAGAAAAACCTTTCAAGATTTTCTTTGGTAGGCTTTGTCTAAAATGGGTTTGTAGACAGTAATTAAGGCTTAAACTACTTTGTACATTATCTGCTTATCAACTGGCTTGGAAAGCACACAGAAAGAATATATTGTTTAATCAATCTGCCTCCTTTTTCAGGCATAATTTCTCTTTAGACTCTGAGTTATGAATGCAGGAATTTTATGTTACTTTACACAGTGCTGGGTACAAAAGTCTCAAGCTGCAGATCAGGCTCTGACATGTATTACAATACAATAACTGACAGTTAAGAACATTGATTAAAAATAACAGCTAAAATCATCTGCATCACATTCAGCTGAGAGCAATTATAAGTAGATGGGAATATTCCCAGGTTTTACTTGCTGTAATCTGTTAATTATGTGCAAAGCTGTGTTTTCCCAGCCAGTTACTAAGTGTTCTGTCAACTTTTTGCTGGAGATGAAGTCACTCAGAATTTCTGAGACACAGAATCTTTTAAATTAAAGCCTTTAAAGGGCTGACTCTGGAACTCAAATTTGCAAAAATATCCTCAGGTTTTACATTTTTGTCCTAAGCGCCTTCTCCCACATAATAGTACAAATCAGAAATTCAGCTAAATATCTGGGACAATGAATGGAGAAACAGTTCCTAGTCACTAGCACAGATTCCTGAGGGAATCAGATTTAATAAGGTCCTTCCAAATATTTTCCAGAACGAAAATATATTAAATTAAACAATTAAGTTAATAATTAAATAAATATAATTCAATAGAACTGAAATATAATGGTTGAACATGAATGTTTTGAGTTTCGAGTCTCATCCACATGAGGCCAGAGAGTAAGTTCGTGTGTCACAGAGGAAGAAGCTCTTGGTTTTTAATTGGTATAAAAGTAAAACATTAAGCAGTAATGGGCTACTAGACCATAAACTAATTAACAGAACTCAGCAATGGAACTGGGCAAATATTTTTTCTCATCAGCCTCACATTTAATCTTATCTGCTCTTATTGATTCTGTTTTTGACAGTGAAAAAAATTCCACAAGGATAATTTTTAATTAAAAGCTTTATTAAAATTATTTTAATTTATGTTAATTTTTATTAAAAGCAGTACAAATTTGTCTGCTAGATTGTCTTTTAACAGTCTATGGGTGGACAAAACTATAGTTCAAGGAACTGAAACTACTCAGAGCTGCATATTGTCCTTTTACTGCTACAAAGACAGCAGAGAAGTCTTTAAACATATCCACTTATCCCCAAATGTCCCAATCCAATATTATTCTTGATCCAACTGGCCCAGCTGCCTGCAGAAGAGGAACTGTTTTGGTGCTGAGTGCTCCTCTTTTTTTCTGCAGTGATTAATGTTTTTTGTATCATCACATATGTCCTGAGATCAAAACTAACCTTTAACAATGCTCATTTTTTGCTCTTCTTTGCTGACATAAAAATGTTGTTGTTATTGAGGGAAAGCACTCATCTAAAACAGGCACAAAATTTTTAGAAATAGAATTAATTTGGCTTTAAACAGGACTTTTCTCACTTCATTCTCGTTCTAGTAATTTCAAACAATGACAATAATTACAAGTTATTTTGCATGACATTTTGCTTCCAGTTAGTTTAGAGATATGACTGAAAAGGAACTTTATTGATTTTCCCCATTTTCATTGAAACACCTAAATATAAATTTTTCGTGAAAAAAATGTCCTGCAAACAAGATATAGTGCAATGTCATCTCAATTTATCATAAACCCAACATGGCAGAGCAACAGTTTCTTGTACATTTCTTTGGCTGGTGAGGAGTCTGATCACAAGTTCTTATATCTTTTTTGTCGACTGTTTATCCAGCCAGGTTGCACAGCATATCATAAACTAATCCAGAATAAAACAATTCACCAAAGTTATGCTTACAGTAAAAATTAATGTACATTTATTGAAAGGGGGATACAAGAGAGCTGGAGAGGGACTTTTCACAAGGGCATGGAGTGATAGGTAAAGGAAATGGCCTTAAGACGAAGAAGGATAGACTCAGGTTGGATGTTGGGAAAAACCCCTTTACTGTGAGGGGGTTGAGGGTCTGGCACAGGCTGCCAAGAGAATTTGTGGATGCCCCATCCCTGGAAATGTTCAAGGCCAGGTTGGACAGGGCTTGGGGCAACCTGGTCTAGTGGAAGTTGTTCCTGCCCATGGCAGGGGGTTGGAAGGAAATGATCTTTAAGGTCCCTGCCAACCCAAACCATTCCATGATTATATGATTGAATGATTACTTGACAGCTTAAATATTTCCTTAATCCAGTTCACCAAATGGTTACCCATTGAGTCATTTCAGCACAACGGCTGCAGTTGTTGGAAAAACAAGCGGAAAATTTGTGGGAAGGGGAGAGCGACTCAGTTTGCCAAAGTTAGCTACAGCAGCAGTACCACTGAGTGTGCGAGCGAGGAAACAGCTTCATTCTGCTCTGAAAATGAACTTCTTTATATGGAAAATATATGCAAATCGACCAGATGTACTGAGAGGGGAAAACATAGAAGTCCTGATTTAGCAAAGTACTTAAGCACACTCTTAAAGTTAATCATGTGCTTAAGTCTATTCACTGAAGCACTTGACACATGTGTGTGCTTTTGCTGAGTTAATGTAATAAAGCAGAGACCGTAATGACAGTCCTAGGATAAACAGACAGGCTGAGCTGTTAAAGGCAAAGCATGTGCGAGATCCTGCTGCCTATGTCCCATCCTAAAATAGGTCTCTGGAGCAGAGATGCATCTCACACTGCAGCCACTTTGCCCTTCCCTCGAGGAAACTCAACAATTGGTTCAGATGAAGCAGCAAATGCTCGCAAAGCCCAGAATCAGGGGCATAACGTGGCCTCATGGACTGAAAGCTGCCTTGCTTTCAAGCAGCAATGGTCAGGTTGGTTGGAAGTTTTTCTCATCCTAAATCCAAAGCTCTGCACTGTACCAGCTGCTACAAAGAAAACTGACTCTTTTCCAGGTGAAAACACAGCAACACTGAGCAAGGTGGTTCCTGTTCTAACCAACTCTGGCTTTTCTTACATGCTGACATTATGTTGTGCTGATACAGAGTCATCGTTTGCCTTGTCTGTGTCCAATGGTGGGACTTGAATCTTTTGCATTTCTTTCTTTCATCAGAATTTCAGTTGTTTTCACAGTGTCTGCATCAACATGCCGCTTTCCTTCCCTCATTTTTTGCTTTATGCAGGATTTTTTCTCATTTGGCACATTCTCAATTCTTACCTGTTTCTCATAGCTCTTATGAGCCCATTGAAGACTCGAAAACTCATGCCAAGACATTCAGAGGGCTTCTAGGATGTGAGCCAACCAACATTTCAAGCTTAGATGAAACTTAACATGTTTTCTTTTTTTTTTTTTTTTTTCTTTTCAACTACATCCCTGTCTTTTCTTAGGACTTAATACTCTACTTGCTGTGCAGTCATAGAATCATGGAATGGTTTGGGTTGGAAGGGACCTTAAAGGTCTTTTTCCAGCTCCCTACCATGGGCAGGGACACCTTCCACTATCCCAGATTGTCCAAGCCCCATCCAACCTGAACACTGCCAGGGATGGAGCATCCACAGCTTTTCTGTTCCACTATTTCCACACCATCACAGTAGAGAATTTCCTCACAAAGGATTTCTATCCAACAAAGGTACTGTACTTACTCATGCCTTATTGTTCAGAACAATTAATTTACCAACAAATCCTCACAGCTGTTTTACTAGAATGAGTAAAGTCACATATGCTTATCATCAATTACTGTCAGAAAAAAAAGAGAATATATCTTCTTCATTAATCCAAAGAAAGGCCAAAAGGAAATTTCAATGTATTCATTGGAAAACAAAAACTATGGATCAAGTTTACATAAAAGCAATTTAGTATTTCCTTTTTAGAAAGGAACTAAGTGAGGAGGGACAACTTTTACAGAACAGTTCATGGACTGAAACAGAACACATTGCCTTTACTACTCCCATTTAGCATCTTACATTCTTCAGAGGCACATTTTAATAACGTGTACAAGATGTACATTAATGATTGTAGGCATTCAGTTGAAAAATTAATAAATTAATTTCTAGTGGAGGTGAATATGATAAAAATAAGTTTTGTGTCTATAAATAATACCTGAATCACCACCAATTTTTGCTTTCAAAACCTCAGTAGTAACTGGTGTAAATTTGCAGTATGGGGCAAATGTGTGTGGGTTTAACTCGTCGCTTGTGCTCAAGTTATGCAATACCACCAAAATATTTTATGTAAATACAACTGTGTTCACTTTTAACTAGACTCAACAAACTGCAAGACAACATAAAATAAGACCTCTTTTATTCACTCCCTTATCAGTCTGTTTATACTCCTGTTTCACAAGAATAAAAGGACCTTGAGTTTACAAAACATGTACAAAGTTTATTCCTGTAACTTCCATCTCCCTATAAATTTTACATTGTGGTGCCCCTATTGACTAAAGGAGAGTTAGTACTGACTTAATGACTGGTCAGAAAAATGCCTTTTTTAACACAGCAGCTTTACAAGGTAGTCTTGATGTCTGCACTGGCCTCAGGATGCATTTCCTGAATAATAATGCTGGACATGGAGATATTGTGCTCAGTGTCAGCATAAATGGATGCTACTGCATTTACTTGGCTTTTCCAACATATATTTTATACACCAAATTTCCTCTGTCTATGAAATAATAATTATTCATTCATATCCTGTGCATGGGGAGTGCTGTGAGCTCATATCTGAAGCTTGGATGGGTTTTGTAACAGCTTAGGCTGGAAGAAAGAGCTTTGATGAGAAATCAGTGTGACTGTAAAATATCCTAAATTAGGATTTCCAGGAGTTGGTATCTACTGTGCACATCTGAGGAAATCACTCTGGGTTGCTGTCAAAGGTAATAGAGAGCTCATTTGTGTAGTCAATGACTCCAGGATGTGATTCATCTCCTTAAATAGGCACCTGCATTCAGTTCAATATAAATTCTGTTGACCAGCTTTTTCCCAGCTATTTTAAGAGCCTGAAGAACAATTTCTGAAGTAGACACCCTGCTGTAGATATCTGGAGTTGGGTGAGGGGAATTCAGCAGTGTTATAAGTCTCCTGTCTGAGGATTCCAGCCTATCACTACTGCTGTGTGCAGGTTTGGCTCAAATTTGGGGTAACTAAAGAACTCTGAGAAAAAATACTACTTTTATGACACAAAATAAATGCTATCCAACACGTGAATCATGGCAGTTCAGTTTTTATTTCTTTTGTATTCAGAGAATCATAGAATATTTGGGGTTGGAAAAGACCTGTAAGATTATCAAGTCCAACCATCAACCCAGCAAACCCCCCATGTTCAACACCGAATCATGTCCCCAGGTGCCATAGCCACTCAATTTTTAAACAGTTCCAGGAAATGTGACTCTGCTGCCTCTGTTTACAAATTTCTGAGTCTTTCTTCATCTCAGATTCTGCTGGAGTTTATGTGGAGCTAAAGGGGCAATTTTAATTTTTTTTTCTTTAAGTTACGCTCAGTGAGTTGTGCTTTTGGAGTCGTTTTTCACAGGATTTGTTGAGCCACAATGCTTTTCTCACACAGCAAAAGACTGTAGGATCTGCTTGGCTGTGTTTGAATGGTCTACATTCAAAGAATATCGCCTCCAGTCTGTTCAATACCTCCAGTCTATGAAAACAGACCTTCAGCAGAAATAAATCTCTAAAAATCCATCAAAACTGTTTCATGACTTTATTACTGCTTAGTTTGTTATATCATGGACTGGTGTGAAAGTGTTCCTGGTGAAAATCTCCCCCCCACCACACAAATGTGCCTTTTCAAAATTTCTGAGTCTCGTGTTGGTGGTTCAATGAAACATAAATAACAATTTTATATACCTTACATATGCTGGAATTTCAGATCATGCTCATTCAATAAACTTCTCATAGTTCTTTTCTCCGTTTAGATGAGAATCTGTATCTCTTCATCAATGCTGGCTTGATACTGCAGAAGAACAGGAAAAGTGAGATTATGGATCATGAAAAGTTAAATATAAGTGGTATTATAGAATAATATCCTACAGTGCCTGCTTGACATTTAACATTAGATTTTTTTTCCTCAAATAAAGTAAGATATTAAAAGAGAAAAGTGTTTTTTGAACAATAGCTGAATATTATGTTTGAAATATCAAACCTATGGGCAAGTGCAGAATCACAGAATAATTAGGGCTGGAAGGGACCTCTGGAGATCATCTACTCCAACCCCACTGCCAAGGGAAGTTCACCTAGAGCAGGTGATACAGAGCACATTCAGGCCAGTTTCAATATCTCCAGATGGGTTTATTGACATGGAAAAAGTAAATTATCTGATGAAGAAGTATGGCAGCTCACCTTGTGTGGAACTGCTGAGTAAGACATCGAGTACCAGTGAAGTCCCAAAATACGACTGAGTCTGACACTGCACAGGAAAGAAGCCACCGGGCAAGAATTCAGTAAAATTTACTCTCTTGGAGATTCCAGCCTGAAAACAAGCGAAGATGGCTTTGGGACATGCCTCTTCTATTTCCTGGCTTAAAAGTTCACATTAATTTTTCCAAGTCCTATAGTAATTAGACATGAAATTACCTCTGTGATTCCAGGTTATCATCAAACACTGATAGCTCTTCTCAAGGTTTGTGTTAGAGGATGGTTTGCTTCCATCCCTTTCCTTTTCCAGTTTGTTTGCAGGTTACTTCTTGCACTCATTCATTCATGCAGCTCCAAGCACAATTTGCTGGCTGGGGACTCCAAATTGTCAGTATTGCAGAAGCACCAATAACCTCAATTTGCTTGAATGACCACTGAATCAAACTTGGTATTTGCAATTACACCTGCGTGTGTGTGCCCAGGCTGTGAAAGACAACTTTATTTCCTTGTAGATGAAAAGCCTCTCTGGCTGTGAAGCATTATTATTCCTTCAAACCACAATCCTTAATTTAGAGATGTGGAGTTATTACAGCAACAAGACACATTTGTCATCTGCTGTAGATATTACTTTAAAAATTTATGCTTTGCTGGTTTAAATATGCATTCAAAACACTAAAGGCTTTTTGTTCAAACATTAAGATTGGGGAATTACACTGAAATTCCTTAGTAATAATTAATTTTATGATTCCAGCAGTAAAGCTTCTTGAGCCAAGAACTGAGGGAGGTGTAGGAGATGCAGAGTTTGACTGGCAGTTGATTAATATTTTGTGGGTTTCTCTCCCCCCTTTTTTTTTTTTTTGCCAGTTTTCTCAGGCACATATGTACAGCTTCAGTGGGACCTGATCCACTTCCAAATTATCTGAATTGCCACAGTAAAGGGACAGAGGCGATCAGTACCAAATGAATTGGATCTTTAAAGGTTCAGGTTTGATCCCCTCTCACTTTGTGGAATTATCACTCCTGGTGTGACATGGATCTTGTCTCTTCTTATCACCATGGTCATGACTCCTCTGCTCAGAGTGACAAAGGATTTGGGCTGACAGACTGGGCAGACTGAGGGACACCGTGGGGGCAGAGGGGTGACACTGATGCTGCTGCCACCTCTGTGTTTCCTGAGAAAACAACAGAAACTTCTCAGATTTCAAAATACATGGATGTCTGTTCCCACTTACTGGTGAAATATGAGGGTGCATCAGGGGAATTTGAAAATAAAACAGCACCTCAGCTGGAGAGAGAAAGGTACACTCCACACAGTCTCAATCCACATAATTCTTTAACAATGTTTTACATTCAGAGTATTAAGAAACAACTGAGAGTTGAGAAATAAACTTTTAAATCTTGCATCGTGCTTGCCAAAAGCAAAACCAAATGAACCAAAAGCACTTTCTTAGTCCACCAGATGGAAAAGCAGTCACAGCTTTCTGAATTTTTGATCTATGAAATCGGGAATTTTTGGAACTTTATTTTGACCTGCTTCCAGCAACACTCACCTTGTCTGCAACAATTACTTGAATATTCAACCAAGGTTTTGTATATGTAATTTCTGACACATCACCTGGGGCAGAGTCAAGAGGAAAATGTCAGCAGAAAGGAACAAGTGATTCATCTATAAATCTCAGGACCTTTGCCTTCCAAATTTAACTGCTCTATCTGTTTGTCACTGTTCACCTATTGGGGCAAATTTTGTTCACAGACCTGTCCTGAACTCTTACATATCTACGCAAATATGATCAAGTGTAGGAACCACCTCATATGACACAGAGGAATGGGATGAATGTTGTATGGATGCAGAAATATCAAGGATTTTGCCTCATGAAAAAGGGAAACAGCAGTTGTGCACGTCTTAGAATCACACAATGGTTTGGGTTGGAAAAGACTTTAAAGATCATCCAGTCCCACACCCCTGCCATGGGCAGGGGGACCTTCCTCTGTCCCAGGTTGCTCCAAGCCCCATCCAGCCTGGCCTTGAACACTTCCAGGGATGGGACAACCACAGCTTCCTTGGGCAACCTGTGCCAGGGTCTCACCACCCTCACAGGGAAGATTTTCTTGCCAATATCTAATGTAAATCTTCTCTCCTTCAGCTTAAAGCCATTCCCTCGTGTCCTTCACTCCACACACTTGTGAAAAATCCCTCCCCAGATTTCTTGTCTTCTTTCAGGTACTGGAAAGGGCTCTAAGATCTCCCTGGAGCCTTCTCCAGACTGAGCAGCCCCAGGTCTCCCAGCCTGTGTCCATGGCAGAGGTGATCCAACCCTGTGATCAGCTAGTGTCCTCTTTTGGACTAATTTGAACAGATTAAAATCTCCAGGTGTGTCTTGATTAGCCTTGGGCATTGAGAATTTATTTTTGAGAAAATGGAAATGCCCCAATGGTGAAGGTTCTGTAAGTTATTTTGGTAGTTGTGGAAAAAAGAAAAAGAAATATTGCCATTGAAGAAAATGAAAAGTAGATTAAGCTAAGTGGACTGAGAAGGTGAGATATTTGTGCCCAGGCATGGAGAGAGACAGAACAGGAGCCACAGAGCTGGCAAGTAACAAACAGGTTTTCAGGGAACAGTGCAGATGACAAAGAGCATTGAACTATTCATTGCCTTTTTTTTTTTTTTTAAGAGGAGTTCTCACATCCTCAGACAACCCAAACAGAGACTCACACAATGAGATACTGCTGAGGAGAAAACAAAAAAGAACAAGAATGAATGGCATGGCACAGACTTTGCAATCAAGCCAGCTCACGCTACATTTCAGCGGGTAAGTGAACAATCTGACGTTTGGTAGCTCATTCCCAAACAGGAGGGGAAGAAACATAAATCTTTAGCACTAAGAGCAAGGCTGGAAGAAACCTTTGTCAAGAGCCCTTCTTTCAACCGGAAGGCAGCAAAAACTCACACGGAAAAAGATCTGACCAAGTGTCTTCCTGATCACTTCTCTACGAACACCCAGCCTTGAAATCTGTGTGTCAGCTCTGTGCAATCTTCTATGTGAAACCTTCACATTCAACATGAGACTTTATTTTTTCCTCCTCAGGGCTTGCTAAAATTTAACTGTCAGGGGATGTCAGCTCAGTAACTGGAGTACAGGCATTTAGCACCGTTTGAGGCATCCTGAGATGTCCAAATGTCCACATGGGCTGACAGATATGACAGAGAAGCCACAGAAGGCTGAAACCCTTCTGGAAAGGGGTGAGGCCAGATAAAACTCTGTAGGAAGTGTCAGACTGTGTGAGTGGTGATAAATGCCATACAATTCACTGGGATGAAATTCCCTCATAGAATTTGATAATGCCCCTTTATACTTTATTTGAGATATCTCTCAAATCACAGAATTTGAGCCATGGAATTTGGACTGTGTTGTTCAGTTGTCTTTTGAATAGAATAGAAATAAGAACTAGGAAAACATGACAACTTCTATGCATGGCACCTAAATGGCTTAATAGCAGACGAGAAAGTGAGCTTTTCCTGCCAGTTGTGGGCTGAAGGATTGTTTCATGTGTCTTATGAAATATTAATGTGTATAATGAAGTAAAGAGTATTTCATGCTACTTGAAATATTTCTCCATGGCTCTTGTTCTTTCATGGGATCACAGATTCATGGAATGGTTTGGGTTTGAAAGGACCTTAAAAATCATTTTCTTCCACCCCCTGCCATAGGCAAGTACACCTTCCACTATCCCAGGTTGCTCCAAGCCCCGTCCAGCCTGACCTTGAACACTTCCAGGGATGGGGCAGCCACAGGTTCTCTGGGCAACCTGTGCCAGGGCCTCAGCACCCTCACAGGGAAGATTTTCTTCTTAATATCCAATATAAACTTACTCTCTTTCAGTTTAAAGCCATTCTCTCTTGTCCTGTCACTCCATATAGTCATGAAAAATTCCTCTCCAGATTTCTTGTCAGCTCCCTTCAGGTACTGGAAAGCTGCAATTAGGTCATCCCAAAGCCTTCTCTTTTCTAGAATGAAAAATCACAATTTTCTTGAAATGTCCTTATAGGAGAGATGCTCCATCCCTCTCATCATCCTGGTGGCCTCCTCTGGGCTTTCTCCAACAGTTTGGTCTCCTTCCTGTGCTGGGGACCCAGAGCTGGATGCAGAACTCCTTTGGTTTTAACTGGGTGGCCCTAAACCCCCTGTGAATCAGTAATAACCCAAATCTCCTGTCACAGAGTGACTGCCTAGCCTACATTCCTAAACCGTATCACCAAAATAAAGATCACTCAGCATTTTAAATTAAAATATGCATTTGCCTNATGGTGAAGGTTCTGTAAGTTATTTTGGTAGTTGTGGAAAAAAGAAAAAGAAATATTGCCATTGAAGAAAATGAAAAGTAGATTAAGCTAAGTGGACTGAGAAGGTGAGATATTTGTGCCCAGGCATGGAGAGAGACAGAACAGGAGCCACAGAGCTGGCAAGTAACAAACAGGTTTTCAGGGAACAGTGCAGATGACAAAGAGCATTGAACTATTCATTGCCTTTTTTTTTTTTTTTAAGAGGAGTTCTCACATCCTCAGACAACCCAAACAGAGACTCACACAATGAGATACTGCTGAGGAGAAAACAAAAAAGAACAAGAATGAATGGCATGGCACAGACTTTGCAATCAAGCCAGCTCACGCTACATTTCAGCGGGTAAGTGAACAATCTGACGTTTGGTAGCTCATTCCCAAACAGGAGGGGAAGAAACATAAATCTTTAGCACTAAGAGCAAGGCTGGAAGAAACCTTTGTCAAGAGCCCTTCTTTCAACCGGAAGGCAGCAAAAACTCACACGGAAAAAGATCTGACCAAGTGTCTTCCTGATCACTTCTCTACGAACACCCAGCCTTGAAATCTGTGTGTCAGCTCTGTGCAATCTTCTATGTGAAACCTTCATATTCAACATGAGACTTTATTTTTTCCTCCTCAGGGCTTGCTAAAATTTAACTGTCAGGGGATGTCAGCTCAGTAACTGGAGTACAGGCATTTAGCACCGTTTGAGGCATCCTGAGATGTCCAAATGTCCACATGGGCTGACAGATATGACAGAGAAGCCACAGAAGGCTGAAACCCTTCTGGAAAGGGGTGAGGCCAGATAAAACTCTGTAGGAAGTGTCAGACTGTGTGAGTGGTGATAAATGCCATACAATTCACTGGGATGAAATTCCCTCATAGAATTTGATAATGCCCCTTTATACTTTATTTGAGATATCTCTCAAATCACAGAATTTGAGCCATGGAATTTGGACTGTGTTGTTCAGTTGTCTTTTGAATAGAATAGAAATAAGAACCAGGAAAACATGACAACTTCTATGCATGGCACCTAAATGGCTTAATAGCAGACAAGAAAGTGAGCTTTTCCTGCCAGTTGTGGGCTAAAGGATTGTTTCATGTGTCTCATGAAATATTAATGTGTATAATGAAGTAAAGAGTATTTCATGCTACTTGAAATATTTCTCCATGGCTCTTGTTCTTTCATGGGATCACAGATTCATGGAATGGTTTGGGTTTGAAAGGACCTTAAAAATCATTTCCTTCCACCCCCTGCCATGGGCAAGTACACCTTCCACCATCCCAGATTGCTCCAAGCCCCGTCCAGCCTGACCTTGAACACTTCCAGGGATGGGGCAGCCACAGGTTCTCTGGGCAACCTGTGCCAGGGCCTCAGCACCCTCACAGGCAAGATTTTCTTCTTAATATCCAATATAAACTTACTCTCTTTCAGTTTAAAGCCATTCTCTCTTGTCCTGTCACTCCATATAGTCATGAAAAATTCCTCTCCAGATTTCTTGTCAGCTCCCTTCAGGTACTGGAAAGCTGCAATTAGGTCATCCCAAAGCCTTCTCTTTTCTAGAATGAAAAATCACAATTTTCTTGAAATGTCCTTATAGGAGAGATGCTCCATCCCTCTCATCATCCTGGTGGCCTCCTCTGGGCTTTCTCCAACAGTTTGGTCTCCTTCCTGTGCTGGGGACCCAGAGCTGGATGCAGAACTCCTTTGGTTTTAACTGGGTGGCCCTAAACCCCCTGTGAATCAGTAATAACCCAAATCTCCTGTCACAGAGTGACTGCCTAGCCTACATTCCTAAACCGTATCACCAAAATAAAGATCACTCAGCATTTTAAATTAAAATATGCATTTGCCTCTAGTGAATTGCAGTGTAATACTTTTTTTTTTACTCCAGTTTGTCAAGATAATTTTGTTGAGTTCATGCTAATCTTGTCACCCACCGAGTCCTCCTGGTAGCCCCACCCATCAAAACGACACCTGCAAATCAGATAAGAATATATTTTACTTTCTGTTCTGATTCGCTGTGCTCTGGAGACTGATAAGTTCCTGCCGGTTCAGTAGGGGATTCCTGTCACAGTGATCTCCTGATAATCACCCTACAAACACGGTATTTTATCAGTTATACATCTACAGAAGTCGTTCTGTTCAGATCCTGTTCACGACAAAAACACCAGAAGAAATGATGTCAAACACTTTTCTAAACCTAATACAGACTAAGTCAATTGCCTTTCTATATCTGTGAGGCTTTTTCACTCTCACAGTATGATTTTAGAGAGTTTGGCAGAATTTTGTATTGGCAAATCTATTTTGGTTTTAACTCATCCCTTTGTTGTTTTTTGAGTGCTTACAGATAGTTTGATTATTTTTTTCTGTGTTGTGCCAGGAACTGAAGTTGACAGAGTTTCTTGGGGTTTCTCTTCTCTTTGAGTTTTACAGACAAATATTCTGATTTTATTCTGCCAGTTGTCAAGAACTTCATTTGCATTTCATAAGTTCTCAGAAATGTCCATGAAGAAATCTGCAGTTACCTCAGTTTTCAGCCTAAGTACCCTTTCATGAAATTCATGAGACCCAAAAGATTTAGAAAACTATTTGTTCTAACTGTGAAAAGTTCTGCCTCAAATTTTATTTGCAAAGATGCTTATGGTGTGGGGTTAATGTATTTTCTTTCTTCAAGCAACATGCATTGTATAAGTTCTTTTCAATTCTGTTCATTTTCAGAACCAATAAAATGATCTTTTCCAATTTTGACTTCACCTTGTATTTCACAACAACAAGTTATAGCCTATTCATGAATTTCAGAGTATTGTTATTTGCTGATGTTTATGTTCTTACCAGAAGCTCAGAAAAGTTTCTGCTGAGTCCTTTTAAGAAGTGGTTGGCTATGCAGAGTTTAGCAGCTGTGCAGTACATGGAAGTCTTTAGTATTTTTTAACACTTCCCCATTCTCCAGAAATTACTTACAGAGTAATTCCCTCTTTTGAACCTCCTAATCCCTGACATATTAGATTTTTTTATCTGGGGAAATTATCAGAAGTATCTCAAATGTTTCAATGTTCATAGGCCTATTATTTCTCATTACATCTCTCTTTTTTTTTAAATTCAATAGAGATTTCTCTGAGCCACAGAACTCAGCTTGAGTTGCAGCCAGTTTCCAATTGCTTATAGTAAATAGTCTTGCAAAGCAAAGCTTAATAAGTCATTAAAAAAAAAAATGGATTTTTAGTGTTTTGTTTCTCAAGGTAAATCATAGAACTTCTACCAGCTTGTGTAAAAGGAATATTTACAGATTTTGGTGTGTTACATACCTATCCTTTCTTGATACCCACTTTACATTTTTAATACAATTAATTTCATTGTATGCCACCATTCTGCACAGTCTGATTTCTGCCCTCTGCATTTGCAGGCTACACATATTTGCAAGTAGTTCCTAAGTGCTGCTCAAAAAAACCCAGATTCAGCCTTGTCCTATTTCCAGGTAACTGGAACAGCACTGTGGGTCTTCATCTCTTCCTGGCCTTGAACATGTCCAGGGATGGGACATCCAGAATTTCTCTGGGCAGCCTCTACCAAGGCCTCACCACCCTCACAGGGAAGAACTTCTTCCTAAAATATTAACTAAATCTACCTTTATTCAGATTAAAACAAATACTCTTCACCCTATACTATGATTCCTGATAAAGAGTCCCTCCCAAACTTTCTTGGAGCCCCTTTAGGCACTGGAAGGGGCTCTGAGATTTCCCTGGAGCCTTCTCCAGACTGGTCAACCCCAACTCTCTCAGTGTTTCCTCACAGTGGAGGGTGTACCATCTGACTTATTCATACTAAAAAACCCCAAAGCATCCAAACAACTCTCTGCACCAGTGAAACGTAAGTTATGATCTGTAAAATAGAATCAAAGTGCAAATTAGATCAAATAAATTGGCCAAAGTCACATCTGAACAACAGTGGAACTGGTGGAAGTGTCCCTGCCTGTGCCAGGGGGGTTGGAATGAGATGAGGTTTAATGTCCCTTCCAACCCAAACCATTCTGTGATTCTGTTTCCAGGGGTGCAGGCATGGATTTGATCTCAAGTATTCCAGAGAGAAAGTGTCTGATTTATCATTTCCCCACTTCTACTATTTCTAGAAATTCACATCCCTGTAGTTTAGATAATGCAACAGAAGAAATAACAACAAATTTTTTTGGTGCCTATCCTACATTTTGGGAGCTAACTGGATTTCAGATAGAATTTCTGTGGCTAACCCAGAGCCTACAAACCTGTTCTAAATGCTGTTGATGACCAGGCTGAAATTTGCTTACAAATGTTTCAAAGGTATTTTGGAAAATATATCTGTAATCTTCCACGGCCATGGGTAGAGGGTGTGTAATTAGTTGCTAAAATTAATTACAATCTTGCAAGTGGAAGCCAGGCATGTAAAATCTACAAGTACTCAACCTTGTCTTCCACAGCATCATTAATAAGATCCATAATCCTTTCATCTGGAACGTGTGCAGAGCACATGTGAGTTGTGGTGTGAACAGGAGGTTATTAAATCAAGAGAGTTTGGCAATGAAGATAAGTGTAGAAATATAGATTTGTGCACACGGGGATATTCCTATATTAACAACACTTTAATTTTTAATTGAAATCTCTCATGCCAATCCAATTTCCTTTTACCTTTTCTCTCATTTTATTCCCATCCTTAAAAAAAATCCATCAAATTTCAAAGCACCAAAAATCACCATATCCTATAGGAAAAGTACTTTTCCTTTCCAGAATTACAACCTTTTGGAGGAAAGCTGAAAAAAAAATATCTGGCAAATCAAAGTGCAAGTGAGGAGCTGTGTGCATTTGCTAGGAGCACACACAGAGATTGACTACTCGTGGACTCCAGGAACGACTTTAAACAAAAGAGCTCGGGGTAGAATGAAGAGCAGAAAGCAATTATAATGCCAAAGGATAAATTTTCAAAGATGCTTCTGGGAATTTGTTGCCAGATTTCCATTAGAGTTAAATATTGTCCTGGTGCAAACCCTGTCTGAGGATCACTGAGTTTAATAAGGTAGAACCAGTGGGCTATACAGGAAGTCAGAGAAGGGCAATATCTTCCCATAAAACACAGGGAAAAGAGTCATTTGAAGGCACAAGTGTGTGTGAAGTACAGGGATGTGTGGGAATGCCTTCTTAGCTGAGAATAATTGTGTATTACATTTGTGGCAGTTCTGTGCATGAAGTAAAACAGTAAAAAAAGCAATAAAAGCATTTTAACATTTATGAAAACACAGATACATTACAAGAGTAATATCCCCAGCTGGTATAAATCAGCGTACACTCATTTAAGCTAAATTGATAGCTATTGGTAAGAATATCTGCCTTGCCTTAACAAAACACTTAGTTTTCATATTTATTCTGATCATCCTTTTCAGGAGGCAAGGATTTTGGTTAGCATGGGGTGCACTGTTCCAAGAAATCCACAATATTTACAAATTTTCCTTGTGGTGACATGTTTTATAACCAGTTTGGGGCAAAGAAAAAAATCTCTATTATCTTTATCGATCGATTTCTTGGTTAAACACAGCAGAAAAATGTTGAGGGCACCCAGAAAAACAAGAGCAGCATAAAATTATAGTGATGTAGACATATATACAAACCTACACAAAGTGTTTGTTACTGTTTAGGGTGACAAATTAAAGCAGGAATCAGTGAATGAATTTTGGGTGCTTCCCTTAATAATTCCCTTAATGCAGAGCACTTCTCTTAATGCAGATACCGAAATAATTGACACTCCTGTGGCATTTTCCCTGATTTCCAGACCCAATGATTTCCCAGCCTCCTTGGAGCACTGAATACAATTTCAAAGGCCCTCTCCACCTTTGTGTAGCTATTGTAAGCCCATTAAATGGATCAGTGCTTTGGATGAAGCCTTGGCCCAGCTGAAATCAGTTGGAAAACTTCCATTGACTTCAGCAGGGTCAAAATTTCATTCTCAGCATTCATCTTACTTTCTCTTAGAGGAATGTTATTTTTAAAGCCTCCCTGCCATGCTTTGTGCCTATTTATAAAGGAAAGGTGTCAAAGTGTACCTCTCCACTCCTTTCAGACCCAGAGCAGGGGTTATTTTGCCTGGCAAAGGTCTTCCCAGTCAGGACACTCAAGGCAGTGGTTTCATTAGTGAGGGTGAACCAGCAATCAAGAGGTCAGCACCCGGTGGGGTTTGAAAACCCTCAATCCTCCAAAGCAGAACATATCCCAGTAGGATTAAGAGGGAACACTGCCTTCAACTCCCCTGTGTGTTTTATAGCTCTTTTTTATGGAATGACTTTATTTTAAGAGGCTGGGGGATGAGAGTTGGTACCAGCAGGTCTCCAGCTGGTTTATCCAAGGTCTCAGGCCCGTTCTGATGATCCCTGGATATGAAAGAGGATGTGGGTGGGCATGGTTAGAATTGCCCCACACGTATCAATAGGCAATTAGGGCACATAACTCAGTTTGATCCACTGCATACAGGGAAAGAGTAAATGGCTTTATGTGAATAAATCAGTTAAAGAGAATTATTTCTCCCTCTCAAGAAATTATAAATGGTTCTATCAAGTGCCATTATCGGCCTTAGCGGAAATAAAACCTGACATTTGTCTCTAGAGCCTTTTACATCAAAGCATGGTTTTTAAAATTACATTCTCCAAACTTTTAGTTCACTAATGGCAGGAAGGGAGGCATAAGGGCAGCAGTCGACAAAGAAAGGAGGTTCATTCCTATGTATGTAAAAATTAAAGGGATGCTTAGGAAAATTCAGGAACTGGAAAGGTCATATTCCAGTCTTCAGGACTCTGGAGGCAGACAACACCTTTAGAAAAAAAAAGATCACTTTCCTGTAGTTAATAAGGATATCTGATTACATTTTCAAAGAAGACAACTTTTGCAAACAACTGGATTTACATGTCATAGGAACTGAAAAAGGTTTCATTGTAGCTTATCATAATCAGAGCATTTTTAGATATTTTTTTATACCTTCAAGTGAAACTGGCCAAAGATCCAAAAAGTGCCCTGCACCAAATGAGTAATCACTCTGATTCACTCTGATGATTCTGATGGGTTTTATTGGTGTCTATTTGCCCCAAAATAAAGGTTACTGACTGTTGAATTTTTATTCGTAAGACAAAATTGGTTTTAAAATTCATCCTGCTTATTCTATATGAATCAATCTAAAACAATCCAATCCTACACCAGGTTATAAAGACATCAGTAAAACAAGCATTGTAAAACCTCACCCTTCTCTGACTCACAGAATGACAGAAATTATTGGGGTTGGAGGGATCTTTGGAAATCTCAAAAAAAAACCTTCCCAGCAGGGAGCTGCAAAGAACTGTGAATTTATTCTGTGCCTTGACCCACAGCCTCTGCTGGCTGGGCTCTGTTGAGGAGTATATGGGAAAAAAGTGGTCAGGGATTCCATGTAAATGGACCAGCCCCAGATTGGCATCTGTGATCTTCAATGCCACTGTCAGCTCCTCTGACAACAGAGGCAGTTCAAGATGGGTTCTATTTAAATATGTTCAAGTTATCTCTCTCCTTCCTGGCTCATGGCTGCACTGTCAAAACATATTGACACTTAGATAGTGTTGTCAGTTTTTTACCTCCTCAGGATTTTCAATTTTAATTTTTTCTGTATTTGCTGAAAATATACTCAAATCTATCTTGCTATCATAGAATCATAGAATAGTTAGGATTGGAAAGGATGTCTGGAGATCATCGAGTCCAATCTCCCTGTTAAAACAGGGTCATCTAGAGCAGTTTACACAGAAACGTGTCCAGGTGAGTTTGGAATGTCTCCAGAGAGGGAGATTCCACGACCTCCCTGGCCAGCTGTTCCCATGCCCTGCACCCTCCATGGAAAGAAATTATTACTCATGTTGAGGTGTAACTTGTTGTGTTTTAGTTTATGTCCATTCCTCCTAGTTCTGTCTCTGGGCACCACTGGAAAGTCTTGGTACCTGCCTTGAAGATATTTGTATGGATTGATGAGATCCTCTTCTCTTCTCTTCTCTTCTCTTCTNAGAATCTGGCACCAAACTTTGAGATATTTTTATTCATTTATGAGATCCCCTCAGTCTTTTCCTCTCCAGACTAACCAGGCCCAGCTCCCACAGTCTCTCCTTAAAACAGAGATGTTCCAGACCCCCCATCACTTTTGTGGCTTGCACTGCATGGTTATTTCAGAATAAAATCTTTCTTCTGCTGCAAATGAACACTTCCAGATGCTCTTCCTGGAACAAGTATCCATCCTTACAAATCTTTGCTGCTGCTTGGGACAAAACATGGATGTCCCAAATGCATCTGCTCATACCAGCAACACCACCAGTGCACCCCCAGAGAAAAGCACAAGGAGCCAGCAGACCTTGTAATGAATGCTCATTGTTGGATAATACTTCATCTTCACTTCTCTCTAATTAACACAAAAATAAGT
This sequence comes from Malurus elegans, assembly GCA_013397995.1. Taxonomy (NCBI): domain Eukaryota; kingdom Metazoa; phylum Chordata; class Aves; order Passeriformes; family Maluridae; genus Malurus; species Malurus elegans. The sequence continues at coordinate 278,990 of VZRP01004604.1, forward strand.
GCTCAGAACAGACCACTTTTACATAAAAAGGAATTCCTGATAGAGATTGGCATTTATAATTGATAGCTAGCTAGCTCAAGTGCTGGCTCTTTACTTTTAAGTGCTCCATTATTATAATTTCTCCTGAAATTCATTGTACTAACAGTGATCACAAAGAGGCCATTTCTCTTTGGTTTAAAGAGCTGTTGCCAGTGATGGTGAGGCAAGGATTTGACCTACATAAAAACATAAGGACACGGGCATGCTTTAGCACTTGGGCATACGGAGCTGCAAGAGCCTTGTGTATGGTGGTGACAGCACTCAGCTCCACGGCTGACATAAAGGAAATTTCAAATGCCCTCTCCTGCAGAAGCCTCTCCTGGCTTAACAACGTTGCAGTGGAACCATCTGAAACCTTGTGCATCTCGATTGTAGCTGAATATTTTAGTAAAAAAAAAACACTGAGGCGTTTCTTATGATGAAAACTCCAGAAGTGCTGGGCTTGTGTTTGACCTCCAATTGTTTGACCGTAAGGGGGGAATTTTCTAATCCCCTCCAGGGTCAGTGTTTACAAGGTGGTGAGATGAAGCCATAAACCCTTCTGAGAGAATGTCTCGCTGATCTGTGTAACAGCAGAAGGTGTTCAGGGGTCTATCCTACATCCATGACTCACCAGAGTTAGGAAAACATAAAAAATAAAATACATGAACTATTAAACCAGTCAAGCATTGACTTGGACACTCTTTGGTCCTATAATCTTTGATTAAGAACTATGGACAATAAAGTTAAAGGTTAATTAAGGAGCAAAACAGACTTACATTTGCAAAATAAAATTACCTGTTTAAAAATCCTGTAATTAAGAAAATAATCTAATAATGGTTCCTGGCCAGAGGCAGAAGCAGATTTCTGAGCTAAGCTCAGTTTTTCAGGCTAAGAGAAATATCTCACCTAACTCACATACCTAAGTGATGAAAGGTTTCAAATAATAATGTGTTCCCAAGGTGAAAAGGGACTCCAATCTCTTTTAGTGCTGCGACAGACCTCTCAGAGATGACTGCTGCAAAAATAAAAACAATCTCATAAAACCAAAGCCCAATTCACTTAGACATCCTGAGGGAGCTCCCTCAGAGCTCCTGTATATGCATGTTGCAGGTTCCTTCATCTCTCCAGTCCTGGTGGATGAGAAATTATGGTCAGTCAAAGGCTAAAATATCCTCAGAATTTTCTTTTTTCTTAAAGCTTAAAATAAAAACAAATGAAAAGGGGAATAAAAATATCAGTCTTGAGTAAATTTCTTGCTGCTGGTTTCCATAGAGCTTAAGAGAAAAATATCAACTTAAGCAATACCCAAGCAGTGTTATCCATATAATCCACTTATAAACCAAAGCACAAAAAAATCATTTTGTGCCCAGTAAAATTGGTCTAATTTTGCCCTATAGTGTACACATACCTAAATTATTTCCAACTTTCTCTGTCTCAGAAAGAATCCAAAATCCTTAATACAAACTGAATTTTTTATTTATGTAGCACCTGAAGATCATGTAGCATATTCCTAACTAAGATTCCAAGTTCATGCGCATGAATAGCTCACCTTTAGTTTTACAAGGGCAAGCAGAGAAATTGAGTAATTTATTCTGCTGACATTGTAAGGGCATTGATTTTGCTGAAAATAGAGTCCAGATCTCCTGGTTCACAGCCCTGTGCTGGAGAGACCACACTTGTCTCCACAAGCAACCTCCCAAGAAGCCCATAAAATTCCTGGATGGCAGCTCTATATATAATGCTGATCTAACATTTGCCGTGGGTAATGTTTTACAGTAGAGCTGTTGCAAATAATTTCTTTTAAAGCGTTCCTCTATCTCTACCTAATGATTTATTCAGTCTTTGTTGCCTGGTGTGAATCTTCTTCCAAAAAAACAATATGCAAATCCATGAAAGTGCAATTTCAGGGTTTTTCTTTTCTTTTTTTTTTTTTTCTTCTTTCTTTTTTTAAAATTTTCTTTTATTTTATTCAAACATAAATCTTGACATTGTGGGAATGAGCATTATGAAAACCTGAAGCAAACACTTTCTGCATTAATATATTTTAGCCTACAAATGCTGCATTTTCTCTCCCCTTAAAAATTTTCCACAAAAACGGAAATGACAAAAGGAAAAGATGCCAAGAAGGTTTTTAAGGCAGAGGTTGGAAGTGGGACACTGGAGAGGAAAATGGCATCCCTCCGGTTACAGTGTTTTGAGGACATTTGCTAATCTTTTCATCAGTTCATGTTAACTTACTTGTCTGTTGTCCATGATGAGAAACAGGATTTCCAAGTGGAAACACAGGTGTGTTATCCAAAAAAAGTTCTTTTTGAATGACCAAAAAGGAAATAAACATTGCCTCAGTAAACAGGCAACACAAAATATCCCTGTCCTAAAGCAGAGGGCCTGAGAGGTGAAGCAGGGTTTTTGAGACATGACAGAATATGTGACAAATTTGGAACTGACCCCCAACTCACCCAGAGGTATAATTGATTTCATTAATGCTTGTAATCAAAAAGTCAAGAGTCGAGTTTGAGGCTAAGCACCACAACCGTTATATCAAATGGGAAATGGTGATTAGCAAACCTAAATGAATGTCTGGCATAAGGAAGGTTGGTAGATTGAAGGAGAGTAGATAAAGATTTGTTATAGAGAGAAATTCTTTGCTGGGAGGACGGTGAGACACTGGAACAGATTATCCAGAGACGTTGTGGACTCCCCGTCCCTGGAAGTGTTCAAGACCAAGGGTGGATGGGGCTTGGAGGGACCTGGTCTAGTGGAAGATGTCCCTGCCCATGGTAGGGAGTTTTATGGTCATTTCCAATTCAAACCATTCAATGATTCTATAGTACTCCCTTGGGTAGCTTTCAGTAGCTTCTTGGTTTTAGCTTATTTTGTAGTGGAAATGCAGATTGCCTCAAAGCGTGCAAGAAAGAGTTCACGTTTTCCATTTGTATCTCAGTGATTTATCTGCGCTTCAGCTCTGGGCAATTGCTCCTTTTCCATAAAATCTAAATTACATCATGTCATTCTACTTAGAAAGAGAAACCACTCCTTGATTATGAGGGATCAGATACCTCAGCAATGGGGACTGTGGCATTAAACCAAAAGGAGCTGCAGTAACAGCTTTGCAATGCAACCTTATGAAGAAATTCACATTGTATTGTGCAAATGTGTCGGAGAACAGAACTGGAAAAATCTTTTTCCCCTTTCTCAGCCAACGACTAAAATGCAGTTTGTGACAAAATACTTACAGAAATGTACCTTGCCCTGAGCCTACACATCTCAAGCAGACAATAAGATCATTGGAAAAGGAGGGTTAGCTGGATTAACACTTATAATAAAGCTGACATGCCCCACACTTCTCTTTTCTTTGATCTCACCGTGTTTTGATGTCTCTCTTTCTGCATGTTCATGCTCTGTTGGTTTCTTGCTCGTTGATGGCTGTGCTTTAAAAAGAATTCCTCTCACTTGCCTGCATCTTTCAGCAAAAAAGGAAAAAGAGGGAGAAAAGGCTGACTAGCAAGAAGCTGGGTGAGTTTCTCCGAGCACCTCAGGCTTTAAATAGAGCTCAAAAGCAAGGCACTGATCCCTCCTCAGCATCAGAACTGGGTTAGTAATGCTCACACGCTCCTGTGTCTGTCTTTTGGCTGTAGCCCAACTCTGTGGGGTTTAGAAATAGGGTCCACCGGTCCCATCTCACCCAAACTTTCCTTTAGGTGGTCTGGAAACCCCCATACCTGGAAACCCAGAGAAAAGGCCCTCTGGACAGGACATATCTCAAACCCACAGCTCACAGAATTTCAACTCAGTCACTGTGATTAAGGTAAAAATCACTTCTAGACATTTACTCTTATCCTTGACTCCAGCATTCCCAAAGTATTGCTGCTCTTGCAGACGACACCAGTGATGAAAATACAATTTAATTACTGATATAGATTACTATTAACTTCATTTTTAAAGGAGAGATTGCGTATTTCAGGCACTCCTTTATGCTCAGTGGAAGGCTAAAATTTCTTGGGACTGCTCCTGTCTTCTCTCATTTTCTTCTCAAGTTACTATGATCTCCCCTTTTCAGCTTTGATCACAGTTTCTCTAAAGATTGATTTCATACAGTGCCTGGGACAACTGACTCCTCGTATTCTCCTTCTAGGAATAAAGAGTCAAAAGGTTTTTGTAAATAATTTTCCCATTCCACACAAATGCTGATGTGGGCCCGATCTCATCCTGCACAGGGTCTGAAGTGCTCAGTAACTGGGTCAGATTTTTACCTGCAATCATTGATTTTATCTCTTTTCCTTGAAGAGACGGTGGCATACACATTAATTGTTTAATCTTGACCTTGCTGATCAGTTCATTTGATGTTGCTGTGCTTTGGTTTACACATTTAAAATTTAGAGATGATGATGATGATGATGATGATGATGATGATGATGATGATGATGATGATAATAATAATAATAATAGTAATAATAATAATAATAATGACATTTTTTGCTCCTGGGACAATCAGGAAATTAATTAATGAAATTGACTTGAAACTGCCCTCTGAGAGGGAAGGGGAAGAGTGCTGGTCATGACTGTATAGTTTGAGAGGCCCCAGGAAATGAGAGCTTAATTTTTCGAGTGGTAGCCAGCTATTAATAAGTGAGGATTTCATAGAGCTTGGTTTTAAAATACGTGTTTTGGACACCTGTCTTTTCAGAAGAGCCTGCCAAAGCATTTTTAGCAGAAAAACAATGAGAAATGGCTGTCAAATTAACCTGTATGTCATTAAAAAGAGAGGAAATTTAACGCTATGACTCATGCATGGAGCTGAAATAGTCTGTCACAGCAGCCCAGGGCAAGTGTCTCTTATTCCTGGCAGCACAGGGCCCAGCTGATTGATCCCAAAGCCTTCTGAATTCAGCAGAAAGACTCCCAAGCTACCTCAGACTAATTAGTTCTTCTGTTGGTCTGAAAATTGTCAGTCACAAGAGAGTTTAAATAGTAGGATTTGGAGTTGCTGGCAGGGATAGCAAAATATCGAATTTTCCCAACCCACCTGAAATATCCTGGGGTCCTACAGCAACGTCTGGTCCTACAGCAAGGTGTTGCATAAATTATAAGTTTATCAAAGGTGAGAGCAGTACAGGATGTGACTCTTTGTGTTAATGCCACAGCAGGGAAGGCTGGCAGAATGGATGGGAATTATGCTAATGTGGGTGAAAATTTCAGGATTTTCTTTCCTGTAAAATTGCTCAGTGCCTGAAGGGAGCCTGAAAGCTGTTTGTGAGCAGCCTGTCAGCAAACCACTCCCAGGGCATTTTTTTTTGGGTCTTTGATGCTTCCAGGGCAGGCTGTGGCTTTCTCTGGCCCCTGCTGCAGATCCAGAGCCACGGCCAAGGCTGGGGCATGAGGATGTAAAACCCCACAGGGCACAAAACACCCAACTGCAGTTCAACATTGTGGGCTTCCTGTTGGAAACAGTCCTGTGCCTCAGCCTCCTCATGTCTTGCTCTGTCCCTTTATCTCTTTTCCTTCTCTGTTTTGGTCACTGGTATGTTGAGACCAGGACCATTCCTTATTCCTGTTTGGTGTCTGCATTTCCTTTCTCCCACAGGATGTTTGCAGGAAGCCAACAGATACACCAACTAATTATATTTTATTTATTTAATTCATTTTACTTATTTTATTTATATGTTTATTTATTTTGTTTTTATTTTTTTATTATTTTATTTGGGGTTTTTTATTTATTTAATTTATTTTATTTATTCAAGAAAATGCATGGAGGAATCAGTGTTTGAAGCAGGTTGGATGGACCATTAAATCAAGGATCCTCATCACTGCTTTTGGAGGCTTCCAGGTTCTGCTTTGCAAAAGGTGCTCCCTGTGTCACATCTCTGCTTTTCTATTTTCTGGTTGTAATGTTATTTTGTATTTCTACCACCTTCTTTACGACCTGTGGGTTGAATTCCTAGCAGTTCACCTCAACTGGAGTCAAGAGAATACTGGCAAAGCACATTAAATAAACATCTACCCTATTAGACATTATTTGTATCAATTCTTTGTTATCAGTTTGCAATTTACCGTTATTACTATTATTTATTATCAGGCTCATTTCCTCAGGCATTATGAATCTTCCTTTCATAAATGAATTTGGACGCATATTACACCCCCAGGGCAGCAAAATGGAAATATGAAGAAGCTGAGATGATATTTTCAAGACACCTAATTAGTTCACATCCTAAAAGCTGTGATATTATGGATCTGTTTTGGATCTTTGACTGATAGGGAGGCAGTGCCAGACTGGGGATAATGACCAGGACCCATCTGGTGCTCAGGGAGGTGGCAGCAGGCTGGAGATGACTCGTGATGGAACAACTGTCAGAGGGGTTATAGTGAGGCAAAAGCTCATCTTTTGTCAGTGGTTGATGTGGGGGTCAGGTGCACAAATTCCTCATGGAAAACATGAAATTTCCCCTGCCAAACCCTGCTGGTCAAAGGTCGGTTTTCAGGAGTTTTCTCTGGCCCTAACTGGAGGCACGAGTGTGAGTTGTGGCACTTGCTTTTGTCTCTGGCTTGGATGAAATGGATTTGGGCAGGAGGAAAGGAAGGAGATGTTTGCAAATGCTGGCTTGCTGCACATTTCTCAGTGAGCACTAAGAAAGGGCTGGAAGGAGTCTCTGAGCAGGTGCTGCTCTATCCACTCTATCACTCTGCCTTCTGGAGACAAGGAGATCATCACTTTTGAGCTGCTGGGCTCATTTTCCATGGGTTGGAAGAGGGGAGCTGTTTCTCTGTGCCTACAGCCAAGAACCAATGACTGCCCACTGAGGGATGGCCTAATTTTCCACCCTGCTACCTGTCCCAATCACTCAGACATCATGGATACATGGAAATACTGCCATGGTGTTAGAACATGATGGATGCCATGGTTAGTGAGTCTTCATTTTCATGGGTAATGAGCAGAAGAAGCCTCTACATAATTCTGACTCTCTAGAACAATGGAGAGAAGCTGAGACATGCCTAAATAATGTTCTTTCATAATGTTGTTATTTAGCAGGAATCGATGTTCACACCTGTTTATTTCTCTCTCAGACATAAATGAACACAAGTATGCCCAATTAATACATTTAAACTGAGAAATAGCCCAGTATTGATTAGCCAGCTTTCCATTATGCTGCGCAACATCAGTCAATCTCTCCTGGACACCAGCAGAAACCTAATGGGCTTTTATTCATCACAGCCTAAGAAATCCCCATGGAAAACTTTTTCAGTTCAAACCAGTAAATCTCAGGTTCTTTGTTTCATTCCACTACTGAATATCTTTGATGTTTGGACTATAAATGAGTCACATCCCAAATGTTAGTGGCATTTTTCAGGAGGGTTTAGTTCCCAGCAACCTGGCAGCATTTTTGGGTTATTGGCCCCAGCCTGCTGTGTTTTGAGGTGTGTTGTACATACAACCCAGGTCTGATTCCAGTCTCATTTTCCCAGGTCTAATTCCAGTATCATTTTCTGCCCAGGCTCTCTGCTTTTCATCTCTCTGTGATCTAAATCCCCAGATGGAGATGCTCAGGTCAGAGACAGGGCTGATGTGACTTCAGATGGAAAGTGAGACAAATTACAGCACAGATGTATCTAAAAAATGCTGCTCTCAGTTATCTCTCATCTCAGCTGCTGGCTTTGCTTGTTTGGACATCAGCACTGGCCATAATTACAGCTGCTATCCTTCTGTAGTGTCAGCAGTGAAGAGAAGGCTTTAGGAAGGAATTCTTGTGCAGATCTGCTGATTGCTGATTTGCAGGAGAGCTCAGTCCAACGGAAAAGTGACAAAACTCGAAAGGTTTTAAAAGGTTTTAATAGAATTGTAGTTTCACAACAGAAAGAGATGCAGTCACATAGGATGAAGATCTCATACAATTTATCATGGAGTATCCTAAACTGGAAGGGACTCAGGAGAATCAATGAGTCCAACTCCTGACACCACTCAGGGGAACTGGAAAGTTAAACCCTGTACTTAAGACCGTTGCCCAAACACTTGTTGAACACTGAGAGGCTGGAAATCATAACCATGTTCCTGTGGAGCTTCTTCCAGTGCTTTCCCCAAAGTCCCAGTGAAGATCTTTATCTTAATATTAAATCTGAACTTCCCCTGACTCATCTTTTAGCCATTTCCTCGTGTCCTATTGCTGAAGATATCATTACCTTTCCTCTCCTGCCTCTTATAAGAAAGTTCTGCATAGCAATGGGTTTACCCCTCAGGTTATTTTTATTTTTTTTGTTAATATTACTATAATAACTACGCTTTAGTAAACTTGCTGGATTTTTTTTTAGTCACTTATAAAAACAAAAGTAAAATCATAACTATCCGGTTATTTTCAATGAAAAATCAATCAACTAGCCATATTTTTCAAGCACTTTTTACAGATTTTAGCTCATGGATTCTAAGAGTCCATGTCTAGAGGTGATTACTGGGGATAGCATTAAAAAAATGCAGGGTATTTTGAGTTTCAGTTTGTATTTTACCATGTGATGGTCTATATTTAAGACATCTTTAGAGGCACCCAAACTCTAGTGGAAAATATTCAGAGATCCTCAAAACAAAATGGGCTGAAATACGGTGCAAACAGCACTGGAAATATGCCTTGAAGTTATACAGCAATTCCACTACTACATACAAGGCCTTTGTGGATTTAAGAAATCCCATAAATGTACTTTACCACATTACAAAGAAACTAAAATGTAAAGACCTAGTCCAAACTCCCCAGCTCATCCTGGAATTTACTAGCTAAGTGAGTGGTTTAGTGAAGATTTACGACCTCAATATTATCTGGAATTCATGGGTTTCCCATAGCTCTTGTTACTCTGTGTTCCTCAGATGTTATGCTTTCATTTCTAAAGTGATGGAAGTCCTCTATTTTTGCTTGCTCAAAAAGAGATGTAGAGAGGGAAAGCTGCCTGGGTTTGTAAAACAATAATTATGATGGGCAGAATTTTTTTTCTTGTGCCAAATATTTAGATGGAAAGGGTGAAGTGAGGATGTGCCACAGGAACTTGTGAAATTTCACCCGAAGAATCAACCCAGTTTCTTTGGTCAGTGTTCCACATTGTATCAGCTGTAAACATTGGGGTGGAAATAGAGCAGGAAAGGACATTTAAGTAATGGGATCCCTCAGCATCTTCCTCGTGTATTCAGGCATCCAAGTGCCAGAAATCAGCATAAATTTCTGAGAATGCCAACACTGAACACAGAACTTACTTTTCCATCTTAGATCAGCCAGGATTTATGCATTGTCAGGATGGTGCCATATTTCTCCTCCTGCCCCATGAATGCAGGGATAAGGTTACCGGTCAGCAGAAGCTGGAATTTCCCATCCACTGCATCTTTGCACGAGAGTTGGATGAAATAGAGTGGGAAGGAGGAAGCAATTCTGTGCTGTTCCTTTGGGGTCACACCTTCTAACCACGTCTTGATGACCAAGACAGAAAGTCTCTTCCATGACAGGAGCACAGAAACAGAGAATGGTTTGGGTTGCAAGGGAACCTTAAAGATCATCCAGTTCCAACTTCTCTTCCATGGACAGGGATACCTTCCACTAGGCCAGCTTGTTCCAAACCCCATCCAGCCTGGCCTTGGACACTTCCAGGGATTGGCCATCCACAGCTTCCCTGGAAAAACTGAGCCAGAGTTTCATCACCCTCACAGTAAAGAATTTCTTTATCTAATATCTAATGTAAACCAAATATCTTTGAGTTTGAAGCTTTTTCCCATTGTCCTGTCACTCCAGACTCCTTAATAGTCTCTCTCCATCTTTCTCGTAGGTTCCCTTCAGGCACTGGAAGGCCACAATTACGTTACCCTGAACCCTTCTTCTCCCCATGCTGAACAATCCCAATTCTCTCAGCCTTTCCTCACACCAGAGCTGCTCCATCCCTCTGATCATCTTGGTGATCTCCTCTTTTCTCACTCCAGCAGCTCCACGTCCTTCCTGCCCATGTCATAAACAAGGGACTTGAAGAGGCTGAGGAAAGTCAAGCACTTTCAAAAAAGATCAGACCAAGAGATGCAGCTTTACTTTCTGAGATTTCACATGACAAAGAAGGACAGGTCCCTGAGGCAACGAGGCCTCAACAACATTTCACCACCAGACATTGCAAACTCATCAATCCTACCTCTGCCATTCACCCAAAAGAATGGGAACCTTTATTCCTAATTACACAGAAGCCAAAACATAGTTAATCAATTTGCTTTGAGATATAGGGCTTGTTCCTGGGTGCAGAGAATTAATTTTCTTATAGTAATGCCTGGGAAAGTAGAAGATTGGTTCTGGTTGATTTATGGTGTCAGCATTTTTTTATTATTATTTCACAAACAACATCCATTTAATCACAAGGCATCTAGATATTGAATACAATAGGAAATCTTTCATTATGCATAGATAGTATCTTCCCCAATCACAGATTTGTTTGGTTAATAATAACTATTACAAAAAAAAAAAAAAAACAACAACAACAAAAAAAATCTGCTCAGGGTACCTTCAGAGAGTATCTTATTTATTTCTTTTTTTATTTTAATACCTAAAGGGATGCTGAAGATGAGCCAAATTCTCTTCTGTTGCTCTGAGCTGGAGGATAGAAGTAAAAATTCTTTGTTTTTTTAGATCATCTTTGGTTCAACATGTGGAAGTTGGATTTTGTGTTTTAAAGTACAGTATTCCAAGAGTGAATAAGTTTCCAGCCTCTGCAGAGTAACTACTACCCATGGTTTTATCGCTGCTGCTTGTGCACAACCTGTGCCAAGGCTGACCTGTGTCCTCCACAGAAGTAATTAAGTATTTTATATCTGAATTTTGACACAAATTTTTCAATAAAATACTGAAGTGTGTCAGTTTGAGTTTTCTTAAGTTTTCAGTGTGTTGTTGTCAAAGCTTGAAAGTGTTCAAGGGAAAAAGTTTTTAATTATTTTGCAATTCCTAGAAGGAGAGGTTGATAGTTCTGGATTATTTGTCTAAGTCAAAATTTTCCTTTTAAATAAATGGCAAAGAATTATCCTATATATAAATTTTACCTCCAGGGAAGTAAAATAAGAGCCAAAAGATGTTTTTAGTTCCCAGGACCTAGAGAATGATCTTCAAATACCAATGATGAATTGCTGAATCTTCAGACAAACAGAAACAAAGGTTAAAACAGCCTTATCTGTTTCAGATTTCTGAATTTGAAAAACCATTGCCAAAATTATTTTCGCAGTAGTGGGAAACAGGAAAACAAATTTTATGACATCCAGTTTATTTTATGAACAAAGTTTATTAACAAAGATAATTATAGTTCAGCTGAACAATATCAGAAACAGCAGGACCAGGGCAGGGGTTGTCCCCTTGTGCTGGGCACTGGCGAGGCCACACCTCAAATCCTGGGGTCAGTTTTGGGCTCCTCAGAACAAGAAGGTCATTGAGGCTCTGGAGCATCTCCAGGGAAGTGCAGTGGAGCTGGGAAGGGTCTGGAGCACCAGGAGTGACTCAGGGAGCTGGGGAGGCTCAGTCTGGAGAAAAGGAGGCTCAGGGGGGATCTTCTCACTCTCCACAGTTCCCTGACAGAAGGGTGCAGTCAGATGGGGGTTGCTCTCCTCTCCCAAATAACAAGCAACAGGACAAGAGGAAATGGTCTCAAGTTGTACCAGGGGAGGTCAAGATTGGATATTAGGGGCTGTCAGAAAAGGGCTTTCAAGCCCTGGCTTGGGCTGGTGGTTGGGTCACCATCCCTGGAGGTGTGGATGTGGTGCCTGGGGATGTTGTTCAGCAGAGCACTTCACAAGCTGGGTTAATGGTTGGACCTGATGATTTCGGGGGTCTTTTCCACCCTAAACGTTGATTGTCTATGATTCTGTGCATAATGATTTCCATGGATGCATTTGGGACTGTTTATACAAATAAGACTTCCAGGAAGAGTCTAGAGCCTCTTCCTTCATGCACTCAGTGCAAAAAGCAATCCTCAACTTTCTGCTTGGGATGCTGGAAAAATTGGTTTGCTAATGCCTGTAAAGTGCTTTAAAACCTTCAGCCATAAGAAAAGCAAGATGTATCAATTACTTTTTAATGAACTAGAAATAATGAGCACCAGGACTCAACGATTTTTTCTTTCCTCCAAGAATGTTTCCTCTTAAATTATGTATTTAATTCCCTCTATATATCTACCTAGATCTGTTTTCCTTAACATCCACATCACACTTTTATCTTGGCACCGATACAGAAACACAGAGTTTGCTTGTTTCTTTCCCTGACAACTTCTTTAGCTCATTAGTATCGATTGGGGAAGTATTGAGGATAAATTAAGAAGTGGACTCTGCAAGCAATGAAGTGCCTCCAAGGGTTTCAGGCCATGAGATGAACTACCTGCAAGGAACAGGTTGGAACAGGGATGTTTCCTGAGCTCCTTTTGCAGGAGCTGTTAAATTTCCCCAGGGATCTTCTGTAAGAGGCAGAATTTATCCATTGCAGGCAGAAATGGCTCCATGAGCTTGTCCATTTGAGGCACACCCCATCTGAACCCTGATCTCACAGACCATCACTGCTCTTACAGCTGCAGCATCATCAGAGACCTGTGAGCTTTGCCCCTTGAGCATTATAGATGGGCTTAAAGCAATACTCAGTGCACAGTTTCTGCAATGGTAATAAGGGCAGAACATGAAATTATTTCCTTGGGTGAATTTATGGAGTGCTATTGATTCCATGTGTGTGCTAAAGCCTATTCTTAATTCCTAAGGACTCCTTAATTCTCTTCCTTCATGGCATCGTTCCTAAGGAGAGAGGCAGTGCCAGGTTTTGCAGCAATGTAATGAGGGAAAACAAGAATTAACCTGACCAACATCTGCGAAGACAGCATAGCACTTTACATCACCCACTTCTTAGAAAAGGCTTAAAACCTAATTTTGGCGTGTGCTGTGTGTACCTGTGGTGCTATAACAAGAAACAAAGGATGTAATAACAGTAATTAAGTATTGTAAGTAATTGATATAACTGCAAGGACTCATATTCAATTTTCCGGTAATAACTGTTCCTACCTGCTTGAGAAATTCAGCTGTCCAAGACAACTGTGTTTATGTAAGTTCAGAATCTGATGGGCATGAATGTTATTCTGATTAAAATACTGTTCTCATCCTCAAATATCCTACATCTGTGCCATTAAGAAAAGAAATGGCCGGTGCACAGGGTGACATTGACAAGATATGTACATGCTAGGCAAAAAAATCTTATTTTTGCACTGATGGGTATAAAAATATAAATCGACTCTTCGAAAGTGGTGGCTTTAGATACTGTGATAATTTAAAGACTTCAGTTCAACTTTACTGAGAGCTCTGCAGTTGAATTTGCCTCGCGTTAGAAAAGTGTTCAGCTTCGTAAGTGGATACATGGCTCAAGGACACTTGACCACAGCAAAAGTGGCTGTGTCTGAAATCTGCGGCAATTTGTTCAACTTTGTAGAGTTTTCTTTGTATTCATTACTTTTAAAGTGTCCCTGAAATCTCAGCATGTTTTTTTTTGCACACTGTAACAAAAATGCTTTCTCAAGACAACCTTCACAGAATCAGAGGATGGGTTAGGCTGGAAGGGACCACAGTGGGGTCATCTGATCCAACCTCCCTGCTCCAGCAGGGCCATCCCAGAGCACAGGGCACAGGATTGTGTCCAGGCAGTTCTGGAATATCTCCAGGGAAGGAGACTCCACACCCTCTCTGGACAATCTGTTCTGTGCACAGTACAGAAGTTCTTCCTCATGTTCAGGTGGAGCTTCCTGGGCATCAGTTCCTGCCCATTCCTCTTGTCCCATTGCTGGGCACCAGGAGCAGAGCCTGGACCCTACTCTGACCCCTCCCTGCAGACAGGGACAGACAGGGATGAGGTCCCCTCTCAGTTTCCTCTCCTCAAGGCTGAACAGCCCCAGCTCCTTCAGCCTTTCCTTGTACAACAGATCTCCAGTCCTCAAACCATCTCCATAATCCTTCTCTGGACCCAATCCAGGAGCTCCAGGTTCCTCCTGGCCTGAGAAGCCCAGAGCTGGACACAGCAAAATCAAGAAGGCTTAAAAGGCAATGTTTAGTGTAATTTCCTTTCCAGAGCGTTTCTTTTTAGACTTTCTTTTTTTCCTTCCTCTTGTTGCCTTTTTTTTCCTATGCTTCCTAATCTACCTGATTTGAAACATTGTCCAGAAATTCCAAGTGCATCAAATAAGATACATTTCCATAATAAATGGGTATCTTCTGTTTCATGGTCATATGTATAAGCATTGTGAGATTTTTCCTCTGTGGATTTAGCATGGGCTTTGGGGGGGAAAAAAAAAAAAAAAAGGAAAAACCAGCAATTGTAGTCACAGCCTTAGATTTAACTTCAGGCAGAGCTCTGCTGTCTCTGGGCATAATTAAATAGGATTGTCTGTTTTTCAAAGGACTTGAGAGGAATTTTTTTATGCTGCCGTAAGAAAGCTCCATAGATGTTTGCATGCAACCATGAGGCTGTTTCAATGGTGATTTCTGCATCAAATGCAATATACAGCTAAAGAAACTTCCCAGAGCCATAATGCTATTCACCAAAGACTCAGTTATCACACACGTACTCAAAACATCCTTTGCTTCCTCTTAAATGCTTAGAAATGATGTAAATAATAATAAAGAGAGCTGTTCCACAAGTCTCCAGCACTCTGTAGGGTATGAACTTGTGCTTCCATGGTATGACACCTTTCGTAGGAATAACACAATCATTTGAGCACCAGGAGAGCAGGAAAGAGGTGACACTGAGTGGATGCTGACTTGCTGCAAGGGGAAAATCAGAATCTCCTTGGAAAGAAGAAATTATTTCATTGAATCACTCCATGTGCTAATTTAGCATCCTTCTAAAGGTTGTAGGAAAGCTGTTTCAGTGGTTAAAATGACACATGTGCTTCAGAGAATGGGATTTGACTGCACCACAAAATTCTGTGTCCTTGTGCAAGACATTCAGGAGAGTTCCAGCTTTCACATTTGAGCACTGGCATAGGCTACTCAGGGAAGTGTGGAGTCACCAACCCTGGAATTGTTCAAAAAGTGCATGGATGTGGCACATGGGGATGTGATTTTGTGGTGGTGCTTGTCAATGATGACCATGGAGGTCTTTTCCAGCTTTAACAATTCCATGCGTCTAAGGCAGGACTCCTCAATACAGTTTCTGTGTTGCCCTCACATGCATCAAAATGATATTTTAAGCATCAAGTAGGGAAATAAATGTTCTACTTCACATGGCTGCTGTGAGATTAAAGGCATTAAAAACGTTGTACTGATCACATGCTGTGATGAAGACACCTGAGATATCTCTTGGTCAAGCCAATCCAAGTTCCAGCAAAAATCAGCTGTTCATTTTAATAACAGTTTTATCAGGCCTGCACCAACTGGAAGCAGATGTTTCCATTCAGGTTTTACTTAGAAGAGAAAAAAAAAAAAAGCTTTAAGAATTGCTTTAATAAAGGTGGGATAGCCTTTGAAAATCATGATAAAACTGTTAGACCAAAAACATTCAAGTGGCCTAAAAAACCTGCAGTGCTTTATACATTATGGTAGCTTCAGACATCATTCTGTGGAATAATAGAGAAAATTTACAGGAATTGAGAGTATAGAAAAGAGTTTGGGG
>VZRP01004604.1:294783-316049 GCA_013397995.1 Malurus elegans
GGAAGGGAAGGGAAGGGAAGGGAAGGGAAGGGAAGGGAAGGGAAGTTCTGGGAAGGGAAGGGAAGGGATCCATCCAGCTTCAGGGAAAGTGGATTCCTTCTGCTGTTCTGTATTTGGAAGGTTTTACTAACTCCTTGTTTAGGGAGGATTTTTGCCAAGTGCAGTGGGTGTTTGTCTGGATGATAAATACACATTTTCCCAGAAGTGCATTAAATCACACTTTATATTTCCAGCATTACCTCCTGAACCCTGTCATGGACCACCACCTCTGCCTCCTAGGGAGCATTGGCCATTCAGTATTTTCTAACAATCTCCTGCTGTCCCCAATCCTGCTGCAGAGAGGATGCGTAAATTATTGTTGCAGCTGATTAACTCTTGCTCTACTATGAGTGCTATTTTTGTAAGGACGTGGAAATCTCAAAATCACAGCCCTCATTGTGCAGTCAAAAATGGAAGTGCATTACCTGTAATTTCCCCAGCGTTTCATTTCCTTGGAAGATTTATTTATAAACAAACAAGAGCTTTATTGTTGCTTGTTACAGACATGCAGTAAATTAGTTTTTTTCCACACTGAAAAGCAGCAGCATAAAATTCTCACTCGAGGAAAGTACTAACTGGCATTATGGCATTACTTTGTTAATTATGTTGGCACGTACACTGCTGCTCCCTAAATTATTCCTGTGCACCAGAAACACTTCGTTCCTAATGATTTCCTGAACTTCTTGTATATTAGTTCACACTTAATCTAATTTAAATCATTGTCAAAATAAGAAATGCAAGGAAGACACAGGCAATGTTAAAAGCAGCACAACTCCTGAGCCAGTGAGTCTTGGTCACAGGAACTACCACGGTAATGATTAATTTTAATATGTTAAATTTGGCTTTGATATGTCTGACAAGATTCTGATTCATTCTCATCAGTCTGACTTGTCATTTTTAAACAGATAATACTTCCCACATGCTTCTCTTCTACAGCCAGTTCTTGGTCATTACATTTTTTGGTTGTTGATTGCCAATGGTATCTAATTAAGATTGCAAACCTGGAAGACTGTGATGATAAAGTTTATTTAGGTGGTTGTTTATGACAAGGCCATCATTAATCTATGACATAAATTTTATAGTTTCCAGTCCTTGTCATTGTTTGACTCTGCAACATTCTTAGTGGAAAGTGCTCTGTTAATGCAGTCATCCTCCCATATTTCTTAGGTGCTGTTTATATGTTATTGCATGTCAAACACCTTACAAAATCAATTTATGATATTTTACCATCCCACTTTGAGTGGAGTTTTCCAAAATGACAAGAAACGTCAAGACATCTACTGTCGTCATTACACATGAGTTTTCCCTGCTCCTGAGCTCAGAAAATTGCATGAAAATAGGTGGACAATATGAAGAAGTGTGTCACACTCTCTTGAAATTTGAATTCAGCGCTCGAGTTCCTGCCTTCCAGAAATATTCAATGATGTGTCTTACATTTATAAGCACTAAGGACTTATTATTTACTACTTAAGTCTTCATAAGTACTAAGTGGACAGAAAAAGTTCCCAGATTTGTCTCTTGAGGAGCAGACTCTTGCCAAAGCACTTTCCATCCAGCTGGAAGGAGCATTCCTCAGCTCTGCAAAGAGCAAATCTGATGGGAAACAGCCAAGCTCTCCTGGATAAACATGAAAACACGGGATGCAGGAAGGAACATCTGCTGGGAAGGAGATAGGAAAGAGGGAAAGCAAAACCCAGATGTGTGTTTTCAATCCTTCACCTCTCTGCTGTTCATGTGTGTTACTCGGTGCTGCCAGAACTGACATTTAAAATTTGTCAAGTGGGAGAAATCATGACAATAATGCTGGAGGTAAAGTGTATGATAATTATCCCAGTGACCATTTACATGTACATGCACAGCTGGTGGTTTCAGCAGCCAGGAATTCCTCATCCCAGACAAGCTCAGCACCCACTTAGCTGCTCCGATTTACACTTTCCTTTTATTTCCACCAAATCAGTCATTATTCACCACTGACAGTTCTGCTGGGTAGTGGGATGGACAATGTGGTCCAGGACACCTTCATAGAAAGTGGAAGGAGGAGTTTTAAATCGTTCTTTGCAACTTCATTACCCCACTTACAATTCCATGTAGAATGCAGTTCTTGGTCCATGACCTTGTCAGAGATAGGGAAGATTCTCTGATTATGTGTTATCACTTGTGAAATGGGCCTTCTTTCTTTTCCTTCTCTGAAGAGTGTAAGCATATCATTATTTTTAATACATTAATTTTATGCTCACAGTTCCCACGTTGTGCTATCACTTCTCATTTTTTTTTCCAGCATCATTATGTTTTTCTCTCACAACTTTCTAGGAGCTTTAAACTATTTTTAAATTGCTGTCTATTTTATTTTAACTGCGATCTCCCATCCCTTTTATAGTTCCCTGCTATATTTCCCTCCGGTTTTGCTTCATCTTCTAATTTCATTTTCCCTGGGTTCATTATTTTTATGCTGGTTCTTTGAATACTGTTTTCCCACGTGTAGCTCTTTTGTTCCTTGTAGCACTGAATTGTTATCTGCTTTTTGAAATTAAGGTTTGGATGCATCCATCTAGCTGGTGGCTCCATCTCATAATATATTGTGTTATCATGGAGTGTAAAAGAGTCCATCTCAGTGGTGATTTTTTTTTAACTGTGAATCCCTCTGGGAAGTTGCTGAGTGTACACAAAGAACAGGAGGTGAGTTCCCCTCAAAGCTGATAAGAGTTTTCTGTGACAAAACCTTTGTGCTTCAGCGGGAGCAGTGATGGAGATCATTTCCAGCAGAAGGATTTTCACGGGGATTATGACAACACAGGTACTCAACCCATTCTTGAACTTTAAAAAGTGCTTAACACTTGGGTTCCCAGATTGCTTAAACCTTAACCCGACATATGAGATCTCACCCCCCAGGAATTTGGGGGCAGCAGTTGAGAGCAGAGATGAGCCACTTGAAGCGGTGCTAAAAACAGCGGAGATACAGTGTGCAAGCAGCAATTTCTCATTTTCTGTCTGTATTGAGGTGAAAAACAGTCAGTCAAGTAACTTTTGCTGTGTTGCAGGAGCTTTTCAGCCTCTTTGTGTTTGTTTTTTGTTAATGACCAGTGAATGAAATTGTGTGTACAGAGGACTGTGCCATGAAAGCTTAAAAGGTGCTCTGCAGCAGTGCTGCAAATTAAAATTTCTGCTGTGTGTCTTCTTTTGGGGAAATTCAGAAAAACCATTAAATCAATGGGCAACTAAATTCCTGCCTTCTAGCTCCCCTTCATGAGCTAAAACCTGGACAATGAAAGTACAAATTGCCCTTTTTCTTCCCTCCTTTCTTTACCATGGCTGCCATTGTAGTACAGCCAGACACAAAATATTATTAAAATAGTAATTTCACAGAATTTAGTCCATGTGTAGCAGTAAACCTGTGGTTTCTCTTTGTTTCTTCCCCCACCCCCTTGCTTCTCTTTTGCTTCTTGAAAATTTGTGGTTTATCAGCATAAAATTCAGCAGCAACACCTTTAAAAGATTGAAATGGAGAATCAACAGCAGCTTGAAGTGCAGATAGGATGGGGAGGGAGGAGGAGAACAGAGGAGGAAGATACAGATTTTTAATCCCAGAAGCTCCTGTGCCATAAAAATTGTTTCATTATTGAAAATCTGGTTGCAAAGCTTGTGGTTTTCATCTTGGACAGGGAGCAGGAATTTCACAGAGGTATAGACACAACTACAGACTTGCTTTTGGGGCAAAGCGAAATCCAGGTGTGTGAAATAAAGTGAATTCAGAGAGAGAAAGAAAATTCTCTGGAGCCACTCTCTGTAAGTTTTTACAATCCCATTTCTTTCCACTGAACTCCACCTGCCTTAGTCTATATTTGTCTTGTCAGTTTAAGAACTTTCTGTAGTCAAATTTGTCTTGGCAGCAGTAGGATGTTTTGTACTTTAGATTATTTAGTTCCTCAAAACTCAGGATATTTTCAGGGTTTTTACTTGAGGAAATAAAGACAGGGATCAGAGCTAAGCTCGTCCTTTTAGTTTCTGATCTGTGAATGAAAAAAAAAAAAAAGAAAAAGAAAAGAAAAAAAAAGGAGAAAAGCAACCTCAGAAAGTGTAAGTTATATGTGATAAAAGGATCTACATCAAAGTGATAGTCCAGACTGCCAGAAATTCATTGCGTTCTTCACTTTAGAATACTGCCCATGTTTCGCATGAGGGGATAAATCTGAAATTCATTCTTTAAATTTTATTTAAAATGACAGGTAAAGAGGTTGTGACCACATGCTGAAATACAGAAATTTTCATTTAAACATAAGAAAAAGGTATTGTGAGTGTGGGCAAACATTATACATGGAACCTCCATTCTGGCATTTTTCAGTACTGATAAGATTTTCTCTTTGACTGTGAAGCAGGAAAAAATTCTAATGCCAAATGCAGGAGAGGCCACCCTGCAGTGTGGACAAGTCTGTCGTGCCAGGAGCTGTTTCTGAGTTCAGCAAGGCCAAGCTCAAGTTCCTTTACCTGGGTCAGGGCAATCCCAAACACCAGCACAGGCTGGGCAGAGGATGAGTTGAGAGCAGCCCTGAGGAGAAGGACTTGGGGTTGTTGGTGGATGAGAAGCTCAGTGTGACCCAAGAATTGTCCTCTGGCAGCCCAGAAAGCCACCCCTGTCCTGGGCTGCACCCAAAGCAGGGCAGGCAGCAGCTGAGGGTGGATTCTGTCCCTCTGCTCTGCTCTGAGACCCCACCTGCAGAGCTGCATCAGCTCTGGGACTCCCAGCACACAAAACACATGGATCTGATGGAAAAAGTCCAGAGGAGGCCACTGAGTTGATCACAGAGGTGGAGCACCTCTGCTATGGAAACAGACTGGGAGAGTTGAGGCTGTTCAGCCTGGAGCAGAGAAGGCTCCAGGGAGACCTTGGAACACCTTCCAGTGGCTCCAAGAGAGCCAGAGGGGGACTTTTTGCAAGGACATGCAGTGCTAGGACAAGGGATAATGGTTTTAAACTGAAAGAGAGATTTAGATTAGATATCAGGAAGAAATTCTTTACGGTGGGGATGGTGAGGCCCTGGCACAGATTGTCCAGAAAAGCTGTGGCTGCCCCATCCCTGGAAATGTCCACGGACAGGTTGGACAGGACTTGGAGCAACCTGGGATAGTGGAAGGTGTCCCTGCCCATGGCAGGGGGGTGGAACTGGATGATCTTTAAGGTCCCTTCCAACCCAAACCATTCCATTGTTCTACCTGCTCTTGTCCAAGGTCTGATTGAAACCACAGCAAAATTTTGCTTCAACAAACTGGAACTTCTCCTGGTTTTTCCCTCTCCTTGCCTTTCCCACAGTGAAGTGCTTTGCCATAGAGCTGGGGATAAATCAGTGACAGAGAATGGACAGAATTAAAATGCTACATTTAATCGTCCACATAAATCAACAGAATATGAGGGAGAGTTAGCTGGGAAAAACTGTCCTTGCTGAGAATTGGACTTTTTAATGATGCCACAGGTAGATTCAATATTTTTTTTTATTTTTTGGGGTTTTTTAATAAATTTCTTTTTACTGATGAAGTGACATCCTGTAGCTACCAAGGATGAGGATGAAATTTTGTTATTACAAAAATCTAAAATAATTTTATTATAGTTATTTATCTGTGTGTAAAGAACAATGCAGACTTCTCCCACCATAAGCAATTACCCACCAAATCACTGAAAATCCACAGCCACCCTCATTCGATACTGTTTTCTTGAGGTTACAAGGTACATCAACAAATCTCCATTTCATACAAAGCTGATGTAAAATCACCTTTATGTCTGATTCTCATTTTTATCATGTCTCAAGATCTGATGTGGTTACTGTGGAAATAAAATAGTAACTGTATTTTTACACACAGCAAGGTTATCTTCCACCTTCTGTGTCCTTTTGGAATTCCTTAATATGATTCCGTGTCACAACTCTAATGGAGTTGTGACTTGTTTTATTCCATATATTACAATGTGAACACATTTCTATTGCTGAATATTCTCAGCTAATCATCAGCATACCATATAAAAGGCAAAAATAAATGTAATTTGAGGCTAAACTGCTATCTCAACACAGCTCCAGAGATTCTCTAACCAATATTGAAGCATTTGTATGTCTCCTGCCAATATTTGTTTTTTTTTTAAATGCAGGAAAACCGCTTGTTAAATGTCCGTTGAAAATTGTGTAAACCACTGCTGAAAGTACAAATTCAGGTTCTGTGTGCTGCTTGTGAAAATATATTTCCAACAGGTTTGTGTTGTCACCGTCAGGGTTTAGGAGCCTCATCAGTATCCACATGTGACATTTTCCATCCTGAGTTAAGTCAGATACGGAGAGGCTGACCTTGGTGTCTCAGAAAGTGCAGAAACTCACGAGTGGAGGGGTGGAAATAAAAGAGAATAAAAGAAAGAGTATTTAAGATAAAGAGTGGAGAGATGCTTCTCTCTAAATATTTATATTTATTATTACAATAATTATTATAGTAAATATAACATTCTAGACTTCAAATCTACAGGATATTCAGTGAACAAGTGTTTTCTAGACTTAGAATAGAATCAATGTCACCGAGTACAACCTTTGACCTGTATTGGGTCTGAGTGAGGTAAAGCTCAAGCCCTTCCAGTGCTGTGCTTTGCATGAGTGCTGGACGGGAGCTGATAACAGAGCAGTGTTTTGGCTATTGCCAAGCAGCGCTGTCCCTCTGACATTCCTTCCCCCTCAAAGGGATGGGCGTGTGTAAGATCCTGGGAGGGGACAGGACTAGGCCAGCTGACCCAAAACAACCAAAGGGATATTCCATACCATATGACGTCAGCTCAGATATATAAGCGAGGAGAGAGAGAGGGAAAGGGGGGGCATTCATGAGTTTTCAATGTTTGCCTTCCGGAGCAACCACTACGCGTGCTGAGGCCCTGCTTCCCGAGAAGTGCCTGAACAACGCTGCTAATGGGAAGTAGAGATTGATTTCTTTCTTTGCCTTCAGCTTTTGCGCGCACAAGTCTTTGCTTATATTTTGTATCTTAGCTATAATAAAACTACTTTATCTCACCCCGCTGGCTGTTCGCCGTCTTACTTCCCCCCGTCCCAGAGGGAAGGGGAGTGATAGGGTCAACCCACAACATGACCAAACACCACCTTGTCAACCAGACCAGAGCACATCCAGGTGTTCCTTGAACAAGGGATGGGGACTCCACCACCTCCCTGGGAACCCCTTCCAAAGCTTGACAACCCCTTCCATGGAGAAATTCTTCCTGATGTCCAACCTGAACCTCTCCTGGCACAGCTTGAGGTAGTTTCTTTTTCTCCTATCACTTGGTACCCAGGAGATGAAACCAACCCACATCTGGTTGCACCCTCCTGTGAAAAAGCTGTAGAAAATTATGAAGTCCCACCTGAGCCCCTTTTTCTCCAGACTGAGCCCTCCTAGCTTCCTCAGCTGCTCCTGGTGCTCCAGACCCTTCCCAAACTTCATTCCCTTCTCTGGACAGTGTCACCATCTCCTGGACAGAAAAGCAGAAATAAATGAGAAAATTGACCATTGCTGTCAAAAATACATCAGATTTGTGGCACAGTTGTTATGATCGTAAACAAACATCTTTACTCTGTGTGTTCAGTTGGGCTCTGTGGTTGATGCAGAGATCCAATGTATTCTTGCATGTACAGACTAAGGAAATTGACAGCTTTGATAAATTGTAAAGAAAGCATATTCCCCACAGGCATTGTTTAATCTCTCTTTTCTGGACTTTTGCAGTCCCTCATGAGCAGTTAGGGGTCCCACAATGTCTCCCATGACCATCCAGGGAGAAAGGGTAGAATGAAAATATCTGCATTCACATATCTCTCTTCACAGTCAGTCATTCTTAATTAAGAATATTTAAACTTATTTAAGTGATTTCAGAACATATCTACCTTGATAAGCAAACTGGGGTTTTCTAAAGTCTCCTGCATCTGAAATCATAGAAACATGAAATGGTTTGGTTTGGAAGGGACCTTAAAGATCAATTAGTTCCAACCCCCTGCCATGGGTAAGGAACCTTCCACTATCCCAGGATGCTCCAAACCCCATTCAACCTGGCCTTGTACTTTACCAGGGATGGGGCACCCACAGCTCCTCTGGAAAACCTGTGCCATGGCCTCATCACCTTCACAGTCAAGAATTTCTTCCTGATTAATCTAAACTGACCCTCTGTTTAAGGCTGATGTTTTCTCAGATTAAAGAACCACACAGGACCACAGGATGGGTCAGGTTGGAAGGGACCACAGTGGCTCATCTGATCCAACCATTCCTGCTCACTCCGGGTCTCCCTAGAACACATTGCTCGGGATTGCATCCAGTTGTCTCTGGAATATCACACAGAAGAAAGCTTACTGTTTAATTCTCCCAACATGTTTGCCAGAACAACTCATTAAAAAATTGTCAGACAATCAACATGGCAGGTTGCCCTTTGTTATCTGTTTGATTTTCACTTATGAAACAATCGAGCAATTTTGCTGTGATTTCTTTTTCTTCACCAGAGGGCAAAACAATAAAAGTAACTTACACAACACTATTTTTCGCCTTCAAACTCAGGCTTTAAAAGTCTTGAACATGCAGGCAGGAATCCCCCTGCTCCTAGACCAAGGCTTAATTATCTGGATTTTCAACGCATTTTTTTTTTGATTTACGAGTGCTGCCTGATAATTAGCTCTCTTCTTTTTTCCCCTCGCTGACTTTGTTTGATAAGTTTTTTACAGAGTCTTGGCGTGCATAACTCAGTAAAGTCCCATTTGTAATGCAGCATTTCCCCCTGCCTCTCTCTGCTCTGTCCCAAGCTTGGAGCAGAGCAGGAGTTTAATTGGCACTGTTCACAAACCACTGCACTTGGGGAGAGCTGTGCCCCCGTTTGATAAATAAAGATGCGAGAGATGAGAAAATTATAACTAATTCATGCCTCGAGCCATCTATAAGTTAAGAAAGAAAGGAGTAAGATGGGAAAAGAGATGCAAAAAGAGAAACAGGTGCATTTGAAAGGTAAATAGTCTATTTTGAAAAAAAAGCATTGGGAGCTTTTTGAGACATGAGTTGAGACCAATTGATTATTCACAAGGTATGTTTCAGCAATAAAAAATTGCCAGGTAGAAAGGTTAAAAAATCAAATAAGTTAAATAAATTAAAATTTAAAAAAGGAAAATAAGAAGTCTTTGCAGGATTTTGACGAATCAGAACTTGGCCCACACTGAATGAAACCTGGACCCCTGCCCCAAGAAAGCTCATGTTATTGTTAACACAACAAGTTTTTTACTTAGACTTATGATGTATCAGAGAGTCCTTAAATCAGGTGGCTGGATCTGGGAGGAGGACACCGTGGGGACAATCTTTTGGCATTACAAGGACAGAGCAAGAAGGGAGCCATGCTCCTCTAGAACAGTGGTGACTTGCTGTGAAGGAACTTCCAAATCCAGAGGTGTCATCATTGTCTTCGATACCCTTCAGCACCTTTCTGCAACACAACAGATAAATGATTTTAAATGATCTTTAATAGTATCTCACTTTTTATTCAGAAGCATAACTGATATAATAATTAGGTTGAAGCTGACTCAAATGTTTATCTTTTTTTTAATGATCTGATAGAAAAACATATATTTTATCTGCTCCTTTATAGCTTAAGGATTAGGCTGATAGTTCAGGCTGAAAGATAATCATCCATATTCTCTGGAATCTAATTGTGTATATGAGAATTGTATAATATAGAATAATAATATAGAATTGTATAATTGTATTTGGGAGCATTTTCTTCTTTTCTTAGCCCTAATTGATTGTAAATCAACTTTCATGAAGCACTAAATCCTTCGAACAACCTGACGTACTATATCACTTGAAAAATAAGGCCTTTTAATTTAAGGAGTCTGTCTGTTCCCTGTGGGAAAACTGGGAAAATCTGTCTTTCTGGGATTGAATACCAATCCTGGTTGCTCCTCAGCTATCCTGGGACAAGATGTGAGTTGAACTGGGAAACTTCCCCCGGGGGTAAAGGGGCAGAAGAGAACTGGCAGCTACTCAAAAACAATTTTCATTGGGCACAAGGACTCTTGATTCCATCATGCAAGAAATAGGGCATGGAAGGAAGGAGGCCTGCATGGCTGAGTAAGAACTTCCTGATGATGAAATATGGGGAAAAAATGTCAAGGCAGGGACACTGACATTGGGAAAAATCTAGAGATTGTTGAGAATTCAAGAGGAGGTTGAAAGTCACCTGATCTAATAGCAGATGTCCTGGACCATGGCAGGATGGCAGGGATCTTTAAGGGTCCCTCCTAACCCAAACCATTCTCTGATTCTCTGATTCTCTGATTCTCTAAACCATTTGTCTGTGTCGTGTCTCTGCCTAACACATTTGGGAAGAGCTGTCATCCTGCTGTGTGGATGTAGTTTGTGGATTAATAAGAATTTCTAACATACAGTGTTGTGCCAATTCCAGTGTTCTTTTTTTATTTATTAATTAATTCCCAGAATGGCCTGACATTTTAATAAAGTGTTATCATCACATGTATCTAGGGAGGAGGTAGGTGGATTGTGAGGGATGAAAGGAGGATTCTCGCTCAGTGGAGCTATCAGCTACACTGAGACTTGCACATGTTTGCTAATCAGTAAATATTACTGTTTCTACCCTTCTGGTACATTTTATTAGATCTTCTCGTTCCTGAAATAAATCAAGCTCTCTGCTTCCTGAAGCAGAACAAGAATAAAATCTGAACATCCTTTGGAAAAATGGAAACCCCATCTGAGAAAGGGGAAGAGTTTGCTACACCAAAAGTTTGAGACAAAAGCCATCAGAGTTTGGTGTTATACCTGAGAATTTATTCCATTTTGTTTCCATGAGCTAAATAACAATTTTTGAAGGACAGGTGATGAATATTGGAACCTTCACCATATGTGTAAAAATGTTTTACGTGCAGCACACAGGAGGGGTTTTGAAATTACAGACAGTGAATTTCTGGGAGATATAAGGGCTGCATAGTGGAACATCTTGTAAACTACATCTAAAAAGTCCTTGCAAAGCTACAGAAGAAACACAGCAGCTGACAGCACACTTAGATTGGCTCTTCAGAACACTCTGTTGCCAGCTGAAAGTTTATAGGGGATCAACCACTTTTGAAAAATTAGGAAATCATTGGTCTGCAGACAAGACAGCAATGATTTTAAACTATTAGCTCTGGTATGAGAGAAAATGAAAAATGTTTATTGAAAGCAAAAGAGAGAAGTGTTCTGGAGTTTGCTACATAGAGCCAAACTACACTTCTGGATTTTTTTTTCTTCAACTTTTCTTTTCTTCAAATATCATTGTAAGGTATCACACAAGTCTGATGTCTGTTGATTCTTAATTTGGTTTCTAAAGACATCTTTAGTTTAGGAAAAAAAAGACTTGCAGAAGGCACCCACCTCCTTCCTAGCAGAAACCCTGAGATTATATAATGAAGCTAAACATGAAATGAGCAATTTCAGAGTCCTGCAGCCAATAGATGCTGACCTGGGGTACTGCTGGATGGAAAACATCTGCCGAATTCGGGAGCACAGGACAGATTTAGAAAAGTAACAGCTTGCAAGGGCTGGAGGTGAAGGAGAGAGCAAGGTTGGGCAGAGGGAAGGGGTAAAGAGGTGGAGGAGAGATAAAGAAAAATCTGTTTGTGAAATGTGGGCTCATGAAGGGATCATGTAGGGAAAGGTGAATATTTCTCTCGAATGGTGAAGGCAAGACATGAAATACCAAGCTTAAACTGAAGCAAGCAGTGTTCTTCCAGGGCATTTATGAATAAAAGCACAAATAACAATCAGGCAAAACCTAATGTCTCTGAAAGGGAGCTGCTGTGCCAGTGGGTGAGGACAAACACAATCTGCTTCATCAAAGGATTCCCCAAAACAATCTCTGCAGTGAGAGGACAAGGGATAATGGCTTTTGGCTGAAAGAGAGTAGATTTAGATTGGATATCAGGAAGAAATTTTTACTGTAAGGGTCATGAGGCTCTGGCACAGGTTGTCCAAGAGGAGCTGTGAATTCCCCATTCCTGGAAGTGTTCGAGGACAGTCTGGATGGGGCTCTGAGTAACCTGGGATAGGGGAAGGTTCCTTTCACTTGGCGGGGAAGTAGAACCAGGTGATTTTTATGGCTTCTTCCAATCCAAACTATCCCATGATGAAAATATCCACAGTGAATTAAAGCAACCAAAGCCAACCCACTGTGCATTTTTCAGCAGAAACAATTGCAATCACTGTTGATACCAGTCTGGAAATTTCCAAGGGCCTGCTTCTCAGAAAATGGCAAGAAATACTATCCACTGAGTCCTGTTTGCTCAGAGTGTCCCTGTGAGTGATTACCAGAGCTCCTGACTGACATCCCAACCATCAGCGAGTGCTCATCACACAAATTCATGGTCTCATTTGACAGCTGGTTGGGAGTTGAGATGAGCCAAGTTTGCCCATGGCCGCACAGCACAGCACTACCAGCAGCACAATAAAGCAGATTTCTTGAACTTCCAGCTCTATTATAGGAACTGATTTAAAGCATAGGAGCTTTTTAGGTGAAAGCCACCAGTTAAAATGGAGATTGGAAATTATTATTAGCACTAATGACTTAATTAAGGGGCATAAGAGGCCAGACGAATAGACAGATGACTAAGTAGTTCAGAGGAAATCTGGTAGAAAGAAGATTCTCCCTGCTGCAGCTTAACTTGCCACAATTATCTAATAATCACAGTAAATATGGAGATCAGCAGATTATTTTCTCAACATCGAATGACTTATGTGGCATGTCAGCAAAACACCCAGGAGAATAAAACACACCAGCAACTGCTCTCTAATTACTCTTTTCAGATAGAGTAATGATCTTTAATGTGCAGTGGATCTCATTAATTAACTCCCAGATTTTAATTAACTCTTTGCCTAATTTACCTGCCATAATACATTATCGAAAATGTCAGTTTAACAGGTTTTTTTGCTCATTTGGGGAGGAGAAAGAGGAAACTGTGTGTTCTTAAGTGTTTTTTGTTCCCTCTTTTCTTTCTTATGTTCCTCGTTTCCCTCTTATGTTGAAATTGGTTGTTCCTAATGCAGATTTATGGAATAAGAACCTGTTGAAACATCCAACGTATTTGGTTGCCCAAATCTAACGGAGTTAAGGGGAGATGGATGCTGATAGTCTTCAATGTGCCTCATACATATTTCAGGACATTTTTTAGGTGCATTAAAAATGCTGAAATGCCATCTTCAGCGGGAAACAACAAAACTGTGGGAGTTAGAACCAGTTTGTGGTGTTCCAGGTCTGTTACACCACTGACTGAAAGAAATGTACTCTAAGTCTTATTTATTGCTAACAGCTGCCTCCTTAAACACTGGGCATTCTTCCTGTCCCATAAAAACAAATATCTGAATTCTCCCTACCCATTTCAAAATTTACTTTTAATCCAGGTAGTGCAACTAAAACTAAATACAACATATCAGTGTAGCCTGTGGCAGTAATCCCATGGAGTGATGTACGAGGTTCTTCCTGGGTTTGCTTTGTTAGTGCTGCCACCGTCAAGGAGCACAAACCTCATGACAGAAATTAATGCATTTGGTGGTTCATTGCCCTCCATAGGAGTTTTGCTCATGCTGGAGTAGATTTATCCTCACTATTCCTACCTAGGGATTAGTGGTAGAGTCAGTGTCTTGTTACAGTAGAGGAATGGATAACAGGGTTTTTCCTTAGGAAGTCAAAGTGACAGCTCCCTCAGATTTCTTCCTCCCTCATAGGTCTCCTCAAAGAAAGGAGATCAAATTATTGTGTCCCTTAGTGGTCAGTAGGCGAACACCTAATTTTCAGTCCTGTCTTCACCACTAAGGTCCAGTGAAATCCCTATTTCTCATTCTCTCCCCAGTCTTCACACTTCTCCCACACTGAACCCCACCTTGTCGCTTTAAAAAATCCCAGCAAATCAGGGAAAATCCTGAGTTGGAAGGGATTTCAATGATCCTTTAAGTCTAAATCTTGACCTCTCACCTCTCTAAACAGCAGCTTCTTTGAGGCAAGAACATTTCTCACTCTGCTCATACAAGACCATAGAATCTTTATTTCATGTAATACTTGAGTAGTAGAGGAAAATAAACATCTTCCTTACGCTGGCATTTTGGCTTTTAATTTTGCTGATGATCTATTGCATTTCCTCCCTCTCTCCAGTATTTCCCAGCATTTCTAAGGCATGCTGATGGATATTTTTAGGCAAACCTCAATGGAAAGATATTTTGTTTATAGTCAGGCACTTATGAAGATGAATTTGCTGTAAATAATGAGTACACTTGATAGTGATCCTGCCCTGATCTTACATTTATTGATGTAGGAAATTAGAGGCTTGTGCTAAGCTGAGCTAATTGCCATAAGCAGAGCTGAAGACAACTGAGACCCATTAATTACCTAAAAAAGCTAACAAAAGACAAAATTTCTAATTTGTTTCAGGGATATTAAATTTTGTCAGATTCCCCTTTCTTCACGACCCCAATATACATCCACCCACAGTATTTTTTCCTGATGTTTCTTAAGTAGTTGAGCAAGTTTATCACTAAATATGACAAATTCTGGAATGTAGAATGTGGAAGGAGTTCTGCCAGGATGGAGAAATGGCAGGAATCACTGATTTTAGGTTTGGCTGTGGTATAAAAGTCAAAGACATAGAACCTGACCTGGAGTACTTGAAACCAACATTATTGGGGTTTTAAACTGGTTTACTCCTTGTGTTTTCAGGTAAGTTATTCCATCTTGGAAACACTGTTGACTGTAGATTAGACATCTGGTTCTTCTGAAAATGCTTCATAAAAAGTATGCTTTTTCAATAGAAAAGCAAAAATTATAATTAATAGCAATAGCATTTTCATTTTTCCTTCTGTTATAAATTCGATGTTGAAGCAAGATTTTATAAGGAAGCAGCAAGGGCTGAAGAACTGGTGAATGTTTTTTAGTCATAGGGATAAAAAAGCAGAAATGTTCAGGTATTTTTTAAAACAACATCCACTGCTGTAGCTGCATCCTTTGGAGTGAAGTGTGGCTGAAGGGGATTGATCAGATCTGGCAGATATGGTAAGTTAATGGTGAATTAAGTTCTGACACAGAAAATAAATTTAGAGCTGTTTCTCTGTCCGTAATACCCTCAGTTCTTCTAAAATGATACATGGTGTTGTGAAAGACTTAATTATGTTAAATAAAATATTCCTCTCTAAGTTGCAAAGTCCCTAGCTTGTAACAAGAAAATTAATCCCTCCTTTTTTAGTAACAAAGGCTTTCATAATCAAATAAGTATTTGACCCAAAGTCATCCAAATAGAAATTTCTCCACTTACAGGAAAACAGTCGCCATCCTTGCTGTGCCTTGTCTTGATCCAAGAATGCGATAGGAAACCTATGGCTGCTCATTATCCATCTCAGTGCTCCAGCCTGCACTGTGGGACACCATTGTGCTGTGGTCCCTTGCTGAAAGGGATGCATTCCACAAGAAATATAAATTTTCGGCTTTTTTTAGAATTCCCTTCAAGTGTGCCTTGAATGGACACATGAATTTCCCATTTTTTAAGCCATTAGCACTAGATTAAAATCCCAAATATATTAATGTAACACGATGTTGGAAGACATCTTTAGCTGCAAGAACATCCAGTGTTCATAACCCACATCCTATAGTTTCTTTCTTTCTGAATTTCACCTGCCCTTACTGTTTACTGCCTATATCCACTGGAAAATGACTGTAAGTGGCTTCAGTTCTGAAAAAAATTTAATCAGGCATTCAGGAAGCCATATCCCATTTTAAATCATGAGATAAATGGTCCTGGGGGTTAGTGTTTCTATTGTTTTTTTTTTAATTGGTTGTTATTTATCCAGAGTTCCCAGTATTGTAATCATAGGTGGCAAGAGACACAACAAAACCCTGATTCAAAGGGAAGACAAATAACCACTTAATCTTGTAACATCGTGCTAAAGGGTAAATAAGGAAAGAAATGTTATTAAACACCAAGCACAGACCTGCAGAGTCTCTGGCAATCTGGAATTTCAAATTCATTCTTGGTGCTCTTCTTGTCCTAATACCCACAGACAGCCCAGTACTTTTCTGTCTCAAATGTCTCCTTTCTACTGTTGAAGGTACCCTGCCCTGTTTACCTGCTGGATCACAAACCAGTCGAGTGAGTTATATGTGCAGAGTGGAGAGAAACTGATAAACCCTTGAGTTAGTGACATTATTGATAAGGATTGTGAGGCATCAGCCTTGAGAATCCTGTCTTCAGAGCAAGAGATGCCTTTCCTGTCTTCACAACAAAGCAGTATTTCCAACCAGGAATATCCCCTTTCCTATCATTCACAGCCAGCCTCTTGTTTTAGAGCACCACAGGTCTGGAATTCCCCAGCTGATCTCCACTAGCTGATTTGTTAATTTTCACTGATTTACAGCCATCAGTGATGCAATGCCCGAGGTAGGGGCAGTTGCTGCTCTGGCACTGCTGTGACATGGTCAGATTTATTTTCTGATTTCAACCCAATATACCCAGTTTGCAATGGGAAGATGGGCCTGCAGTTTCCTCCAAATCTAATTGTTCAACTTTGATGCTGATTTGCTGGGCATTAACTAAAGAAAAAACAACTTTTTTTCAGATCATCAGGAAGGCTGACTTTTAGTGTGGTTTCATGAAACTCATTAGATGTTCCAACATCATCGCTCTATTTATATCCAAATGAAGGAAGCTTCCTCGATATGGCCTAAAACATCTAATCACGGATTTCTGGCTTCAAAAGGGACCATGTAGGTTTCCCAATCATTCCCTGTAGTTTTCTAGCACACTGTTTTATCTCAAAAGCTCATAACAAGGCTGGAATAACTCCTCTGATGACAATTCCACAACTTTCATTGACAATTACTTCGAATCCCAGAATGGTTGTTTAGTTATGATATTTCTTTTAATGTTACTTGCAAGTCCTCGTTAGTGAAGTCCCCCTAGTTTTGCACACCCTGTGTTTATGGGCTGCTTTGTTCTGTTTATGGGCTCTGTTTGACTCTAAGAAATGCTTGAGCCCTTCTACACCAACTCTTCAAGCAATGGCTGCATCCTTCTCTCTAAAGAGACTGCTCAACCCATTTTTAATTACCAAAAGTCTATATCCAAAATTTTCATCTTTATTTCATATCTCCCCTCTCATCTCCCTTCTAAAGAACCATCGTATTGGGATAACTTCAGCATTTGTAGCCTAACTCGTTAGTGTTGTATAGATTATTATATTTTCTTGTAAGTACTCCCTTTTGAGTAGCCATGTAATTTTTTTGAATCTTTGAGGAAAACAGAGGAAGATTTTTCTTTTCTTTTTTGGTTTTCAGTTATTAGGTTTTTCATGTGCTCGAAGACTTATTTAATCACACATAAAGAACTCAGGCTGTTTGTCTTAAAAAAGGACAACCAAGAGGTGACTCTATTATGGTTTAAATATCTCCACAGGGAGAAATATCAGGTAGTAAAGAGATCTTTAATTTAGTAGAGAAAGACATAACAAGAAACAGAGCCCAGAAGCGAGAAACATATAAATTCAAATTAGAAACAAGACATGAATTCTAAAACATGTGAAAAAAAATTAACACAGAGTAAAATTCCCAGTGGTCTTGGTGAATGCTCCATCTTCCTGGGCTTTACAGGCCATATGCAGGTTGGTTTCCTTCTGGAAGATATTTTTCACTAATATACATATTAGATTCATCAGAGGAGAAACTGGAAAAAAATCTTGGGTTTTTTTTTTTTTTTTCCCAGAAAGCTGTAGAAAAGACTTTAATAATCCTTTCAGGCCTCAAAACTTGTGAAATGTTTGATTGACAAGACAACCCTGTTGCTATGGATATTAGGAGAAAAACTGACAACAGCAGGATGAAAACTTAGTTGTGAGACAAATAGCTTGGCATATAAAGGGTCAGAGCAAATTTAATTTCTGTGTGACACATACACACAGAACTTGTCTTTGCTAACAGAAATATATAGAAATAGGCACACTGAGGAGAAAAAAATACCACAGAAGCATATGGGCCATCCTGCTCCCAGATCTCTATCCTCCTCCCAGTCTCACTCTGGATATGAGTGGGTGGAAGATAAAATAGTGTAGGACAGATATTAATTCATATACTCACAGAACAGCCTGGGTTGGAAGNGCCCTGGTGAGGTTGTTTTTTGGTTGATTGTTCCCACTCTAAAGATTTTCTCCCTTACATCAAGGTGAGACCTCTACCAGTGCAGTTTGTGCTCATTGTTTGTCTTCTGCATGTGGCTCCTCATGAAGAGAAAGACTCTGCTCTCTCTGAGCCACCCTTTAAGTACTGGAATATTGTGGTGAGGTCTGCCTGAGCTTTCTTTTCTCCATGAGAGGCACAAATCCTTCAGTATTTCCTCACAGGAGAGGTTCTCCAGCCCTTTGATCACCTTTCCCTCTCAGGTGCACAGCTTTGACAGTTTTCTTAGATGCCAAACTTCTGTGTTGGTTTCCATTTTCTACAGAAGAATGATTTTAATTTTTAAGAGGCTCATTCTATCAATCTCATCCCCACATGTTAATTTCTCAAGATCATTTTGAATGTTAATCTTATCCTTTTAAATCCTTTCATTACCTCTTTCTTTTTAGTGCCTGAAGTGCTTTTCCTATAGCATCTTCTGCATTTCTTGTGAAAATACTGACTATATGAATTCCAGAAGCAGTTGCCACTTGATTTTTTCCTTAAATTCTTCAACATCATTACACTCAGCTGCACATTGATTTTGCAGTAGTAATATGCAACAAGGGATGTTGCATATTTCCCATTTTAAAAGCTTCACCAGGGCTCTGGGAATGAAAGGGTGTGGTTCTGACTCCCCACCTATTTAGATAGATTTTGCTAAAAATAACAGGGAAAAAGGGGAGATCAAAGTTTTGTGTTGTAGATGCTTAGAGATCTCAATAGCAGTAGTTTTTGAATAAATTTCTAGTTTTGTCTTTTAATCCTGTAAATGTTTCCCTTTCATTCAAGGTTAAAGAAGAACCTGGATAAATTGAGGGCCTCCCAAGATTTAGGATGAAGTGCTTTGCCATAACATGCAAAGGCATGGTGCAAAGACAGTTTCTGTAGGAGGAACGAGTCAATAACGGTCTCACTATATCTTAATTTCCTTTTCTTTCATTTGACAAATGTCACACAGAAATAAATTCGAATTGACCCAGTTGAAATTGCTTCCTAAATTGGTCACATGCAATTTTATAGATTGCTTCCCCTTGCTCTGCTTTGGTCACTCTGTAATTCCTTTCACCAAAAAAACCCAAAAAAAACAAACCAAAAAAACCCAAACCACCACTAATACACAGGCCTCAAGCTCACAACAAAAACCCAGGGCTCTACCCCTTCCTTTTCCCACTTTTAAAAGTTGGATCCTTCTGGAAGCTGTACCATCAAGACCAAGCTTTGACCAAATACCACCATGCCCATTAATGTGCCATATCTACTTGTTTTTGGAACACTTCTGGGCATGGTGACTCTGTCACTTCCCTGAGGAGATTTTTCCAGTGCTTAATGATGTCTGGACACCACTGATAACTGAAAAAAACCCTTTTTGACGCTTACTCTCTTTTCCCAGGGTATTTGCTGCTGTCAAGCATTTGATGCAGCACGTGATCCTTAGGGACAAAAGTCTCCAGAGTTCCTGGACAAGTGGACTCAGCATCAATGCAGCGCTCCATGCTTAGCCTGATGGATCAAAACCCTGCAGGAAAATAAGATTTTATTCCATATGTTGTGAGGACTGATGCAGTTGCTCATGCAATGTACGTGTAACGACACCTCTGGGTTAGGCACACAATTATTTTAGTGTAAACAAACACAGGAAAACGTTGCTCACAGAAATGGTTTCAACTTGCTCTGCACAGGTATTTACCTAATTTGAAATAAGAAAGGCAGTCATTAGGCATTAAACTCTCCCAGGACACAGCAAACATGTTTTCCCTGAATAACTCTGTAGATAGCTCTGAAAAATTGGTCTTGGAGTGCCTGCAGCAATAGATACATTCATCATGAGAACACTACCAAAATGCTATATTTAAACTTATCTGAGACTCTGAGAAAGTGGGAGTCTTATTAATGCAATTGTATTTGCAAACACAATCTAGTTAAAGGAGAACAGAAGAAATATAGATTACTCTGCCCCAAGGGAGAGAGTAATTTTCTCCAGAGGCTAATAAAGAAATGATCTACGCTCAGAAGATTATTTTTCTAAGTTAGTTGCACACAAAAAAAAACCCATAAATAAATAAAATAATATTTAATACTGTATTAATTGGGAGGAAAAACACTTTTAACACATCAGACATCTGTAATATGTTTTTCTACATACCCATATTGTAATACAGACTACAGTTTTAATTAATGTCTACTTGTTTGAAGAAGTGTTCCTATCATTTATTTTAATGGCATCCATCATGGAAAACCATCTGCTGTTCACAGGGATGTTATTTGTTTTTCTACTGAGATTCCATTTAAATGCAGAGTTAGCAAATGACTGGCTATCAGATGTTAAAAAATATTTATTATCTCTTAATTTATGTCATGGTTTGACCCTCTCCAAGTGCCGGGCACCCACAACAGCTGCTCACTCGCTCTCCTCTGCCACAGCTGGACAGAGGAGAGGTAAAAAAGAAATAATGAAGGGTTTGTGAGTTGAGATAAGGGCTGGGAGAAAATGATCCAAGGGCAAAACAGGCTCAGCTTAAAGTTGCAAAGTGACCTTGGTGTCTCCATGTTGTTTTCCTCACATGTTCTCACCTCCAACTCTGTGCCACTTTTGTTTTGATTTCTTCTTAAATATGTCATCACAACGGCATAACCAATATGTCTAATTGCCCCTTGGCCAGGGGCATCATCTGTCCATCGTCTTCAGAGCCATCAGGGATTGGCTCTGCTGGACATGGTGGAACCTTCCAGCAACTTCTCACAAAAGTCATCTTTGTGACCCCCCCCAACCAAAGACCTGGCCAAACAAAACTAATACAATCCATTTGAAATGAAACCTGCTCAAGATCTGATAATCTCTACCTGTTTCAGACTCCAGATTTAATCATTTTAAGGGCTAAAATAAAAATAAATTATTTATTTCATATTTTCTAGATAATATACGGATAGATATAGAAATATATAGATGATATATAGATATATAGATATATAGATATACACATAGATATAGGTAGATATATAGATATAGATATAG
>VZRP01004606.1:5693-16270 GCA_013397995.1 Malurus elegans
AGGGCAGGGCAGGGAAGGGCTGGGCAGGGAAGGGCAGGGAAGGAGCAGGGAAGGAGCAGGGAAGGAGCAGGGAAGGAGCAGGGAAGGAGCAGGGAAGGGAAGGAGCAGCTCTTTTCTCTCTCGGTGCCAGGCACAGCAGCAGCCGGGCTGGGCCATGGCCGAGGAGCGGGGCCGGGCACTGGGCAGCCTGACCATCTTCAGCAAGGAGGATTTTGAGGAGGGCTGGGTGCGAGTGGCCAGCGGGGGCTTTGGCCAGGTGTACCAGGTGAAGCACAGGAGGTGGAGGACGCTGTACGCAGTGAAGTGCTCCCCGTACCTGCTGCAGGATTCCAGCATGGACAGGTAACCCCTGCTCTGCTCTGATCTGCTCTGCTCTGCACCTCGCTGGCCATTCAGCTGGGAGGGTTTGGGGCTGAAACTCCGAGGGGAAGAGCTTTTTCTCTTTGGGAAATTGAGGGTTGGGAACCTAGAAGTTGTGGGAAAAGGGTCTGGAGTTCTGCCTTTCCCTGTCTCTGTGTGGGGATGTGCAAAGGGACACACAGTGAGCAGAACAGGGCTGACACATCGTTTTTGTGTGTCGGATTTTAGTGTACAAAATGATCACCATGTGGCAGCATGATCATCAGTTCAAGGGGGGAATTGGGGTGAATCTTTTTGGGGCAGGCAGTGCTCAGAACAGCTGGATATCACTGAGTTACTACTGATGGCAGCACCTCAAACACGGTTGAGGTTTTTATTATTGGGGCATTCACAGCATTCTCTGGACATTGGGGCTGATGTGGATCTGTCAAACTGAACTCACCACCAGAACCACCAGGGGTAAAGGTGAGGGGCAGGCAATTCCCAGCTGATTTTGCTGCCCTGCTCCCGTAGCCTCCAGACATCTCTTTCCTCCCCGTGGTGCACCTGCAGCTCCTCTGTGCCTCTTGCTCTGTCTCTCACCTGCAGAAACTCCTCTGGTGCCCTCCTTGGGCCCGGAGATGGAGCAGGGCCAGGTAATCACAGCCACTGCTGATAACACACCCAGTGCAGGCAGAGCTGCTGCACAAACAACCGAGTTGCTGCAGTTATTTACTTTAAAATTTTATCCCATTCAACTTGGAAGGATCCTGGCTAAAAACCTCGCTCTCATATGATTTCTTGTTCCTGATAACAGCTGAGTGCAGGCTGAGCAGTGACTGTCCTCGTTTTGTTCTGCAGATATCACAATTATATTTTGTTCTTGTTTGAGGGGAAGAAGAGTCAATCAGTTTTACCTCTGTGTCTTATCAAGGGCAGCAAAATGCCAGAGATTCCTCCCCCCACAGGCAGGTCTCACCGTGGGGAGCTCGGCAGAAGATTTTGGTTGGCAGAACCATTTTAGATCAATTAATGGCTTCGCCTAATTGCTGTCAGCTCAGCCCCGTTCCCAGGGTGTGCATTTTGGAGGCACTCCTGGCACTTGGCTGCTCGGCTGCTCCCGGAGCGCTCCGGGCACCCCAAACTCGTTCAGCAGGTCGGGAAAGGTAAAATTTGAGAGAAACTGCCCGAGCTGGCAGCCTGGAGTGTCTGGGTTCCCCTGGCACCGAGTCACCGTGCCCAGGGACCGAGGGCTGCAGGTGGAGCTGGCAGGGATGGCACAGAGCTGTGCCCGCTCCTGGCATCCTGCTGCCAGGGAAACACCGGGAATTCCATGGAATCACAGATGGGTTGGGTTGGGAGCAGCTTAAAGCTCTTCCAGAGCCACTCCTGCCCTGTCCAGGGACACTTTCCGCTGTCCCAGGGTGCTCCCACCAGGCCTGGGGCACTTCCAGGGATCCAGGAGCAGCCACAGCTCCTCTGGGAATTCCATCCCATCCCCTCCCCACCCTCACAGGGAAGGATTTACCCCCAAAATCCCACCTAACCCTGCCCTCGGGCAGTTTAAAGCCATCTCACCCCAGTGTGACAAGCACAGGCTCTCTGTGGTCACTGGAGCTCTGTGAAAAACTGAAATAAAGGGAAGTTTTTCGATTTTTTTTCCCTGTGGTGGCTGATTTGGCCCAAATAAACCTCAGCTCGTTTTGAGGAGCCATAACCCCTTGTGTGTCAGATTTTAGTGTACAAAATGATCACCATGTGGCAGCATGATCATCAGTTCAAGGGGAAATTGGGGTGAATCAAGGGGGAAATTGGGGTGAATCTTTTTGGGGCAGGCAATGCTCAGAACAGCTGGATATCACCAAGTTACTGCACAGTAACTGAGCCACAGTGAATCAACTGATACAATTTCTTGCTCCCACTACTTTTGGTTTTAATTATCTTTTTTTTTTTTTTTTTCAGGACCAGCATGAACTGTCTAATGGAGGAGGCGAGCAAGATGGAGAAAATCAAATTCCAGCACATTGTCACCATCTACGGGGTGTGCAACAGCCCCCTGGGGATAGTGATGGAATACATGGCCAGGGGGTCCTTGGAGAAAATCCTTCCCACTCACAGAATGTCCTGGCAGCTGAAATTCCGGGTGATCCATGAGATGGGCTTGGCCATGAATTTCCTGCACAGCATGAGCCCTCCCCTGCTGCACTTGGATCTGAAACCAGGGAATGTTCTCCTGGATGGGAACATGCACGTCAAGGTATGGCCTCGGTGATTCCTCAAATAACAGAGAGGTTCTTTTTGCCAAACGAGCCCAGAATCCCAGTAAATCAGGTTGTCCAGGAGCACTCCATGAATGATTGACCTGTGGGCATTTTAAGAAGCAGCTGATGATAAAATTACATAGTGTTCTCAGGATCATGCAGGGAATGTGGGCCAGCACTGGGAATTTCAGGCTGCAGGATGTCAGGGTTTGATCTGCTGGGTCCCCAAAGGGTGGGGGGATGTCCAGGTGACAGCAGGAGGGCTGAGTATGAGCATTTTGGGGCACTTTCCTCCTTTCTGCTGGCAGATCTCCGACTTTGGGCTGTCCAGGTGGATGGAGCAATCCAGCAGGATGCAGTACATCGAGAGCTCGGCTCTGAGGGGCACCCTGAGCTACATCCCCCCCGAGATGTTCCTGCAGAACAGCAAACCCCCGGGCATCAAATATGATGTGTACAGGTGAGGGCTGCCCCAGGGCACCCAGGGGTGTCCCAGGGCACTCAAGGATGTCCCAGAGCACTCAGGGGTGTCCCAGGGCACCCAGGGGTGTCCCAGAGCACTCAGGGGTGTCCCAGGGCACTCAGGGGTGTTCCAGGGCACTCAAGGATGTCCCAGAGCACTCAGGGGTGTCCCAGGGCACTCAGGGGTGTCCCAGGGCACCCAGGGGTGTCCCAGAGCACTGAGGGGTGTCTCAGGGCACTCAGGGGTGTCTCAGGGCACCCAGGGGTGTCCCAGGGCACTCAGGGGTGTCCCCAATCTCTCACACACCATCAGAGGGGCTGGAACACGGCCTCTGTTCATTTCAATTCTGATTTTTTTGTTTTGTGTAATGTGGGTGCCCCAATCTGTGTGGTGGAGACGGGGAGGGAGGGGGTTCTCTGGGATAATCACCATCTCTTCCCAAGGTACCCATCCCATGGAGCTGCAGGCTGGACTGCCCCAGGTGCCATCACGCCCTGTTTGGCTGCTGGGAATTCTTATAAAAATGAGTGAGATTAGAGCCCAGAACTGCCAGTGCTGCTCTTTCATCACAGTAGCTGCTGAGATGCATTTTGGATTTGAAACAGCTCCAGTGCTGGCTTCTCTGCTTCGGTGTTCAGCTTCATTTGGGTCAGGAACAGGTGGAGAAGAGATTTCAAGGTGGTTTTTTTCCTTTTAGGCGCAGTGACAGCAGCTCCGTGTCCAGGTCTGGAAACTCCTCAGCTCCTCCGAGACAAGGAGCAGAGGGGGATTTGCACAGCCACAGGAATTTGCAGTTTTGAGGGCTCTAAACCTCAACATGAATAAAGTGGAGAAAAGGCTCTGAGAGCCTGTGACAGAATGGGTTCCAAGTCACTCACTCACTGCACAGACCCCTTGGAGTGTGGTGACCCCACTCTTAAAGGGCTGTATGAGGCAGAACCATGAGACCTGATCCCTTTTGCCTGGGGGATGAAATCCTTCTGCTCTGGGAGATGAAATCCTTCCCTCCTGAAGAACCTCCTTGCTGGTTTCCCCATTTCCCAAGAGGGCAGAAGCAGTAAACGCATTCCATGTCCAATTGCTCACGATTTCTCCTCTCCTGCAGCTTCGGGATCGTCATCTGGGAGGTCCTGATGCAGAAGAAACCTTACGCAGGTAAAACACAAACCCTGCCCCTGTGCCATGCCCATCCCAGCCAGGGAAAAGCGCAGTGAGAGCTGGCTCTTTGCAGGGGCCAACATGATGGCCATCATCGTGAAGGTGGCGGCGGGCAAGCGGCCGGGGCTGGAGCTGGTCAGGGACGACTGGCCCGGGGAGTGCCACCAGATGATGGACCTGATGAAGAGGTGCTGGGACCAGGACCCCAAGCAAAGGCCGAGCTTTGCAGGTGGGATTGGGGTGTGGGTCAGCCCAGCCCCAGCCCCATGGGATAGCTTTATGTGTCCTTTTCCCAGTGCAAGGTTTCACTGCCTATCTGCTGTCCCACATCCCCTTTACCCCATTCCCTCCTTCCCCCATGGATCCTGCCCGGCTCTGGAGCCCCAGGCATCCTGCCCAGCTGAACGCTGTGCCCTGGCAGATATCCCAGTGGAGACAGACGTGCTGCTGGCGCTGATCCAGAGCCTGGTGCTGGAGCCGGAGAACGAGCGCCTGGTCAGGAAGATGTCCCACAAACCCGCCATCTCCAGGAGCCAGCAGGTGAGGAGAGCCCCCAGCACCGCTCAGGAACTTCCACTCAGTCTTCTCCTTGTTTTTACCAGCCCTTGAGGCAGTTTGTCCTCCCAAAAGTCACCCCGGGACGTTTGCAGGGTGTGTCTGCACAGGCTGTGCCTCTGTCATTCATTTCTGTGGAGAAGACACTTGCAAATCAATTAAAAAATGCACCAAACTATAAATAGTTTAAGAGGAAAACCGTTTTCTGGCCTTGCTCAGGTGAAGGTGGGTTTATCATGTTGACCTCAGTCAGTACAAGAAACTCAAAAGAAACTCAAGCAAACACAGAATCACAGGAGTTCTGCTCACAGCACAGAACTGAGGCTGTTCCAGTTTGAACAACTCTCACAGAAATTTTTAAAAATATCCTTTTAAATCCTTGTGTTTCTCTGGCTAAGAAAAATAGGTTAGGATTAGGGTTAGGGTTAGAGTTAGGATTAGAGTTAGGGTTAAGGTTAGGGTTAGGTTCCTGCATAGTCATAATTGTATCCCAGCTACTGGAATGTGATTGTGCCTAGAAAACAGGAAAAATAAGAGTGGGGAATTATTGGTATTTAGAGGGTTTTGCCAAGCTGTGCAGGAAACCAGCGGCCTGGCATGGTGGGGGCTTGGGGTTCCCTGAATAACAAAGGAAATAATTTTGGGATGGGCTCGTGATGCAGTCAGGAAGAAGAATATGTGTGTGTGTTTGGGAGAAATTGAGAAAGAAAAGCTCATGGATATCCAGGGATCATTTCAGGCTCCCCCATTCCTGTTGTGTCATGATTTACTCAGTTGAGTTTTGGTTGCAAAACCAGGATTAGCTAAAAAACTCTCAAATGAGGACACAAAACTGCAGAGCAGCAGCAAAGAACTTTGTGCAAACACTACAGGATGCACATAAACACTTAGTCTTACGCCTTTTTCTTTTCCCCTTTCCGAAAATGAGAGCGACAAAGAGGAGTTCACTTTCCCTCGGGACACCAGAAGTGGGGGTAAGTAAGGGACTGGCTTTAAAATTGAAAATTAAAGAAGGGGAAGCTATAAAAACTGTCTGGGATTTTTTTTAGAAGGATGTGGTTCATAAAGTTTTCCATGTGGGTGATGTTTTAAATTAAGGAAAATGAGCTGTGCAGGAAATAGGCCCTGTAGGAGAGAGGCCAAGTGTCCCAGAGCACGGCAGGCCTTATTTCACATTCCTTATCTCTCAAATGATTTTATTCAATGTCATTCTACAAATAAGAGAGTAGAGCCACTACTTTTTGGGAGCTTTTCACTCAATTTCACTCTTTTCCTGCTGTTTTGCGTCCCTGCCTTTAGCGAAGGATCCCAGAGCGGTTCCCGTCCCCGCGGCGCCCGGGGAGGCCGAGGAGCTGCGTCCCGAGGAGCTGAGCGCGGAGCACGAGGACGGGCTGAGCCTGCTGCACCTGGCCGTGCTGCAGGGCAACGTGGCCAAGGTGCGGCTGCTGCTGGGCTGCCGGGCCAGCGTCAACGGGCGGGCGGGCGGCGGCGGCACCCCGCTGCTGGTGGCCGTGCAGCGCCGGCTGCCCGAGCTCTGCGCCCTCCTGATCGCCCACGGCGCCGACGTGGACGCGGCCGACGAGGACGGCTGGAGCNAAGAACCTGAGGACGCCGCTGCACGTGGCCGTGGAGAGGGGCAAGTTCAGGGTGGTGCATTACCTGCTGAAGAGCGGTATCTCTGTCAACAGCCTGGACCAGAACCACTACAGCGCCCTGCACCTGGCCGTGGCCAGGGGAAAG
Source organism: Malurus elegans (assembly GCA_013397995.1). Classification (NCBI taxonomy): domain Eukaryota; kingdom Metazoa; phylum Chordata; class Aves; order Passeriformes; family Maluridae; genus Malurus; species Malurus elegans. The sequence continues at coordinate 12,210 of VZRP01004606.1, forward strand.
TACCTCATCTGCGAGAAGCTCATCAAGCACGGCGCCAGCGTGGAGCTGAGGACCGACAAGGGCTGGACCGCCCTGCACCTGGCCTCCTTCAAGGGCCACATCGAGATCATCCGGCTGCTCCAGGGCAGCCGCGCCCGCCTGGACGCCAAGGGCAGCATGGACTGGACGCCGCTGCACCTGGCCACGCGCTACGGGGACGAGCCGGTGGTCAGCGAGCTGCTGCGCTGCGGGGCCGACCCCAACGCGGCTGAGAGGTCCCACTGGGCCCCCCTGCACTTCGCCGTGCTCAGGGGCTCCTTCCTCAGCGTCATCAACCTGCTGGAGAGCCGGGCCAACGTCAACGCCAGGAACAAGGTGGGCTGGACACCGCTGCACCTGGCCGTCCTCAAGGGCAACATGGCCATCATCAAGACCCTGATCAAGGCTGGGGCTGAGCTGGACGTGGAGGACATCACGGGCTGCACGGCCCTGCAGCTGGCGGTGAGGCACCAGAGGGAGAGCATCATCACCCTGCTGCAGGGTAAGGAGGGGAGCAAAGCTGGGAACAGGACTCTGATCGACGCCAAAGTTCCCAGACCCAGACCCATCCCAGGAAGGACAGATCTGTGAATCCGTCAGAATTTACAGCTGGAGCTTTCCCACATCGGGGCTGTGATGCCTTAAAGCACCTTGTCCTGTCACCTGCTGATTACAGGAAAATATTTCCCTTTTTTTAAATTGAAGTTTTTAAGCATGAACGCTAAAACAGGAAATGAAAATGAAGTTATTTAATGGCAAACTCTTTTCCAAGCTTGCAGAACATTTTGGCTTGGTGGTACCTTAGGCAGTGCTTTCCTATCTAACCCTTCCTGTGCAGGGATTTGTGTAGCCCCTGTTCGTGCAGGCAGTGCTGAAGCTGTGCACAGCACATGCACGTGTCTTCCACAGGTTTTATTGCTTTTATTCCATGTTTTCCTACAGAGAAAATTGGCGTAAAGTGGCCCTGGCACAGGTGGGAATTGAATCGTGAGATTCTCACCTGCTGCTGGCACAGCAATGTGTCAGATTTTCTGACATCTCCTTTCTGTAACAAGAATCAAATAAAACAAGGAAGGAAGAAAGAAAAATCACTGGTAGAGAGTGTTGAAATGGATGCAGCACAGGGAAAAGGAATTCCACAATAATCACACACGAGATCTGGCTTGTTTGCAGGTCTCTGGTGGGAAATAATTCCTGGTTTCCTTCAGGAAGACGTTCCGGAGCTTGATCTCTCCTGATGATGAGATGAAAAACCTCGTTTTGGTGGATTTGATTCCTTTGTGGCAGTTCTGTGTGGTGCAGCTCTGCCAGCCCTGCTGTGACTCCTGAGCGTTCCCAAACGTGCCTGGTGGGATGATGACTTGTCATGGCCTTCAGCTGGGAAAAGCTGAAATAGAAACAAACAACCCCAGCTCTGCAGGGGGGATGTTGTTGTTTGATAACGAGACATTAAATGGGTTAAAAAAGATGGGTCAGAAAGCCCAACTCCTAATTCCATTTTATATTAACTTAAAATATTGGTGTGTGTTACATCCAAACCCAGTTTTTCACGAGGCTTTGACGCCGAAGCAAAGCTTTTCGATATCATTTGAAATTAATTGACCTGCAGTGATTCATTTTTAACATTTGCCATATTCAGAATTCCTCAGGAATTGACAGAGGGAGACAGCAGGAAAATACTGATTTGTGATGCAGGTTGTCAAAGGGCTGGAGGAGGAAAGGGGATGTTCAGAGTGGAATTAGAGGCTCCTGTAGCTGAAGTGAAGGATTTGTGTAGCTTGTGCCCATCAAATAATGAGTGAATTCTCCATCCTCTGTGCCAGCATCTCCTCAGTTTGATTCCTTCCTTTCCCTGGCTGTGTGGGCATTAAAGTCTCAGCATTTCCCTGATTTACCTGCTCTTGATATTCCCTAATTTTGTCCAAGGAGGAAAGGCCTGGCTGGAAGTAATTCTGGGGATGCTCAGACCTTGCTGTGCAGCTCCTTCCCTCAGCTTCAGCTGTATTGATTCAGCAAATGTCTCCCCTGCTCGGTGTCATTTGAAATATTTACCCAGAAAAAAAGAAATCCAATTGCCACATACTTCAGCAGCTCCTTTCTGTCCCCGCTCCAGCAGCAAAACAAAACCCAGCTCGTATGTCATGGAATGCTCTCTACAAGAGCTTAATTAAATTTATAATGAAAATAACAGGGGATTAAGAAGACACGAGGGAAATACATTGCTCTTGCAGAGCATTCCAGAGGTGATAGAAGCAATTTGCAGAGAAAATTACCTGTTTGCTGCTCAGTTTCTATAGAAATTAAATGAGTCTTTACAAACTCTGGAAAAGTGCATTCCAGCCTCCGCTTTGTGACTGTGCAACTTGCAGCTCATTTCTAAAATTATTCGTAGATCTCCATCCCCCCCACACACTTTTTTTTCCCCCCTTTATCAACTCCATTTCAGTCTTTTGTCCCTGCTGATAAATTTGCTGCTGATTATCTCATGTTCTTACCCGAGAGCTGCCAAAGTTCACAGCCAAGGCAGCTCCTGGCAGGGCAGAAATCTCCTAAACCGCTCATTTAGATTTGAAAAGATGATGATTTTTGACCTTTATGCTTCAAAAATCATGTTTTTAAGATGTCCAAAGCTGCTTGGGTGACCGGAGCGCTGTTTCTGATTTTGGCAGGGAATTTTTTGGGGTGACTCTGGAGTCATCCGTCCTATAGCAATTCCAACCATCCTGAACCACAGCAGTATTTTCAAATCAATATTTGCTGCTCGTCAAAACCGTCAGAGAATCCCCAGAATTGGGTTGGTGCCGTGGTCAGGATGGAGAAGTGGAGCAGGGAATTGAAGGTCCCTTAGAGCTGACGTGGCTGTGACCCCGATCCCTGCAGGCTCCATAAATCCTGCGGTGTCCTCTGGGCACACCAACCCAGCTCCCTGCACTCCTTTTCCATCATTCCTTCCCAAAAACATCCGTGGGGAAATGAATGTGACTTTTAGGTGTGACTTTAAAGACAGAGTGTTCTCTCCACAAACAGCACACAAATAAACTGGGAGTAAATAAATCACCAGAAGCAGGGAATGTTTCATGAGGGGTGAAAGCTGGGGCTGGCATTGATTTCCTGAGTGCTCTCCTAGTGCTGCCTCTGACTGCAAAATAAATTTTCTGGTGTAAAATGTGTTTGAAGGGGAGATGCTTGTCATGATCAAAACGTGGACATGTCAGTGAGGAGTGCAGCTCTTCTGTGGGGGAACCTTCGCAGGAAAATGTTTGGAAATGAAGTCATTTAAATCCACGTTTTGCATTGCTCCTGCTTCCCAGTGACTGTGATTTGTTTGTTTGGCAGCGCTGCAATTATGCAGATGTGGGATTAAATTAAAATTAAAATAATGCTGCGTTTTAGAGGAAAAGATCTGAATAAATTCAGCTTATAGGGGGGAAAAAGACCCCTTATTTTTAGCAGAAATGCTTGTTTTTTTCCATAGCCCCTTAGGTGTGGAAAATCAAGATGTTTCTGACAGCGATGATGTGAATGTAGGAGGGAGCGATTTGAATGTAAGAAGAAATAGTGAATTCTGTGTTTCTCTCTGCTGCAAGGAGGTGGTGGCAGGCTCTGCACGGTGTCAGACAGCAGCAGGAGCTGTGGCTGCCTCTGCACAGCCTCCCCACGGCCGGGCACCATCCATCCATCCTGCCCGTGTCACCCAAACTGCGACAAAAACCATATTTTAATGTCAGAGAGTCCAGGCATTGCTTTATTTTCTGGCCAGGATGTTGTTCCTGCCAGGATGTGCCACAGAAATAATTTCATCCAAACACAGCCCGGGTGTGCAGAAAAAAATCATTCCAGGACACGTGGATTTTATAGGATTTCCCCCAAACTTTATCCAGTCAAAACCCATAGAATTTGATTGGTTTGATGTTCTTTGGTCCAACGTTGTGCAGTTCTCAGCATTTGGTTTCCAATTGGATTTGGATTTCTTCTCCTCTGATGCTGATCAGGGCCTGCTCCTCATCCCTCTGTGCCCAGAGCAGGAGTGTCCGAGCAGCCAG
>VZRP01004606.1:16341-31767 GCA_013397995.1 Malurus elegans
TAATGGCCACTGATGGTCACTGATGGTCACTGATGGTCACTGATGGTGGATGATGGTCACTGGTGGCCTTTGATGGTCAGTGATGGTCACTGATGGTCACTGATGGCCTTTGATAGTCGCTGATGGTCAATGATGGTGGATGATGGTCTCTGATGGCCATCAATGGTCACTGATGGTCACTGATAGTCACCATTGGCTTTTGATGGTCACTGGTGGTCACTGGTGACCATTGATGGTCATTGATGGTCGCTGATGGTCACTGACAGTCACTGACAGTCACTAATGGTCACTGATGGCCATTGGTGGTCACTGATGGCTGTTGATGGTCACTGATGGTCACTGATGGTCACTGACAGTCACTGACAGTCACTAATGGTCACTGATGGTCACTGGTGGCCACTGACAGTCACTAATGGTCACTGATGGTCACTGATGATCACTGACTGTCACTGACAGTCACTAATGGTCACTGATGGCCGTTGGTGGCCACTGATGGCCGTTGATGGTCACTGAGGATCACTGATGGTCACTGACAGTCACTGACAGTCTCTAATGGTCACTGATGGCCATTGGTGGCCATTGATGGTCACTGATGTCCTTCTCTCCTGTCCCCTCCCCTCTGTTGAGCTGTGCAGCTCCTCAGCCCTCACCTGCTGGAACAACGCCCCGCAAAGAAACTTCAGCGCCTTCCCNCCCCCTGAAAAGAACCTTCAGCCCCTTCCCCAAAGAAAAAAAAAAAAAAAAAATTGACTCAGGTAATATCATAATTTTTAAACAGATCTATTTTCCAAACCAGGGCTGCTCCAGCACCTCCTGCGCTGCTCCCCAGCTCCGGGGAGGTTTCCCATCCCCTCCCTTCGGAACAAAACCACGTTCCCACTTGAGAGAGCAGCTCCCTGCCCGAGTCCATCAGCGCTCGCAGGTGTGAGCGCCACTTCCATTAGAATAATGGCAAAAAGGGCCTGACTGGGAATCAAGGAGCACTCGCTGTTTCCTCCTACCAGGCATCTCATCCCCGGCAAGTTTAACATCTTTTGATCAGCTGCTTTCCTCTCTTCTGGCTCCGAGCACAGCAGGAAACCCTTCTCTTGTGCAATTTGCTGCTGAACTGGCCTCATTCTTTTATTTGGGAAAAAAAAAAATAATAAAACCCACAAGCCCAAGCCTGAAAGTGATTTTTTTAAAAGTCTGAGGTTCTTGAGAGTGAGAGGTGGAGTTCAGCTCTGTGGGGACAGTTTGGGGAGGAGATATCACAGCTCACACCCCCATTTTGGCAACTCAGGGCTCCTCACACCCTCTGTGGCCTTGGGAAAAACCTTTTGTGCCCAGGAAAAGAGATTTCTATCCTTCCTGTAAGAACAACAGGGCAACTCAGAGGTTCAGAGCCATCAATCTGCTGCCCAGCCGAATTTGGGGAGTGATGGAATCATCTGTGAGTCTAAAGAGCTCTTTTTGTGGCAAGGATTGGTGCTACCAACAGAAAACCACCCCTGGAACACATTGCTCTAAATTTCCCTTAAAAAAAGGGTATCAGTTACAAAGATCACCTCCAAATCGTTCAGGAGAAACCCCAGAGAGCGTGACTGAACTCCCCATGCTGGAGGGAATGGCTTCTGAATCAAAATAAATAATAAAATAATAAATAAATAAACAACCCCAGCAGCCTTGCTGGGTAGAAAACATCCCACGAAAGATTGCAAGTGCATCTGGAGCAATTAGAGAGAGCAGCATCAGGCCAGGGTGGGCAATCAGGAGGGGCAGCAATCAGCTGGGAAGGGCTAAAACAGCCTCTGCTTTCTGCTGTGGTACAGGGCCATTGCTTTGGAAAGAAAAGAGAAATTATGGACACTGAGAAAGAGAAATTATGGTAGCAGAAGGGAGATTTGGGGTATTTCTGGCCTCATTCCACGGCCCTTTCACTGCTCCTCAGCACCAGCAAGGCACAGCCCTGCTCTTATCACCACCACGATTTTATTGCTGTTCTTTGGGCAAACTTTTAATATCTGCTGCAAGCAGGAGAAAAAAAAAATCCTTAGAAGGAGTTCAGGGAATTAATTTTCTCGCCTTGGAAAAGACTCCAATCTGCCAAAAGGTTTTGCTGAGGCTGCCCTGCCTTTCTTTTGTTGAAGTCTTTGTTTTCCAGCCCCAGCAGGATTTCTCCCAGGGGAGATGAGTGGGGCTGTTCTCTGCCCAGTGTGCTGCTCCTTTTGGCTGAGCACCGTTGTGTTCTGCTCCAGAAAATGCTGGAAAATGCCAGAGGACATGAGCCCATTCTGACACTGAAAACCAACAGGGAAAAATCAACAACCACCATGAAAGGAAGAGACAAAACCAGAGAAAAGGTGGGATTCATCTAAAATCTGGTGACACTCCTGGAAAATGGGGTTTTTGAGGTGATTCTGGGGGTTTGGGAGCAGCTCATGGAGCTTCCTGCTGCATCTCCTCGGCCCCAAGGAATCATCCATGCTGGAAAAGCCTCCAAGATCATATTTTCCAATCTTTTTTAGAGCCAGGACAGCGAGGAAGCCCAGACTCTGGAATTCACCTGGAAAATCTGGCCCAGGCCTTGGCCTCACTTCCCCCTGCCCTCAGAGGGGGAAATCTCAAATCGTGCCTAAAACAAAAGCATGGATTTGGGAATTTTGGAGACTCAGACAGCTGGAGGATGAGTCTGGCTGCAAAATCAGCTTTTTGCCGATGGGTTAAACCTGTCGGTGAGCTTTTACAGCCCTCAGCATCTCCTCCTCCCCAAACAGCTCCTGCCTCCCCCTGCAGCACAAGGATGTGCTGGGATGAACCCCCTGCAATGTCACCCACAGGGTGACAGCTTTCCCCCGAGGCTTTGGGGTTTAAATTCCTGTTCCCAGCCCTGTCAGGCTGGCTGGGTGAAGAAGAGCATCTCAGTCAGTCTCCTCATGGAAAACTTCCCTTTGCTTTTATTTTTTTTTTTTTAATTAAGAAGGAGGTAGGATTGGCTGTGATTTTCCCTGCTATCTCTGAATCATGTTCCAGTCCCCACTATTTCACTGTCTGTAATCTTCCCCAGTGGTTCTGGTGCCTTTGAAGTGATTTAGGGCTTGTTTATCACAAAGGCAATCAGAGTGTTCCTCCCCAGACACCCTGCAAGTGCCAGCGAGCCGAGCATTCCCTGTGACAGGGGCTCAGACACAAAAACACAGCCAAACAGGTCCCAGGCACTGCTGAGCCCTGGAAATCACCGCCTGCATCATCTGCGCTCCCAGCCAGCTCCAGCTCGGCGTTTCAATGTAAACACCACGCAGGAATGTGACCCGGAGCGTCTGCCACCGGCTGGGCACAGCACAGACTCGGTTAGTGCCGCAGGAAATCGCCAGGAGCAATCATTCCACCCCAAATCTGCGTCCCCGAGGGCTGCTCGGGGTCACTTTGGCACCCAGGCTGCAGCTGCAGGAGCGGGGTCCCTGCTGCCACCCTGTCCCTGGGAGCACAGCGCTGGGTGCTGGGTGACACATGGCACTGCCACCCTGTCCCTGGGAGCACAGCGCTGGGTGCTGGGTGACACATGGCACTGCCACCCTGTCCCTGGGAGCACAGCGCTGGGTGCTGGGTGACACATGGCACTGCCACCCGTCCCTCTGTCCCCATTCTCATCCAGCCCACGCTGTGGGGTCGGCATTGGGGCCATCCCCAGGATCAAACCCTCACATTCTGTGCCATCATCATAGCAGGGAGCTGGCAGGGAGCACAGCCCTGGGTGCTGGTGACACACAGGCACTGCCACCCTGTCCCTGGGAGCACAGCCCTGGGTGCTGGTGACACACAGGCACTGCCACCCCTCTCACTGTCCCCATTCCCATCCAGTCCATGCTATGGGGTCAGCACTGGGGCCATCCCCAGGGCCAAATCTTCACATTCTGTACCGTTATCAGAATGATTTCCTGGCAGGGAGCACAGCCCTGGGTGCTGGGTGACACACAGACACTGCCACCCTTCCAGCTGTCCCCATTCCCGTCCAGCCCACACCGTGGGGTCACCTTTGGGGCCATCCCCAGCTCTGTTTTGGGTCAAACCCTCAATTTTGTGCCATTATCACGATGAATTCCCTGGCAGGGAGCACAGCCCTGCCAGGTGGGTGCTGGGTGACACACAGGCTGTCACCTCTCGCTGTCCCCATTCCCGGCCAGCCCACGCTGTGGGGTCAGCATTGGGGCCATCCCCAGCTCTGTTTTGGGTCAAACCCTCACATTCTACGCCATCATCACAGCCATTCCGTGGCAGGGAGCACAGCCCACAGCCCGGAGGGAGGCAGAGGCAGCAGCTCAGCTCTTTAATATCACAGATCCGTCCCCGTTCCGTGCCGTGCCATCATCTCACGCCGTGGGTTTGATCCGTGCCCGCCGTGTGCACAGCAGGGTGGCTCCATCCCGCTCCCCAGAGCTCCTCACAGCCACTCCTGTGCCAAATCCCTCTGCAGACCCACAGCACCTGCTTTGCCATCTCGCTGGGGGATTTTTTTCCCCTGCAAATTCGCACAATGACGCCAGATCCAAGTCCCTTTTGTTTTTTGACTGGAGCTGTCCCGGGGGAGGGAGGTGTTCCGAGAGAGATGTACATATTTGTTTGGACTGGCGCTGACTGCCCATTTCTTGGCACAGACGAGCTCCCAGCTCATAACCTGTCTTGTTCAATCAGATTTGCAGCTCCTGGGTTTCCCTCTGCAGCTTTGTACAGTTTCCAGCTGGTGATTTGACAGAGCTCTCTGAACTCACACTCGGAGCGGCGCAGAGATTCTCTGTGTTGCTGTTAGCACTCCGAGACACGATTACATCTCTGCCTAATGTCAGTTGGGGCTTTTCTGCCTTTTTTCACACCGCCTGAATAAAAAAAATAATCTTTGTGGCTGCACTATTAAATACATATTAGCAGGGTTTGTTATGAAACATTGGATGCAGTGACAGAGGCTGAGGTTTTGACCTGGTTTTGTCCCAGGTGAGGTTTGCAGCCCTTTACAGCCGATTCAGAAGAGTTTGTGGAGCAGATGGGAAGCAGAAACAGCCATCAGCACACTTGAATTCTGCTGATTTATTTCCCCTCTGTGTGCAGTACTAACAGACCACAATATCAGCCATGGGTGTGACAGCAGCCTGTCCCTGCACAGCCAGGGCTCCAGAGGCACCTTTGGCCACCAAACCTGGGCCAGGCAGGACACAGCCCCTACCCTGTGCTGAGCCTGTCCCTGAGCCTGTCCCCTCTCAGCCGGGGGGGCTGATTTACCCCAAATCATCCGGGCTGAGGAGCCTCCCCAGGGAAGCAGCTGAACCCCCAATTTCCCTGCATTCTCACCCATTTTCTGTGCTTTCGGGGCCGTTTCGCTGATGTGCATCACACGTGCCCCTGCCAATTTTCCTCCCTTTTCTGCATTTTTGGGGCCATTTTGCTGATGTGCAGCCCCCCATGCCCCTGCCAACCTCTCTGCATTTTCCTCCCTTTTCTGTGCTTTCAGGGCCATTTCGCTGATGTGCAGCCGCCTATGACCCTGCAAATTTTCCTCCCTTTTCTGCGTTTTTTGGGGCTGTTTTGTGATGTGCAAGCCCCCATGCCCCTGCCACCCTCCCTGCTCTTTCCTCCCTTTTCTGCGTTTTTTGGGGCTGTTTTGTGATGTGCAGCCCCCCATGCCCCTGCCAATTTTCATCCCTTTTCTACACTTTCAGGGCCATTTTGTGATGTGCAGGCCCCCATGCCCCTGCCAACCTCCCTGCACTTTCCTCCCTTTTCTGTGCTTTTGGGGCCACCTGTGACCCTGCCAATCTCCCTGCATTCTCACCCCTTTTCTGCATTTTCGGGGCCATTTCGCTGATGTGCAGCCCCCTATGACCCTACCAATTTTCACCCCTTTTTTGCATTTTTTGGAACCGTTTCTCTGATGTGCAGCCCCCCGTGCCCCTGCCAATTTTCCTCCCTTTTCTGCATTTCGGGGCCGTTTCACTAATGTGCAGCCCCCTGTGCCCCTGTCAATTTTCATCCCTTTTCTGTGCTTTTGGGGCAGTTTCGCTGATGTGCAGCCCCCTGTGACCCTGCCAATATTTTTTCCTCCCTTTTCTGCCCTTTCAGGACCATTTCATGATGCTCAGCCCCCCGTCACCAGCTGCCCCAGCGGGCAGGGCTCGCTCCGACCCGGGACACACATCTTTTCCCGGGGAGCAGGATCAGATCCGTGCCGCTGCCTCCCCTCCCTGCTCCCGGGGCCGCTGCCGAGCCCTGGCAGCCCAGCAGGGCAGGGATGCTCTGATTGTGGCAGCGGGGATGCTCCGAGTGCTCCCGGCTCCATTAACCCCCTCCCATCCCAGCACGGCAGCCCGCTAAGGCACAGAGCTCTCCTCGCCTCGAAAAGGGCTTTGCTGTGCTGCTGAAACCTCATTTCTGGGTGTGTTAATTATTCATTACGCCTTCATTATGTTTAGTCCGCCGTGATCGCTCTCTCGCTTTGGTGAAGAAAGTTGTTATTTGTGAGTCAAAAGCTCTTTACGAAGCAGACAGGCTGGAATCGTCAGAAAGGCTTGGGGGAGCAGTTGGAATTATTAAAAGAAGCTTTGATTAAAGACCAGGGAGTTAATTTAACAAGAGTAACTGGTTTTATCTCTTTTTTTTTTTTTTCCCCTGGGTGGGCAGAACAAAGCACACCCATGGATGTGTCAGGCCTGGAGCTACAGGACTCACTCAGATGCCCCAGGAGAAGGGCAGATCTTCCTTTTTATCTCTTTCGGGTGCTGTGAATGGGTTTGGACCACAGGCTCAGAAATAAAATTTTGCTGTAAGGGTGAAGCTCAGAGGAGCTGCCTTTGATCCTGGCTGAATCAGGCTGAAAGCAGCCTGGTGTGTGTCCTGTCCCATCTGAAAATGTCACTTATCCTGCTGTGTTTGGGTGGGGAGGGGGCATTTTGGCTCCTAATTTTCCCTCAGTGGCATTGAGGTGAATCATCCACCAAGGAGAATTCAGCCTCGTGTGAACCCAGCAGCTCTGGAGATTCTGGTTCCTGCACAAACCGAGCCCTTCAGGGCAGGGATTATTCTGTGTTGGTTCAAAACTGAGCAGACCTTTCTGCAACGCCATTAAACTGAAATTGTGGTTTGTTAGCTCTTGGAGATGGACAGACAGTTTCCTTTCCTAGCAGTGGGAAGGATTTTCTTTTTGTTGTTAAGGTTTTTTCATCTTCTTTTATATAAGAAAAATAATTTTTGTTAACAAAGTGCTGATGAAGCCTGGCTCAGGGTCCACCTGCAGAAGCACCAAACACCTGAGGGTGTAGCTTGAGAAAACAGTGCAACAGAAATAGAAATAGTCCTAAATGAAATAATTAAATTCTCCAGCATGAATTCAGCTGGGCACTTCTGCTTTCCACCCCTTCCTTCTCCAACCCTCCCCAGCCCAATTCTGTCTGGGAGAGGAGAGAAATTTCAGCCATTTCCTTTCTGTCTGTGTCTTCCTGCACCTTTCCTTTCCCGTGTCTGATTCTCGTGGCTTCAGGCAACACAAACACCAGAATTCTCAAGGATAGACTGGGACACGGGAGGAAAAGGGGAATCAGTCTGAAAAGCAAGTCAGAAACAAGACAAATCCCATCTGAAGGCAGATTTTCCTGCGTGTCTGGAGCAGAACTGAGGCTCCCTGGGGCCGGAGCCCTGAGACCCAAGAGCCAGCACTGCTGAAAAACCCAACAAAACAATCAGAGCAACATCAGGGTGGCTTGTGCAAGTCTCTCTTTAATTACAGTGCTGCATGAAGACATTGGTTGGTGTCACATGTACCTGTGAAGGGCATTTTATACATTCCTGACTCCCTGGGGAGCCGTGTTTGCACTGGAGATTTTCACCACAAGAGGTAGTGGCTTCATTTTTCCCGTTTTCCTTTTCTTTTGTTGTTGTTGTTTGTTGTTTTTGATTTCAGCAGGATTGGATAAGCTGGTTAAACCTAGTGGAGTTAATTTACTCTTCAGCCAGGAAGATAAACAGTTCTGTGGAGTTGGGAGCAAGCAGGCAAGCAGCAAATACAGTGCAGGCAGAATTCACTGGCTTTTAATTCAAACCCCTTTTGGGGTGCAGAGAGCCCCACCCAGGGCTGCAGCAAGCTGGGGGTCACAGGGAGGGAAAGCAGGATCAGGAAGACTCAATAAGCAGAACTGAAGCTTCAATTATAAATAATGAATCACAAAAGAGGGGCTGGAGCAAGGGTCTGAAGTCCTGGAGGAACAAAGAAATGAAATCTTGTCGTGAAGGTGTTTTTTAAAAGCAGCTCGGTCCCCTTGCCACCACCAGCAGAAGCCTTTGGGGAAGCAGAGTTTTTTGTTTCCAGAGTGGAAGGAGCACTGAGGTCTCGGTTTGCCCGGGTTTGCCAGGGCTCAGTCACCTCAGAAAGGTTCTGTCCCAGCCCCTGGCTGTCGCTGTGACAGCACAGACTGTCCCTGCTCTCAGCATTGCTTCACTCCTTGCAAAGCCAGAGGTGAGGATGAGCTCCGTGCTGTCTCCAGAAGGGTGGTGAAGGCTCAGTCCAGGGGTCCAAAATGCTTTAATTTGCTGTCTGGAAGCGAAGGAGTTTTATGGGGAAGGAAAAACTGCTGCAGAGATGGCCAGAGCTGGCACTGCCACCTTCCCAGGGGCACTGGGGATATTCACACTCCCACAATTTACCTGCAGTGTTGGGAAGGAGCAGCTTAAAAAGTCCTGGGGTGAAGGATGGGCTGCAGGTAATTCCTCACAGAAAATATCAAAGCTTTTGGGTCCAAGCTGGCAACACATGAGGAGCATGGGCCCTTTCTCAGCAGCTTTATTCTTCCTCCACAGCATTTTGGAAGAGTTTTTCAGCTAGTGGTTCAGGTGGATTGAGCTGTAAGGTTCTGCTTTTAAAATCAAAAAGAAAATTTTGGGAGCGAGGTACACAGCATTGGAGATGAGGATTTTCCTTGAGTTAACACCGGACACAAAGTAAAATGATGGCACAAAGTTAAGATGTCACCCACATTCTACTTATCCTGAGGGCTTTAGTACAGGGCAAATATCACCTCTGGCAACTTATAAATGGTTTAAAGGTTTTTTTTTGTCTATATAGGACATTATTTGCTATTTTAGCTCAGCTCCCCACCTGCTAATTCCCTATGTCAAATGGATCTTTCTGCGTGTAAATAAGTCAGAAAACGGACCAGTATCTTGTTGCTGTTCTTCTGCCCCAAAACCTCCTGACTTTCCATCATTCTGTGAATATTGGGATACGAGTCTGAGCTGATTCCCATCACTGAATGAACTTGTTTGGTTAAAACTGGCTGGGGGAAGAACAGCTCATGTGTGCCTGAGATCTCTGGAGTTGGTGCTCCCACTTTTGCAGTTTTTGGCCAGGAAGAGCCGTGCTCAGCTGTCACAGGGGGCTGTGGTCTGGGTGTCAGAACCCCTGGGTATCAACCCAGCCCAGGAAAGCCAGGTTTAAAATGGAAGCCTTTGGATTAAGGTGAGGCTGCTGCTTTGATTTTAACAAACAGCTGAGATTATGTGTTAGAGCTGCTTGGCATAATCCCTTCCTGAACCGGAGCTGGAACACATCCCACCAGCACAGCAAAATGCTCTGCTGGAAATATGGGAAATCCAGGGAATTACAGGAAAACTGGGCAGATCTTCACCTGATCTGAAGCAGAAACTGAGTGAATATCCCACCGAGTGCATAGAGAGAAAAGGGATTCTATTGCTTTCCCAATTGTGTTTGTGCCCCTTTAGAAAACAGCAGGAAACTGCACCCTGGGCCTCTGCCCCTGCTTATGGCTATTGCAACCCTCTGCTGCTCCACAGCCTGCAGGAATTTCTCACCAGACCTATTTCCACGTGGTTTTATTCACCTTGCTGCGTTTTATTTACAGAGATATTGCAAAAGATAGTGTGAGCTGAGTACGAGTAGCAAGCACAGCGAGGGTTGGGCAGTGCCAGACTCAGCGTGGTCAAAGGATGCTCTTATGGGTTTTCAATTCTTACAATCCATGGAAAAATAGACAGCAGAGAGTAAGGGATGCTGGGAACATTCCAGACCATTCCAGAGTCCAGCTTGGACACGGGAGCTGGTCCAGGTAGGGGCTTTCTTGGGGTTTGATTCTGGCTTTTTCCAAAATGCACAGTTTTATCTCCTTGACTGTTGATTAAATTAGGCACAATGTTATTCTGCACTCCCTGTGGAGAGACAGAGGCAAATCGGGCCCGAGGTGCTCCCTGGGGCCCCTGGTTTAGGTGAGAAGAAGCAGCCCTGGCCTGGCTGGGGTGCTCAGGGTGCCCTGGGGGGTGCAGGTGTCTCCCCTGGCACGGTGTCCCCGTGTCTGTACATTCACCCCCCCGGGGCACAGCCTGGAGATGAGATGCTGGTGGGCAGAAATCGCTGATGAGAGATGAGGGGGTCCTGGTGGATGTGCACCATGCAAGGCAAGGGTCCACTCCTTGAGTCGCTCTCTCCATCTCTGGTTGTTTGTTCTGTTTTTTTGGCTTGGGCTCCAAAATCCACCCGATTCACTCCCATTTACACCAATGCAGCGATTTGATGTGATCCTGGTGCCCCCTTCTCCCTTCCACCCATGGCTTGCAGGCCAACCTTGCTGCAGAGCTGGCTCTGGGGGTGGCAGAACCTTCTCAGCCCGCCCGGGGACCTCGGAAAGCTTTTGGGTCGTTTTTTGTGGAATTTCTGAAGGCTTCAGCAGTTAAACCCTGGGTGAGTCAGCTCGAGGTGAAGGCAAAGCTATTGCACGGAGCTCCACAGGCTCTGTCTGGCTCCTGCTGCCCAGCAGGAAGGGAAGGATGGCCTTGTCTTTGGTGAGAGTTGTGCCGACGAGCCGGCGCTGCCTCCCGCGGCCCCGCGGCGAGAACCGAGCGAGAGCGCCGCGCTTTCCGCGCTTCCACTTCCAACACAGCGCCGGGCTGGCTCTGAAAAGCGCCCTTGGGAACGGTCCAGAGGTCACCCAGCGGGGTGAGAGACCCTCCCGCCTCGCTCCATCCCCACGAGGTGCTCGGGACTCAAAGAGCTCCAGCCCCCTCCCCGGCTGCCCCGCTGTGCGTGAATGGCGTCGCTTCCTCTTCCCCCTCCGTTCCTAAAAAAAAAAAAAAAAAAAATGCGGATGCTGTTTGTGACTTTTAGCAGTGGAGGATCTTCATGAAAGCCTTGCGAAACTCGATGTTGAAGGTGGTGTAGATAATCGGGTTGACAGCGCTGTTGACATAGCCGAGCCACGTGAAGGCGCTGTACATGGCCGGCGGGATGTTGCAGTCGCAGTGCATGTTCAGGATGTGAGTGATGAAGAAGGGGAGCCAGCAGATGATGAAAACACCTAGGGGGGAAAAAAGGAGAGAGGCGGGTTTTGATTGCTGAAAGCTGGGCCGCAAGAACAGCAAGGTTCTCTTTGGTAGAAGGGGAAAATATTTCCCAGGGGAATGAGCTTTGTGTTTGCGTGCTCAGCCTGCTGGTCTGGGTTCTGCCCCGGTGCTAAAGAACTCCTCTGCTCCTGCCACAAGCCCAGAAACAGCAGAAACTCTGATTTCCCTGCTCCTGTAAAGAGCCCAGATTCAGCAGAAACTATGATTTCTCTGCTCCTGTAAAGAGTCCAGATTCAGCAGAAACTCTGATTTCTCTGCTCCTGTAAAGAGCCCAGATTTAGCAGAAACTCTGATTTCTCTGCTCCTGTAAAGAGCCCAGACACTGCAGAAACTCTGATTTCTCTGCTCCTGTAAAGAGCCCAGATTCAGCAGAAACTGTGATTTCTCTGCTCGTGCCATGAGCCCAGATTCAGCAGAAGCTCTGCCCTTCAGGGGTGCCAGCTCTGCTGAGCTCTGCTGCCTTTTCCAAAGAGCCCAGGAGCCCTTTCCCCGCTTTGGGAGCCCAGGTGCCCCAGAAAGGGGTGGCTTTGGGCACCTTCAGTGTGGCAGTGCCATCTGTGCATGGCTGGGGAGGAGTGACCCTGCCATGGGCAGCCTCTTGCCTGCCTGCTCTCTGACATTTCGGGGGGCTGGAAAATCATCCCCTGCACATTGGGACTGGGATTCCTGCAGGGACCCCGGGCAGCCAGGGCACGCTCTCACCGAGCACGATGGCCAGCATCTGGGTGGCTTTCTTCTCCTTCTGCTGGGACAGTTTCCTCCTGATCACGGCCTTGAGCAAGTTCCTCGTCTTGCCGTTGGGCAGCGAGTGGATCTCGAAGACCTTGGCTGTGTGGTGGGATTCTTTGGCGTGGCCGTTCTTCTCCACCTTCCCAGGGCTGTTCAGGGGTGCCTGCAGGGTAGAGTTGTTGCCCCGATTAGAAGCAACTGGCACAATCAACTGGTGGTTACTTGGTGCTGTGGGTTTGAGGGCGGTTTTCTCAGGGGGACTGGTACTGGACACCATCTCCATTTCCATCTCTTCTATGTGACTCTCTGCCTCCTGGACAAGAATCAAATGTCCACAACATGACAGGTAAATACACAGAGAGGAGCAACGAGCATTCCTTACAGAGTGAAGCTGGATGATGCAGGAGAACAGGCAGTCCCTCTTCTCCCTCCCTGCGTGGCGCCTGCAGAAAGGGCTGTGCTGTGCCCTACGGGTGTTTTGGGCAGATGGGATTGACAGAGCTGCACTTGGAGGATTCTCCTTTTTGGCACAAAGAGGCTCAGAAATGGGAGAGAAGCTGTCTCGGCTCTCCAGAGATTTTTATGCGGGTTTTCGAAATGCAAATAAATAAAAATGGGATCAACAAGCAAAACCCAAGGAAGCCAATGCAGTCCGAGATTTAAATAAGAGAGGAGAAGGAAATGAAAGGCACAAAAAATGTTCAAATGCCGTGGCTTTTAGAGCTGATCTTTAGGTGAGCTTAATCTGGCTTTTTGAGCTCTGTGAGCTTAAACCCCTGCTTCAC
The DNA here is from genome assembly GCA_013397995.1 of Malurus elegans. Classification (NCBI taxonomy): domain Eukaryota; kingdom Metazoa; phylum Chordata; class Aves; order Passeriformes; family Maluridae; genus Malurus; species Malurus elegans. Next base: position 29,226 of record VZRP01004606.1, read on the forward strand.
TCCAAGGAATGGGAAGACTATTTAAATTTTGAGATTGAATGGTAACCTTTGCTCTTACGTTTATTTTTCTCCCACCCTACATAAATTAACCTCGTGTCCTGAGGGAGAAGGGGAAGGCCGAAGGCTCTGGAAGGCTCCCACTTCTCTTTAACACTCACCACTTTGCGCTTATTAACTTGGAAGCTCCCATTGGACTTCACAATAACTGTGCAGAGCTTGACGTCTTCGGGATGAGTGCATTTGTCCTAAGGGGCAAGCACCAGCTCAGAGGTTACACAGGCAGGGAGGGGGTGCCGAGGGGAGCTGCTCGGGGGGCACAGGGGGGATCAGGAATGGCTCAGTGGGGCTGAGGTGCCCGGCAGGACAGGGAGCGGCCCTGGGGAGCAGGGAGGGAGGTGCTGCCCCTGTGCAGGGAGGAGAGCACACAGATCCGCTGCTGTCTGTCTGTCGGTCCCGAATCTCTGGTGTCTGTCTGTCCCTGTCCTGCTGCTGTCTGTCTGTCTGTCTGTCTGTCCCGAATCTCTGGTGTCTGTCCCTCTGCTGTCTGTCTGTCTGTCGGTCCCGAATGTCTGGTGCCTGTCTGTCCCGAATCTCTGGTGTCTGTCCCTCTGGTGTCTGTCTGTCTGTCCCTCTGGTGTCTGTCTGTCTGTCGGTCCCGAATGTCTGGTGTCTGTCTGTCCCGAATCTCTGGTGTCTGTCTGTCCCTCTGGTGTCTGTCTGTCTGTCTGTCCCTGTCCCAATCCGCTGGTGTCTATCCCTGTCCTGTTGGTGTCTGTCTGTCTGTCTGTCTGTCCCTGTCCGTCTGGTGTCTGTCTGTCCTGCTGGTGTCTGTCTGTTCCTGTCCCGAATCTCTGGTGTCTGTCTGTCTGTCTGTCCCTGTCTCTCTGGTGTCTGTCTGTCTGTCTGTCCCTGTTCCAATCCACGGTGTCTGTCTGTCTGTCTGTCCCTGTCCCTCTGCCTCCTCTCCCCGAGGCAGCACAGTTTGGAGCTGGAGCCTCTGGCACTGTCCATCCCTGGCAATGTTTGACCAGTGGATTCTCGCCCAGCCCATCCTGCTCTGGTTTCCCGCAGAGCCGTCCTTGCCAGGGATGGGCTTTGTCCCCCAGCCGTGCCAAGCGCTGCCACGGAGCTCTGGGGACACCCCACAGCTCCTCAAGGGGGTTACAGGGAGCTGGAGAGGGGCTTGGAGCGATAGGGCAGGGGGGAATGGCCTCAGGCTGAAGGACATTGGGTTTAGATTGGATATTGGGGAGAAATTCCTCCCTGGGAGGGTGGGCAGGCCCTGGCACAGGGTGCCCAGAGAAGCTGTGGCTGCCCCTGGATCCCTGGCAGTGCCCAAGGCCAGGCTGGATGGGGCTGGGAGCAGCCTGGGACAGGGGGAGGTGTCCCTGCCTGTGTCAGGAGCTGCAAAAGATGGGTTTTAATGTCCTTTCCAACCCAAACCATTCCCTGACCCTGTGACTCCGCAGGACTGACACAAACAGTGGGGCAGCCCCTGTTCTGGGTGCCCCAACCCAGCCCAAGGAAATGCTCCTGGTGCAGATCTGCTGCTGGAGCACCCCTGAGCCCCGGGGGGAGGCCTGTGGGGCACCAGCCAGGGAGCTGGGACCCCAGAGTGTGCAAGTGGGACCCCAGAGTGTGTAAATGGAACCCCAGAGTGTGCAAGAGGGACCCTGGGGTGTGCAAATTGGATCCCAGAGTGTGTGAATGAAACCCCAGAGTGTGCAAATGGGATCCCAGAGTGTGCAAGAGGGACCCCAGAGTGTGTCAGTGGGACCCCAACCTGAGCCCAGCCTCCACCCTCGTGTGCCATGGTTCCCCCAGCCCAGGCAGGGTGTTTTGGGGTGGCAGGAGGGGCGGGTGGGCAGCGCTGCGTACCTTGAGGGGCGCCTGCGTGTCCGAGTCCAGCACGTGGCTGCTGCGTTTGGTGCTGACGCGCTTCCTGCGGCGCCGCAGCACGATGTAGATCTGCACGTAGACCAGCAGGGTGACGATGAAGGGCACGTAGAAGGACACGATGGACGAGTACACCACGAAGGCAGGGTTGGCGATGATGCACTCCTTCTCATCTGCAAGGGAAAAAATCCTTCAGGGTTGTAGTTCCCACTGCTGTCCCCTCGCCAGCTCCCCTCAGACCCCAAATCCCCAGCTCCCCTCAGACCCCAAATCCCCAGCTCCCGTCAGACCCCAAATCCCAGCTCCCCTCAGACCCCAAATCCCCAGCTCCTGCTTCCCTTCCCGCATTCAGCCTTCCCAGCAAACTGCTGCCTGAACTGCCAGTCCTTTCCTCTCCTGCCTCAGGGAGGGTTCCCCCTCCGATGTTCCTTTTCTCGTTTTAATAGAGGAAGGATTTTGAATTTGTAGTGGGCAAATGTGTAGTGGGCAGACCCGTGCTGTGTGGATTTTTGATAATTCTGAAACTCTGCTCTGGGACAGCAGGAGGTGGCACAGACCCTGAAGGAGCCCAGAATGGTGAGGGATGACGGTGCGAGGGGACTTCTCAGACCCCTCAGAGCTGACCCCACATTTATTCCTGGCTGTC
>VZRP01004606.1:41847-64623 GCA_013397995.1 Malurus elegans
CTCTCCTCTCCTCTCCTCTCCTCTCCTCTTTCTTCCCTTTCCCTTTCCCCCATTCTCCTCAGATTGTGGGAGTTTGCCCCAAACCATCCCTGATTATTTTTGTGCCTTTAATCTCCGTGCAGCAGCTGTGACGAGGATTTGTCAATCAGAGCAGCTCTCTGTGACTCCCCCTTGCTCCAAGTGCCTTTCAAACTCCAGGAAAACACTTAATGAGTTATTGTTCTGTCCCTCCCGGCGAGGGGACACACGGGGAAGGCCAGGAGGCTCCGAGCGTTCCTCGATGCACAGCTCCTCACATTTCAAATCCTGATGATCTTTGAGCATTTAATCCCTGGGCTGATTCAGCTCAGCTATTCAGCTCAAATCCCCATTTCAGCACCCACCCCTGCTGTCTCTGCAGGCAGAAGGAGAGGAGAAGGTGCCTCTCGTTCCTGTCCTTTTCCAGCTGCTGCCCCAGCGTGGGCACTGAGCCGTGCGGGAATGGAGCTGCATCAGCAGCTCTGTGAATCAGCATCTGTTCCCCTGCAAGGACCTGGCGAGTCCTGTGGCTGCTGCTCTGCCCTGGGGCCACTCCGTGGCGAGTGCTGGCCTGACCTTCTCAGTCTGACCTTCCTGAGCAGCTTCCAGATGCCCAGAACCCTCCATCACCCTTTAAATCTGCAATATTTCATCCCTCCCTGCTCCGTGTTCCCATCCTGGTGCTGCTGCATCACCGTGTCCCCTCTCTGTTCAGCTTACCCCACCCACAGACCCCCAAATTCTCATTTGCTGTTCCTTGATTTGCCACAAAACCTCAGAATTCTTGCTCCCAGGCAAGAAATTCTTCCCCATTTTTTTTTGCAGTGATTTCATATGAATTTGGCCCTCAACTGCTGCAGCAGAGGCACCAGAATTTGGATTTCAAGTGAGAGAAAGAGAGGTTTCCTAAAGAGATGCTCAGCTGGTGATCCTGAGGGTTTTCCTGTGCATTTTGGGATGTATTTTCCTCTGCCTGCCCTTTGGAATTGTTTGCCTGGTGCCCAGGAGCAGAGGGATCTCATAACTTGTTAAATTCTCCCATATTCAGTGAAATTTGGTAGTGGAAGGATTTTGTTTCCATCATGTGTGGCACCACCTGTTTTCCAGGTGAAAATGTGACCATTTTCCAGGTGAAATCATCACCATTTTCCAGGTGAAATCATCGCCATTTTCCAGATGAAATTGTGGCATTTTCCACCTGAAATTGTGGCATTTTCCACCTGAAATTGTGGTATTTTCCAGCTGAAATCGTGGCTATTTTACCTGTGCCTGAGCCAAGATGTTACAAAAGTGGTTTAAGGTTTTCTCCTGTTTCCACTGAGCAGGAGCCGCTGAACTGAACTCCTCCCACAGCCCTTCATTAAAATTCAGGCAAGCTCATTAACATGCTGCAGTCTAACTCCAGCTCATGGGTGGATCACAGCCCAAGAATAGCACGGGCTCCCAGGTCCCCAGCCTGTTGCCAGAGGATCCCTTCCTTAGTCCACAGCTTTGGGTTCATCCTGCCCAAAAAAACCCTTGGAAAGACAAATATTTTCTTCCCATATTCCCCAAAACTCCTTGGTAGCATCACTGACAATCCGCCAGCCAGGGGAAAAGGTTGTTCAAAGCTTCGGTGCTCAATTTTTGGAATTATTTGAGGAATTTCTCTCCTGCACACACTCAGCTGCTGTTCTCCTAAATTTTATTTGACTTTTACTCAGTCAGCAAAACCTCCATCCTGCTGGGGAGTGCACAGTCCACCCATAAGGAGCCCAATTCCTAAATCAGGACAGCAAATTCCATATAATTTCCATATTCCTTTAATCCCCACAGTCATTAGCAGGCTCCAGAAATCCATGAATATTCCTCTTGATTGGCGGGGAGCAGATATTCTTTCAGAGGAAGTTCTACCAGGAGCTGTAATGTTTTTAATTAAAGTGCTGGGTTACTGTGGAAGTTCAGGCAGGACTGAAGCCAGGGCTGTCCTCAGTGGCTGTTTAATTCATCAGCAGCAAAAATCACGGAGTACAGAGGGCTGAAAGCAAACTGGGCTGAACACAGGTGCCCAACTTGCTAAAGGAAAAAGCAGCAGAGCCCAAGAAAAGCCTCCTGCAGGCACCGGCCTTTGCCATCCTGAAATAAATATTCTCTTTTACGTGCTCAGGCACAGATCCCCTGCTTGAGCCTGTGCTTCTCTCCAGGAAAAAAGCCCCGAGAAATCACTGATGTGATTTGCTCTGTAATCAGGGCTTGCTGTTGCTCCTGTGACTTTGGTTTTTCGCTCACATCAGAAATCAGAGCCACTCTGAGTGGCTCCTGTGTTGTCACACCTGGCACGTTAAAGATGCCTTAGGATAATACCCTAAGGCTGATGGACTTGTGCAAGTTACTGAACTCTCTCTTTAAAAATTGCTTTGCCTGTTATTTATTTTCATTCTTTTTCTAAAGTGGGTTAATTGTGTTTGCAGACAATTCGTCTCTAAGCTGAGGTTTGATGGCTGTGAATCTTCTGAATCAGAAATTCAATGATAAATTGAATTGCAAAGTGTAGCCCCAAAGAATCTTCCCTTTATTATCATCCCTCCTTGTCATTTTCTGTTAGGGTTGTAATTTCCTAATTGATTCTCCCTTCACACTGAGAAAAAAAAATAAAACAAATCTTGAGATAAATAAAAATAACACTTGGAAAGGATGACAAAGCCAAGTGCAGAGAGCCAGACATCACATTTAGACAAACATCCTCCTACAGAATGGGTTCTGTGGATTTCTCCTTTCATCAGTACAGGAAATGCAGGTCTGTGCTGCAGGAAGTAGGTTTGGGCTCTGCTGGTGCAGTGGGATGAGGGAATGGTGAAATGGCAGTGCCAGAATGATCCCTGCCCTGGGGGAATGGTGAAATGGCAGTGCCAGAATGATCCCTGCTCTGGGGGAATGGTGAAATGGCAGTGTCAGAATGATCCCTGCTCTGGGGGAATGGTGAAATGGCAGTGCCAGAATGATCCCTGCTCTGGGGACATCGACCCTGGGAGCAGCTCTGAGCCCTGGGTGTGTTTGCAGCTCAATGGGATGTGCTGGCAGAGAAATCCCTGGGTCTGTGCTGGTGGGGGAAAGGCAGAGAGAGAAATCCTGAGAAAAGCAGTAACTTGGTGCAAGTCCTGCTTTGGTTTGGTTTTCAGTGGGAGCAGCTCGGGCTGAGGAGTTTTCAGCCAGCCCTGCCTCTTCCAAAGCCAACCTGGGCTATTGCAATGAGGTATTTTAAACCTTTAAACCTCATCCCAGCACATTTCTCTATGTGCACACTTCCTTTGGAAACAAGGACAGTGAATTTTGCCCAATTTCCTCTGTTCTGGCTCTGAAGATGTTTGTGGCACTTGGTCTCTCTCTGAGCTGCAGCCACTGGCATCCTCAGGGTTGATTTAACCCATCCCAGTGCCACCAGCTCTGTCGGGACACGAGGGGCCAGGACTGGCTTGGGAAAAGCTTTTTGTGCTTTAAACCCAGCCCAGGGCTCCTCCCTGCTCAGCTGAGATGGTTCCATTGGGGCAGAGCTGCTGCAGTGCCCAGCAATTTCAATAATATCGACCCCTGCCCATGATCCAGGCTCAGCAGCCAGGGAGGGAGTCCTGGAGTTATTCATGGGTATAAATCCATGTGGGTGTGACCAAACGGGCTGGAATTTACTCTCAGTCCTCGTCCTGAGTCTGGGAATAAATCCAGAGCCAGGGATCCCCCCGAGCTGGCAGCTCTGCCTCCTGCAATCCTTGGAAACACTGAACTCTGCTTTACAGACAATTGATAAATTTGAGGAGAAGGCTCCTCTTTTAATTTTGTTTTTCTAGAGAGAAAAGATAAGCAGAAACCTAAATTTCGCTGGTATCTTATGTGCCATTGTAAAATAATAATATTAGTGGCAGTAATGCTTTATAATAATGATAACAGAAATTATTCAATAACTGCCTGTGAGACTGGCCCAGGCCTGGGATCCCCAGTCATGGATCACAACCTGCTGTACAAATGAAAATAAACCGATATTTAGGACTCCACTCACATGGAAATTCTGATTTCCATGTCGATGACTTTCTGATTCCCTGGTTAGTGAGATAAAGCAAACCCTCTAATTCTTACAGTTTCGCCATCAAAGTGCAAATGAGGAGCTTTACACATGCCTGGACGTGGTGGGCTGAAGCATGTATTAATAAATCCTGTAGTATTTATTCTGATCACCATTTCAGTACTCACAAACACATTTTTAGAGCATCCATAACCTCATGGGGGTGATGAATGATTCATGTGCTGGGACATGAGTGATTCTTCCTGTTCGACAATATGGATGTGAACGTTGGGGGGGGTGTTTCTATTTTTGAGGGGTTTTTAAATTAGCAAATCCTTTATAATTGTGGCTTTTCAAGCCTGGGTGACTAAAATTCACCTCCCAAATCTGTGTGGGGGTGTCTCAAGGAGAGCAGGAGGCTGGGGGTGTCCTGTCCCCTCTCTGGGGTGGGTTCCAAGGGTGGAGATAAGGCTGGAACTCAAAGGTGCTCCGAGAAAACAGATCAAATGTCGGGAATCTGATTCCAGGCTCTAATCCCAAAGATAATCACATTTTTCTCAGCTGTCATACAAATAGACAAAAGCTTGGAATAAGCAGATACAAAGGGGCTGAGGGTCAGGCAGCGCCCGCTGCAGAAAATCTGATTTTGCCGAAGCTCCAGATTGCCTGAGATAACAAAACATCACGGAGTTCAGACAAGTAATTTGCAAGGTGCCATATTTTAGGTAATAGCTGGAAGTTCTGCGCTGGAGTGTGTCAGCTGCAGCATTCAGGGGAGCTGATTGAAACACCCGAGCTGCTGGTGAAGGGTTCATTTCTCTCCCTGGAGCTGCAGATTGCACCGAGCGCTCTCAATGGTGTTGATTTTGCTGATCCGTCCCCCAGCGCTGGCAGTTGGCAACCTGGAGCAGCGAGCACAATCAGATCTGGGTGTTTTATCTGCGCATTTATCAGCCCGAGATCCTGGGACACCGGAGCAGCTGGGGCTAAGGAGGAATTTGGGATAAATCACCCAAAAAGGAGCTACAAATCCAGGAGAGCACACAGCCCAGGCACGGAGGGTTTATCTGCTCCATCTCCCGTCCCCACGCAGCTCCGGGGGTTTTCAGCTCCCCCAGAGATGGGAGTGCGGCCATCCCCGAGCTCCTGCAGGGCTCCGTGCTCTGCCATCGCAGCTTTTATTGCTCCTTGCAGCCTCTCCCCAGAACACATAAAGCCGCATTTACATTTTCTGAATGGACTAATCATGGCTCTCTGCTTTGATAAAGAAAGTGCAGCCTCCCACATAAGCACATGGAAACCAACAGGGAAGAGTAAACCAGAAATAAACCCATTCTGGGGGGTTGAGAGAAAAATACCCACCGGGATGATTGGGAGGGATGTACAGAGAAGCGGCAACTGAACACATAGTCACATCTTCAAACGAAAAAAAAAAAAAATTATAACGCTAAAAATACCCAGGTGAAGGACAGCAAGAGAAAACATGATTGAAGCGGAACAATTGGGAGAGGAGTTAATAGTTATTAGCAATCGCTGCAGATTGAATATAGGTTGGTTTTGTAACCGCACAAGGGATGATGCATCTGACAGGACTTAAACAATTGCCTCCCCCTTCCCCAAGGAGCTCGCTGGCAGCACCCTGGCACTCACTGCTCCGTCTCCCTGCTCCTCAGCAGTTACTGAAAGTTTTGGTTTGTAAATGATAGCCAAGTTTGATCCCCGACAAAGGTTTCCAAGCCTGCATTCCTACCCTTAATGCATTTTAACATTTATCCCGTTGTGTTTTCTCTTATAGCCTTTAAAAAGTAACCCTGGGAGGCCCAAGTTCCACCAGTCTGGGATCTTTTTATCTGATTTTTTTCCCCTGCCTGAGCAGGAGTGTGAGAATGGAGCAATGTTTATGGTGTTTCTGCAAACACTCCCTCACCACCCAACTGTTTGCTGTGCCAGCCTGGTTTCTGTGCATTTATGAACCATCTGTGGATTCTTCCCCTCGGAATTGCGATTCCCCAGTGCCCACGGCGCTTGGGAATGTTTTCCATCCAGAAATCCTGTGGCAGGAGGCTTTACAGCTCGGTGTGGACACATTCCCATCCTCCATCTCCTGGTGCTGGATTATCAGCTCTGGGCATGTGAGGAATCCAGCTCTGAGTTCCAGATTGCCTCCGTGTTCACCAGGAATTTGTGCACAGAGGGTGAAATTGAAAAGGAGTTATCCCGAAAGGATTGTGAGGGGCTGGAGCCAAACCCATCCTGTTCATAACTGGAGAGCTACAGAACCGTGAAGATCAGTGTTTTTTAAAGGGGTTATTTTTTGTTGTTGTTCCAGGGGATTTGTGTGTGGTATTTGTCACAAATCCATCCCTGTGGGTCCCTCCCAGCCCAGGGTGTTCCATCAGCTCGGTTTAGAACTCCAAAGCTGAACAGAGGAGGGGAGGGGAGGGCGGAGATTTGCTGATTTGGAGCAGAGGATGGGTTTGAAGAGAAGAACACCCATGGAATGGCACTTTTTGTGCCAGGCCTGTGCCACTGAGGGGGAGCAGCTCAGTCAAGGCTCCTCCCTGCTCAGAGCTGCCCAGAGCCCCCAGCCCCAGCACAAGGAGCTTTTGCTGCATTTCCCAGCAGGTTCATCCCCAGGGGACAATTCCAGGCACCCCTGAGGTGCCATTAGGGCCGAGCTGAGTGTTTGTGCCAGGCAGGGCTGCTCAGATAGAGCCCAGTCAGTGCCCTGCTGCCTGGCACGGGGCACAGAGGGGACACACTGTGCCACCAGGGCAGGGACACTTCCATGGATCCCCTCGCTCTGCAGGCTCAGGGGTGGAGCCTGCCGACCTCAGGGGGATTTGGGGTGTGGGAGCAGCGTCAGGATGGGCAGGGGGGACAGTGGGTGACCGCTCATGGGATCAAATCCTGCCCGAGCCTTCCCTGGGAGTGCGAGTGACACAGGAGCAGAATGTCACAGGCACTGAGCTCTTTGGGCCATGCTGCCTAAAACACACCCACACTGACTGTTCCCCCTTTGGAGGGCTCACAGGCTTCTCTCTAAAACCTGGAACTCACACTTCTGCTTTTCCAGGGTGACAGGGAACCTCTTTTCCACCCACAATGTGAGTGTTCCCATTGCAGTTATACAGAAATGGGGAAAGCACAGCGGATTGTGCACAGTGGTTCATAAATCAGGGGAAAGTTCTTTTGCAGGAACTCCGTTCAGAAGTAAGGAAGAAAGGTTTATATGTAACAGTTAGAGAAGAAGTTAAAAGGGGTAGAAAAGTAACAAAACCAACAACGCTCTTTGCTCGATGGAGTCAGAAATATTGCCAAGAGGTTGGGTTCCTTCTAGATTACTACCAGCAATTACTTCAAAAGAGGCAAAACCGCAGGGTTGTGAGCTCTTAATAGCATTGTTGCGTTCAAGAGCAGTAATTCCATGAATCCCTGCACACGCAGGGAGCCCAGCCCACGCTGTTTCGCATTCGTAACCTCTCTGACCAGCTCTGTTATAACCCTGGGGCTGCTTATTTATAAAACAAGCCGAGCTGTTTTTCTTTTTAACTTGGAGCTCCACTCGAGTGATTCATGCTCCACAGGCTGGGAGCTCTGCAGCTCCGTGCCTGGCATGTGGGATAGTCGGGATGAGGGATTTCAGAATTGCCGAGCAGGGGATGTGTTATCTTGTGTGGAAACAACCCGCAGGCAACAACCGAGACCAAAAATACCCCAGCACTGAGCAGGACCCAGCACTGTCCTGGTGGCTGATTCCCCACCCTAAAGCCCCAATTTCCACTGGTTTCAAAAGGCTGGGTGAACTTAGAACTGGAGGGTGATGGAAAAAATAAAAATGAAGATATGAGCAGGACTGGTTGAGACAAAGGTGGCTCTAAACCTCACCCAAAATCTGCTTGCAACACTCAGAGAAATGTTTCTGAAGGTTCCTTCCAGGGGTTCTTCAGGAAAGGGTGGCAGATCTCCCGTGCCCCACTGGGGAAGATCGTTCTCATCAGGACTGGTGCTGTGAATTCAGCTTAAAGGATGCCAGTCTTACGGTACCAGATGTAGGAAAATGAGTGTGATGAGAGAAAAAAAGAATGTTTTGCCTGAGACAATTTGACTGAACAATCTTGTTCCTTGGGGAGCTGGAATGTACCTACATTACATCCTCTCTGCACATCCTCCTCCTCCACTTCTCCCTGTCACTCTGTCTCCATTGTGTCTCTGTGAGAGCGATGTTAAACATCAAACTTCTAAAAATGAGCCGAGCTTCTTAGCAACTCCAGGAGCCTCTTTAGCATACAATAACAATTGTTTGTTGCTTTGCACTGAGTGGTTTAGATGGGGAAATGAGACAGCCCGAATTTCAGTTTGAAAACCCGCTCTCGCCCCTTCTCTTGTGGAAGGGAAAAGCTTAATGGATCTTTTCGGTGTAATGACAGATATTTCCCTTTTTCTCCTGTCTTTATTTACATCTCTAGGCAGTGGTGATCACAGCAGCCACTGCTGCCTGTGTTCCCTCACCGGGAGATTCACAACATTTACATTTCTGCAAGAAAAAGCACAGCACGAATCTCTTACCTTCAAGCCATATGAATCCCTCGAGCAGAGGTGCGAGTACTTCACGCCAAATATATCCAAAACACCGCAGCTCTCCACCGTGGCTTCCCCCGAGCTCTCCCAGGCTTTCAGGCAGACTTTTTGGTGCTCGGCATTCGCGCACAAGCAGAGGAGCACGAAGAAGGAAGATCACCTGGCTGAACCCTGCCCGCTGGGAGCGGCGCGGGTGGAACTCGCCGTGGTGAAGCCCAGGCTGAGGCAGCTCCTGCAGGAACTTCAGGAGCTCGGCAAAGGGCTCAGCTCCCCGGGCAGCGGCGATGCCGGGGCCGGGCTCTCCCGCCGCAATTCGCTGTCCATCTCCTTCAGCGCATCGCCGGCTGCAAAGGCAGCAGCTCCGTCTCCATTTCCATTTCCCAGAGCCCAGGCTTGGCTAGCGGCGGAGCAGAGCCGCCCCTTTCTCCCACGGAGAGATCCCAACAACCTGTTTCCACTCCAGCTCCCTTCGCCGGCCGCGGGATGCGAATTCCCGCAGCGCTCCCCTCCCTGCCTCGCCCGCTGCCGCTGCTGCCGCTGCTGCGGGGAGGGGAGGGGGCGAAGTTTCCTCCCCCGAATCCCACGGACTCACCCCGGCGGGGATGGGCGGCTCCAGCCCCCGGGGATGCGGGTCCGGGACCGGCCCCGGCACCGGGACAGCGCCGGCCGGAGCGCGGGGCCGGGGGCTGGAGGGGCTCAGCCGCTGCCACCTCAGCCCCGGGGACAGCAGCGAGGAAGGTCCCCACCCCCAGGAACCCCTCGAGGAGGGAGCAGCTCTTCCCTGCGGGCTGCTCTGCCCTCGCAGGCTCTCCCAGGTGCGCCTCGCTCGGCCGGGGATGCTCGGCCGGGGATGCCGTGCGCGGTCCGGGAGCGCCCGCACCCTGCGAGCTCCAAGGTCAGCGCTGTCCCCGCGTGTCACAGCTGCTGGCACGGCAGGGGGAGCAGGGAATGGCCCGGAGAGGATGGCAAAGCGGGGATCGGGGCTGTTGTTATCGGTGCCGAACCCGCGGTGTGACAGAGCAGGGCACTGCCAAGGAGGGGCATCACTCACCTGCGTCCTTGCCAGCCCCAGCACGTCCCGGGGATTTGCTCAAAGCCCCGGCTGGAATTGTCAGCAGTGCTCCTTGTTCAAACACCCCCCGTGCTGGGAAAGAGATCTCTTTGCAATTCAAATGCCAAGAGGAACCATTTCCTCAAAGTGTGGCCGCTGTTACAATATTTTAATACCTTCTTGTGGTTTAATATCCCTAACACCGCCTCACCCTCAGAGCGTTAGCAGTCCCGAATTTGAAGGGTGTTTCCTAAGAAAGCTCCTCTTTTTTCCTGGTAATGGCTCGATCCCTGTTCTGAATGTATTTTCCATATTGCCCTAGACAAGGAGAGAACAGAGTGAAACTCAGATCTGTGGTGAGATTGTAAAGAAATTCAATTTCTGGGGGATTTTCTCCAAAGGAGCGGATTTCAGCCTCTCAGGATGGTGAAGCCTGAAGCTCCTGGCCCCTTTGGGATGTTTCATTCCCGAATTGTTTTGTGTGCACGCTTGACTCTCTGAGTCATCTTCCGTGCTAAAGTCAAACTGAATTCTCCTGAATTTTCCACATTTTACTGCAATAATTTCCTTTTTATCTGATTAATGTGAGTTTTGCAAAGCCAAGGGAGCCAAATGAGCTTGGTATAGAGCAATTATTCCTCCTGCAAAGCAGGACAGCAAAGCTTTCATGCACTTTGCTGGCCTCAAAAGAAATATATTTATTTAATGGATGCGCAGAACTTCTTTGAGATGTTTATACTTTCTTGGAGGCCAAGAAGAATCTGTCCTCTCCGAGACTCTTTGGCCTTCCAAGAATATTTTCCATCGAGCCATCCATAAGGAAATCAGCTCCACTCTGAGTCAGGAAAAGAGCAATTTAATAACTGAGAACTGAGTGAGGTGTTTAATGGACGAGCTCGGAGTCTCGCTGACTCTTTGCCACCTGCCTCGGCCTCTTGATTTACAGCATTTAACTGCTTGTAAAACTCATCTCTGTCTGGGTTTTTTCAGTCCTACTAAAGGAAAAAAAGCATTTATTCTTTCCCCTGGAAAACGATGAATTAAAGTAATGGCTGCTGTGATGGGAGATGTGCTACCAATCATAGATGCCTTTGCCAGAAATGCACCTTGTCTCTTGGTCTGCGATGGGAAAAGCTGGGGAAAACTGCAGGAGACTTTAATCAGGTGATGGAGATGTCCTTAGGAAGTTTAAAGTGAAATTCATTTCCCTTGCATTTCATATCAAGGATTTCAATAAATGCCCTCGAGTCAGATGAATCACGGGAGAAAATAAAGCACAATAACAAGAAAAACTGACAGAAAAAAAAAAAAAAAAAAAAGAAAGAAACAGCCCTGAACCTGAAGCCAAAACAAAATGAAACTTCAAACCCACAAGTGTAACCTCCTCATAAGGAGTAAAATATTTTTTGGAGCTTTTCTGGTTTGTGGAGTGCAGTTCCTGGGGCAAATATCCTGAATATTCTGTATTTCCTTAGCATGTGTTCTCTCTTTTTGCTTCTGAAGGTTTTGTCATGAGTGGAAGGAATTCAGGCACCTCCTTGCACTGCACCACACCACAGGAAAAAGGGAAATGGCAGTGAAATATCAATCCTGAGATGCTCACAATGAGAGAATTCATTATTTTGCTTCTCCTTTCAGAGAGGAGAGTGCTGAGGCCTTGACTGACAATTTGATTTCTCTGATGCAAGGAAGGCTTGGCCACAAATGCTGAAAGGGAAACATTTCTGATGCCCCTGGGATAAGGCAGAGCTTTTGTAAAGACCAGCCCTGAACAGCAGAACGAACTTCCCTGCAAGTTTATCACAACTCTGCTGCTCTCTCTGTCAGGGCTCTCTCTTTCTGGCATCAAAATTCAATAATTATAGGAATAAGGGTGAATTTTAGAACAATGAGCCTGAGCTCACCACCTTCTGCTGCAGCCCCTGGCTTTTCCTGCTGAGGAATCACCGAAGTCACTAAAAGCAGGGGACATTGAGTCACTGAGGTCATTAAAAGCAGGGCACATTGGGTCACCAATGTCACTAAAATCAGGGCACATTTGGGTCACCGAGGTCATTCAATGGGACTCTTCCTGAAGGCTCAAAGCTTTCCCTTCCTTTGCCCCAAGGTCCAGTCTGTTCACAAGCTCTGGAACTGACTGGGTCAGTCCTTTCCAAGTGGAGGAAATCAATAGTGTTGGGTGTGAGATTTCTTCAAAGCCAAGATGGGTATTGATATCTCTGGGAAGGAAATGAATTCTCCTCCCCTCGCAGATTCCCAAGGATGGGCCAGGGGGATGCTGTTACTCCCAGGAATCAATAATGTCAATAGTGGGCTCAAAATGTTTGTTTTTTCTAAAGGCAGTGCACCAGAAAGTTCTGATCTAAGAGAGAGGACGGGAAAAGGGATCTGACCTACCCATGCCACTGATCTCCTGTGGGGCACTGGGCACATTTTGGCCTTTTCTCTGTCCCAGCCTAAAGTTAGGACAGAGTTCTGCATTATCATGTCCTTGCAGTTGCCATACACTGTATATTTTTTAATTAATCACCGTTTCTCTCATTTGCTTTTATCCTCCAAAGCAGCCTGTGCAATCCCCACGGGATCCCTGGCTGGGGAAACGCTCTCGGTGCATTTTCCAACAGGATCAGATCTGCTGGGGCAGTGTTTGTGCAAACACGGGCTGAGCTCTCCGGGGAGCAAAGATAACGATGTGTGATGTGCCCGAGGGTAAAGGGCTGGGATGGGCACCCCGGGGTGGCACAGCACCCTCTCCATCCTCAGAAAGGCCTTTTGGAAACCACAGAACCTCTCCTGATTCAATCCTCAGGAAGGCTTTTTGGGAACCACAGAACTTCTCCTGCTTCAATCCTCAGAAAGGTTTTTGGAAACCACAGAACCTCCTGATTCAATCCTCAGAAAGGTTTTTGGAAACCACAGAAACTCTCCTGATTTCATCCTCAGAAAGGTTTTTTGGGAACCACAGAAACTCCTGATTCAAAATCCTCGAAGGCTTTTTGGGAACCACAGAACTTCTCCTGATTCAATCCTCAGAAAGGTTTTTGGAAACCACAGAAACTCTCCTGATTTCATCCCCAGAAAGGTTTTTTTGGAAACCACAGAACCTCTCCTGATTCAATCCTCAGAAAGGTTTTTGGAAACCACAGAAACTCTCCTGATTTCATCCCCAGAAAGATTTTTTTGGAAACCACAGAACCTCTCCTGATTTCATTCTTAGAAAGGTTTTTTGGGAACCACAGAACCTCTCCTAATTTCCTTGTTGTGGACAAGGATAAAAGATGTGCTGCTGAAAGGGATCCCGTGGCAGGGCCATTGTTCCTCACCCTCAGCTCATCTCCCCGAATTCAATATTTTGCTGGACAGATAAGGACGAGAGGAGGAGGATTTAAAAGCACCCGGCCAAGTGCTGCTGTTATTAATTCTGGTTAAAAATAAGGAAATTCAGCTCCTCGCTGTTCCAGCACCCATCAGGTGCTGTCAGAGCAGTGTCCCACCAGGGAGGCAGAGAAATGTTCAGCTGGGATGGTCCCCAAATATCTGAGTGTCCCAAATTTGGGGCCTTAACTCGTTTATTTTAAAAGGCAGAAGGAGATAACTCTTCCTGTTCTCTCCATCTTTGTCTGGTGCTTTTTCTCTGCTAACAAAGGCCCTTGGGAACTTTGAGTGTTGGCAATCAGCTCGGAAAAATTCACCTGGATTGCAAGAGCCTCTTTTCTGCCTTTTCTGAGGGTTTTTTTCCTTGTTTCTTGCCTCCTTGTTATTTTTGCGAAACTCGGCAGCCAGTGAAGAAGTGTAATTAGAGTTAATTGTGATTGCTCGGTGATGTAACAGCCCCCCACTGATTTCAGGGTGCTTCTGGCTCGGAATGGGAACATTTCGGTGGGACTGAGTCCCCCAGCCAGCCCTGGAGCACTGGAGAGCTCCTTCTGCTCCCAGAGGGCGGTGCCGATGTCACCTTGCGCAGGCAATTTGGGTTTTCCGCAGGTTTTTAATTCCTGTTTGTTTTTGAGGCTGTGCTGACAGATCTCCGGTGCTGATCGATGCTTCAGCTGCGATTTTTTTCCTCCCCGAGGCACGGGGGGAGGCTGAGAACGCTTCGATAGATGATCAAAGCCGGTTTTGTCACGTCCCACAGCCGCACAGCGAACCCAGAGCTGACTCCTGCCCTCTCCAGGATCCAGAACCCCCCGGGAATTTTGGCTCGTTGTGTGTCTGTCACTCCATGATTTCTGAAGGAGCTGCGTTAAATAACCTGCCTGGCTTTCTGGTGAAAAAGGAAAAAAAAAGTGCATTTTAACAGCCCTGGTAATCCCCAATTTAGCGTCACTCGGGGCTGGTGGAGTGGTGCTTTGACTTGCTGTGTTGATGGCGGTTTAATTGCCGGATTTTGGGGCAGCTCACGTTTCAAGCGAGACCCAAAAAATTCCAAAAAATGACATTCGATGGTCATTAACGCCAAAGTGCCGCTCGCCGTGCCAGCCCCACCCGCGGGAGGGGACGGTCCCGGGCTGGAATTCCTCATTTTTCTGGGAGATGGAAAAGAGCAAAGAGAGGGGGAACAGATGGAGCCACACACACACACATCCTCCAGCGTGCGAGCGAAGCAAAACACTCAGCTGGGAGTGGGAGCTGGGGAGGATTTCGGGAGCCGGGGAGGCTCAGAACCCCGGGAAAGGCGGGTTCTCAATGAGGCAGAAAAGCTGCACTCGCTCAGGATTAGCGAAAACCCCAGGGACAGCCACCCACGGGCCACAGTCTGCTGCTGAGAGGCTGCGAGACGCGCCTCGGAATAGATCACGGCAAATAATTCATTTCATCCGAGCTTCCCGACCCCCTCAGCAAATCCCGCTGCCGGCTGCCTGTTGATCGGAGGGATTTTGGGGCTGCAAAGGGCGTTTTTGGGGCGTTTTTTGGGGAAACTGCCTCTTGCACGGAGGGAATTTGGAGTGCACAGGGCGTTTTTTGGGCTTTCTGTGGGAAGCTGCCTGTTGCACAGAGGGAATTCGGGCACAAAGGGCGTTTTTGGAGCTCTCTGGGGAAGTTGTCTGTTGCACACGGGGAATTTGGGCTGCAAAGGGCGTTTTGGGGGTTCTCTGGGGGAAGCTGCGTGTTTTACGGAGAGAATTCGGGCTGCAAACGGGGGTTTGGTATTGGTTTGAGAGAAGCTGCAATCCCTGCTGCACGCAGGGATTTTGGGCTGCAAAGGGCGGTTTTGGGGCTCTCTGGGGGAAGCTGCGTGTTTTACGGAGAGAATTCGGGCTGCAAAGGGCATTTTTGGGGGGCTCTCTGGGGGAAGCTGCGTGTTTTACGGAGGGAATTCGGGCTGCAAAGGGGGGTTTGGTATTGTTTTGGGGGAAGCTGCCTGTTGCACGCAGGGATTTTGGGCTGCAAAGGGCGTTTTTGGGGCTCTCTGGGGGAAGCTGCGTGTTTTGCAGAGATAATTCGGGCTGCAAAGGGCATTTTTGGGGTTCTCTGGGGGAAGCTGCGTGTTTTGCAGAGATAATTCGGGCTGCAAAGGGCATTTTTGGGGGGCTCTCTGGGGGAACTGGCCTGTTGCACATGGGAAATTTGGGCACAAATGGCGTTTTTGGGGCTTTCTAGGGGAAGCTGCCTGTTGCACACTAGGAATTCAGGCTGCAAAGGGCATTTTTTAGGCTCGCTGGGGGAAGCTGTGTGTTTTACGGAGAGAATTCGGGCTGGAAAGGGCGTTTTTCGGTTTTTTTGGGGGAGGCTGCCTGTGGCACACGGGGAATTTGGGGTGCAAAGGGCATTTTTGGGGTTCTCTAGGGGAAGCTGCGTGTTTTACGGAGAGAATTCGGGCTGGAAAGGGCGTTTTTCGGTTTTTTTGGGGGAGGCTGCCTGTGGCACACGGGGAATTTGGGGTGCAAAGGGCATTTTTGGGGTTCTCTAGGGGAAGCTGCGTGTTTTACGGAGAGAATTCGGGCTGTAAAGGGCGTTTTGGGGGTTCTCTGAGAGCTCTACGTGCAGCTGCCAGATCGAACACGAAGGATATTCCTCCTTACCCTGCCCAGCCCTTAATTGCTGCCGTTTATTTCCCCCAAAACGCCTCTTTAGCACTTTCCCTCAGACGCCGCCAGCCTAAAGCGGGTGTTAATCACCAGGATTAATGTTTATTGCTGCAGGAACACTCGGGCAAGGAAACCAGCCCTGCCTGGATATTTTGGGACCAATGGTCAACGCGTTTAAGGAACAGCCTGGTTTAGCAGAAATCTGTTCCCTTCCTGCCTATTCTGCACCCAAATTCGCTCAGCTCACCAAACCGAGCTGACTCGGCCTTTTCTGGAGCACAAAACCCTTCCCCAATCCATGATCTTACATGGAGGGCGCTTTCCTATTTCTCTTTTTTTCAGAAATGAGATTCACGAGCTACCTGGATCCTCTTCGCAGTTCGGGAAATAATTACTTTACGCAATATAATTTGCTTAAAACCATGACAGTTTTAACTATAGTTTAAGGCTAAATGACTGCTCAGCAAGACAGCTGGTAAAATTCACCCTGTAATAAGACTGCAGCAATGTAAACAAGCCCAGCCCATTTAGGGCTTTGAGTTAATATAGACGTCAAATACTCTCAATATCTCTAAATTTCCCAAACCATCAGGGCATCTCCCTCCTTTGTAAACGGTGTTTGTAATTGATCTCATCCTTTATCGCCCAAACCCGCAACAAATGTCTGTCCTAACTGCCGGTAATTGATCGTGTTCGAACATAAATTAACCTGGGAGGAAGCAGTGTCTGGTTTGTTGGAGCAGCGCAGGCACCTGTGGCACAGCTGCAGGGAATTCCAGGCCTGGCTCCTTCTCGCTTGGAATGTGGGGGTTTTTTCCCAAAGAAAACGCAGCCTGAAGCAGCCAAAATCACATTGTTTAAGTTTTATTATGAGCCGTGCCTTGGGGATTTTCTTTCTGTTCTGCAGAGCTCTTTGTAGGGGCTGTGTTTTGTTTTATTGCGAGATTTTATCAAAATTTACTTTCTCATGTTCAGGAACCTGGAGAGCTCCAGCCAAGTAAGAGTCGCCACCAAGCCAGCTTCAGGTGAAAGATTGAGTTTTTCCTCTCAAATTGTGATAATTCGAACAAAATTAGGCTCAGGGCTTCCTAAAAAAAAAAACACCTATTCACTCCATACGCTTTGCTTCAGTCCTTGTGAGCGTCTGCCTCAGCCAGAATCCATCCTGGAGGGCAGAAAATTGTATTTATGGAGAAGCCGAGCCGTGTTGGTGAAAATAAACCCCTGAGCATCCTCCCGGCAGTGCCAAACCATCCCGATTTCCCTCCCGAGCAGTGGGGAGGCGTCTCTGGGGCCTGATGTCCTCTCTCCTGCTCAGTTAATAACCGCCATCCAATTGCAATTATGGCGATAAAGCTTAGAATTCATTTGCAGCCGCTTGAGTTGCGGTGATTTATTGGTGGGTAATTATCTTGCTGAAGTCTTGAGGATGGAATAATCGCCCTGATTTGCATAATGAAGGCATCAGAGCGGGGCTGGCTATCAGCAGATGGCCCTGGTGTGTGTGGTGGGATCCCTCACTGTGCCATCCCATCTCGGAACGCTTTGCCTATGGCACAAGTTTATTATCTTCGACTAATTAAGTGTCATTTACATTAACGCTGAGATTCCTTTCCGTGTTGCTGGCAGCCACCTGTGTGGCTGAACAGGAGCGGGGCGGGGCAGAATTTCATAAAAACGTGGAATCTCAGAGTGATTTTAGTTTGGGAGGGACCTCCAAAATCATCTCGTTCCGATTTCCCACTGGCAGGAGCATTTTCCTTCCAAGCAGAGCTGATAAACTCCACGCAGCAGGATGGTTCCTCCTTTAATAACAAATAATAATAAAAAAAAAATTTTTTTAAAAAAAAAGCAAAACAAAAAAACCCCAAACAAAACAAAAACCAAACCCCCCTCCAAAAAAACCCCCAAAATT
Organism: Malurus elegans; assembly: GCA_013397995.1. Classification (NCBI taxonomy): domain Eukaryota; kingdom Metazoa; phylum Chordata; class Aves; order Passeriformes; family Maluridae; genus Malurus; species Malurus elegans. The sequence goes on from VZRP01004606.1 coordinate 59,475, forward strand.
TAAAAAAATAATAAAAAAAAATCCTTAAACCAGAGCTCTGGTGCCAGAGGAGTGCTCTGGATGTGCCCTTGTGAAGGAGGAACAGGATCCATAAAACCTGAGAGCTTTTCCTCTGCGCAAATGTGGTTTCTGTGAGATCTCGTCAACAGATTGAAAACCACACATGGAAAAAAGGCTCAGAATTGTGTTCCAAACTGAAAATTTTGACTTGGCATTTCTGAGCCCTGTAACTCAGTGCCTTAAAAATGACACCAGCACTTTTCATCTGCCTTTAACGTCGGTTTTATACCAATAATTACCAGCACCGTGTAATTAGCTGAGTGTTCTGAAGCTCTGCCTGTCATCACAGGAATTGGGCTGAACGTTCATGGGCTCTTTTTGTGCCTGAAGTCTGAGTTTTCCATCCTTGGTTCACATGGATTTTGGTAAAACCATCACATTTGAGGCAGAAATCAATAAAATCTCTTAGGCGTCTCATCAGGGATGTTTCATCTTCAGAGTTTTATACAGAATGGAGAGAAGGAAGGTTAGGCATGAAAATTGGAAATCCTTGAGTTTAGATTTTTATCTGCAGTGCAGGTTTTTGATTTCAGTGCAATTTCAGATGCCCTGCATGTGTTTCTACCCCTGCATTTACCACTGACACCAACCTGACCAGGTTCAGCATCCTTCAGCTCCAAAATTGCCAAAGAGCAGCAGAAATTCCCTCATTCCCTGCACTTTTGTGCCCTCGTGGTTGAGTTCTTGACTGCCTAATGAAGGGCTGTGCTCTGAGAGAAAATTACCCGGTGACCTGGCTAATTCTGGGTAATAAATGGGGCAAGAGGAGAAAAAAGGCAAACAGCAGCAGGGCTCGACACAGAGTTCATATCAATTTACTGCTTTTCCACCCAAATTGGAGCGGGCACAGTAAGAGTTTAATTTCCAATGGCTCGTTCTTTTTCCAAAGGACTCCTCAGTAAAGTTCCTCTCATCCAATCTTGCTTTTTCACCCGATCCTCGAAGGATTTTATTCCCTTAAATGGGTGGAAGGGTAAAAAGCACAAACTAATTTTTTTTCTTGTTCAGGTGTAATTTTTAATTACGCTTCTAATTAGGGAGAAAGCTGTCACGGAAATTACATCTTTGGGTTGTCACACGCAGGAACGTGAACTTGGCACTGGGTTTTCTATTGTTAGTGCCTTTCCTTAGGGTTGGGGTGGCTTTTTACCCACGGAGCATTTTGTTGTGCTAATGTGGCCTGGGAAAAATCTGTGCTCATGACCTGGGGATGCTCCGAAGTGGGGAAATTCAAAGCAAATTCCACAAATTTTGCCCTTTTCCCCATCTGGGCTGTTTCATTCTTGAGGACAGAAAAGCTTCTCGCTGTGGATCTGTGTCTGAAGGATTTTTGTTTGTGGAAATCTCACAATAACCGGGGTGCGCACCGGAAAAACGGGACAGGGCTGGAACTGCAACCTTTTCCACTTTCCACAGTACCCCCGAAGGGGTTACAGGGCCGGGATGCTCATCCCTGGCACACACGGGGGTCTCCCCTGGGAACCTGAGCAAAGTTCAGGAGGAGCCGCGCCTGTGTTTGCCCAGAGCTCACCTGGCCCCGAGGAGCCGCCGCAATAAAAGCAGGAAAGGTCAGCGCTGAATGCCTGATGAGCAGAGCTCTGCCCAGGAGACACGAGCAGCCTTTGGGGCTCCAACACCCCCCAGCCCCGGCTTTTCCCTCACTTTTGCTGAAACTCCCAGCGAAACGCTAAAGCCCAGCTTATTTCCGAAAAATCCATCTTCTCAAGAGCATTCCGACTCGCTAATTCCTTCCTCCATTACCAGCGAAGGCTTGTTTCAGGAGGTGGTAAATCGGGTTTAAAAGGCAAATTGACACTTGGAGATTATCTCCACTCTTGTTTTTTTTTCCCCTTTTATTTTGAATTCATTTCAGGCTTAACCGCGGAGCCTGCAGGATGTATCACCGCCGCAATCAGAATCCTTATTAAAAAAGAGCGGGATTGAGCTGCTAATTCCACAGAGCCATTCTGCTGCTCGCAGCTCGCTTGTAATTTAGATTCAATCAGCAAATAAATATGATAACAGGCTGCTGTTTATTGAACCAACAGACGAGAAAGCTCCGTCTTTAGGAGCTGCTCGCAAAGCTGTGGGATTTGGCACGGATCTCGTCTGGGCTGGGATTTGGGAAATAGGAGATTCTTTTGTGGGGTTTATCCAGGCATTTCCCTGCTGCCCGGCCTTTTTTTTCCATCAAAGCCCTATCTCTGCTTCCTTCTGTCCCCGCCCTGCGCCCATCCTGCTGTCAGACAGCCCCATTGATCCCAGTATCGATCCCCATCCCAGTACGGTTTCCACAGAGCATTCCCAGTCCTGCGGAAAGCAGGTGAAGGGAATTCTGGACAATGTGGAGACGAGGGGCTGTCACCAGCACATCCAGCGGGTTCTGCCCGGTCCCGGCGGGGATTTGAGCATCTTGGGGACACCCCGGCTCCGTGGTGGCGTTTTTGGCCCCTGCTGTTCCTCTGTTCGTCTCCGGACAGCTCCATGCAGGGAGAGAGGAGTTGGAATCGCCTCGGCGCTCAATCCCTCACTGCTCCATCCCCGCTTCATTTCCACCAAGATTTACCCGCTCACCACACAAGGAAATCTCCATTACCCTGAACAATGCGAATAACACGCTCCGTTATTGTGGGAGCCAGGTGTCAACGAGCTCACTTCGGTATTTTCCTCCCGGATCAGGGCCCTAAAGCAGAGTTTTTCATTAACCCCGGAGCGGGCAGAAGAGAGCGAACAGCCGCTCGTTAAGGCGCTGATGGCACTGGGTTAATTATGATCGCGGCGATGTGGAGCCGTCCTGCAGCGGGGCAGATGGAGCTGGGCTGATTTAAAGCCCTTGCCGACGGCTCCGGGCGGTTTTCTGCAGATATTTTGCCAAACCGCAGAGAAAGCGAGGATTTCGCTGTGGAAAATGCTGCTCAGCGAGCGGTTTTTGGGGTAGTCAGTGGGATAAGGCACTGAATTGCAGGATTTTCATCCAGGGAAAGCTTTTCCTTGGCCTGGCAGTGGAGGGCCCACGTATCTCGAAGCAGAGTTGTTGTTATCCCTTCAAAATAACCCAAATTCTCAATCCCATTTCAGAGTGAGGTTTCACATTCCACAGCTTTCACAATTCCCATTTCCCGCCCGCTCTGCTCCTCCTGGACATGTGTTTCCATGGAGTCAGATAAAAGTTGCCGATTGTTTCTTTTTCTCCAGTTGGCTTTCCAACACCAGGGGGGAAAACCGCAGAGATTTAGGGCAGGATGGGAAGGGAACTAATCACTTTAAACCTAATTAGCAAGGGATTCTCACAGGGACGTCCTCCCCGGGTAATTGCTGCTCATTTTGAGCTGTAGACACAGGAAGACAAAATAATTTTTGGGAGATTGATCAAGTCCTTGCCAAATCCTGCGAGGAGCACCCAGAAGTTGAGTGGGGAGGTGGAAAGGAGGGATTTCAAAAAGGGGTCTTCAAAAGGATTTAATTAAATAGAATTCTCCCAGTTGGGTTTGGGGCTCCTGGAGGATTTGCCTCCAGCGTCTCCTGCTCTCTGTGCTCACCAAGCAGGCGCAGATGCTGCAGAGTTTCTGCTGCTCCAAATCCATTTTCTTTTGGGATATCACGGAATCAGCCCTGGGACTGCTCCTGTCCAAGCAGGGCCCACCCTTAAAAAGCAAAATAGAAACAAATTTCTGGCTATGCAGTGTCAGGACTACCGAGCCACCAGCAGCTGCCAAACAATCCCTGTTTATTTACTGTTCTAACTCGCTTTAAAACATGAAAATTGTGCTTTTTTTCCCCCTGCAGAACAGCCCCAGCAGTGTGAGAGCTGCACAAGGCATGTGTGCTCCTGCAGCTCATGACTCTAACCCTGTGAGTGACTTGTTCTGTTAGCATGATAAACACATGCTGGAGAGGAACAGCACTAATTATGACCCTGTCACCTTCATCAGCTCCCCACTAATTGTTTTGGCTTTTTTTAATCTCAGTGCTTGGAGATGAAACATGATGTTTGGTTCTGCAAAGGAGTTGAAAAGAAAAGAGAAGAAAGAATTGCATTTTAAAATAGAAGCATCAGGTAGATCTTTCTGTTGGATTTGAAATTCAAATGACAGAAATTATAACTTTTTTGTGTGTTATTAAAATAAGGCACGGGAGGTTTTTAGAGGACTTTTCTGGCGCTGCCCATGCGGAGTCTCAGTCCACTGCTTCACCTTGGGCTGTGCTCTCGTGGTGCTCCGAGCCCAGGATCAGGGTTTTCTGTGTCACAACACAATAAAACTTTCCAAAATCTCTCCAGGTGTTGCCAGACAGCTCAGAAACCTCCCCAGTGATAATTCTGTTCCTAATTTTTTTTAAGATCAAGGGTGATATCTCCTTATTGTGGGCTCTGTGGATCCTGAGAGATGAAAGATTAGGGTTCAAGCCTGCAGCAAGAAACCCCATCTTTTGTTCCTCTGGCTCTCAAAAATGGTAAATAAATGGAGCAGAATCTGCATTTCCTGCTGGACATTTCTTGAGAGGGATGAACAGTCAGAAGGACTGGGTCAGACCTACACCCAGAAAACTGAATCAAAATCAGGACTAGGGTTTGTTTAGGGGAAAATCTTCCCAGCGGCTCTTTCACTTTGTTTTCACCACACTCTGAAGGAATATTGGGGAAATCCATGGATCTCCATCCCGTGCTCTGTGTCCTCCCTTTGGCAGCTGCTCAGAGATATTTTGATGTCTGGGTGCGCATCCCCACCTGCAAAGAGCAAAAATATCAGTGCAAGGCTCTGTCATCCCCCCGGGAGATTTGGTGTGGAAAATTACTGAACTGGGGTGTCCAGCTCTTGGTACAAACATATGTGGAAAAACAGCTGAGGAAACGCAGCCAAACGTCATAAATATCAATGAAAGACAAAACTGTGATCAGTCCAAGGCCTGATTTCCCACGGCTGCCCGGAGTAATTTCCACCAGCAGTTATTTCAGCAGCTCTGAAAGGAAATTGGCTGAAAGGGTGAGAGAGTGGGGCTGTTCCATTTGTGTTCCACCACATGTTCATAATCAGGAGCAAATGGCTGTGTCTGATGGGATGGGATGGGATGGGATGGGATGGGATGGGAT
>VZRP01004606.1:64919-79412 GCA_013397995.1 Malurus elegans
GAAAGCTCCAAAAAATATTTAACCCCCCCAGTGATTTTTTTTTTTTTTTTTTTTAAAAAAAAAAAAAAAAAGGCAACATTGTACAGAGAGCACCCATGTTAATATCTGTAAAATCCAACACTGCAATATGTGTTTTTATCAAATACACCCAGTTCCACCCTGTGCTAAGGGCAGGGAACTCTCACCGGCCCAGGTTTCTCCATCTGCTCTGTCAGACCGGGCTGTTTTCAGCTGCCCAGGGAATGTCAGGCTGCAGAGCAGGGACCAGGAGCTGTGCCTGAGGATGTGCAGGAGCAGCAGCTCCCCCTGAGCCGGGTTGGGAGGCAGAGCCATGAATAAACATGATTTGCTCTGCGACTGACGCACGGCAATCAAAGGCAAACTCGTTTAGAGTTTGAATCCGGACTTTAATTGCCAGCCCACGTTTACCTGGCTGTGTAGGCAGGAGGGAGAACTCTTCACCCAGCTGCATGGGATGCTGGCTCCTGGGAGGGGAGGAATTGCTGGGAGCTGCTCTGGGAGGGTTCTTTTCATGCCCAGCTCCAAGCAGAAGGATTGTCCTTCCTCTTGCTTGGCAGGCAGGAACTGCAAAGGTCATTAAATAAAAAAAAAATACCTTTTACACCTACAAATGTATGAAAAAGCATCATCCCGAGGGCAGAGCTCAGCTGTCCTTGTGAAGGGATGTTTGTCCTGGTCGTTTTATTTTTCACTTTGAAAATATTCAGATTATCCAGGGTGACCCGGGAGTGGGGAAAGACAAGAGTCGTCCGTGAGTTCCTGGCTAATCCAGCCCAAACTGATACAAACACCAAAAGCAAATTCCCAGGTGGGCAGGGAATTCTCCAGGGCTCGGGGAGTTGTTTCCATGCAGGGCCTGCTTGTACACAGCTCCAGGAAATGAGAGAAAAGGGCTTTTGCTCTGCATCATTTTTAGCAAAATTGATCCTCGCCCTCGACAAAGATCAAAGAAATCGAATCTGCGTGGGGAGACACTGCAGCCTGTGGGCTCAGATAATTCCACTCACCCATTCCCCGTGGCACTGGCAGCCCCTCTCCATCCCCATGGCAAGCAGAGCCTGTTGAACCATTGCAGTTACGTAACCCATTGACCCTCTGCCTGCAGCCGCTCCGCATTCCCTGTAACCTCCTCTGCATCGCCTTCGGCGGCCAACCAGCGAATCAAACCGACTGTGCCCTGATTGACTGGCCAGGAATAACCCTGTTATTGTGTCCCTGCCCCAGTCCAGGCCGTGCCCTGAGCTGGGCAGCCACCAGAGGAGCAGGAGATATTCCATCATTCCAGGTGAGAGGGGCACAGCATCGTTTTCACACCCACACTGGCCATGGTGTTCATTTTTTTTTTTTTGCCAGATTTTCTGCCCCGCTCTGGGCATCTTGGTGCTCTTTCAGGCACCACTGACCTTCCTTCCCCCTCACTTGGGTTTGGGCTGGCCGAGATTTAGGACTGGTATTATTTTTGTTCAGCCACCATCACCCAGCCCAGGATAAGGAGCTCAGAGAGGAGAGGGAAGGGTCAGGGGTGAGGAATGGCTCAGCAGGAGGGTTGGGAGGCAGGGACAGCTCTGAGGGAGGCTCTCCAAGGGGCAGCAGCCAGCTGGAGCCAGACGAGCCACACGCAGTGGCCAGACTGTCCTGGGAGCAGTAAATCAGGCAGGGAGAGCACAGGGTGAGGAACGGAACGTGCCTGCGCAGTCCTGCAGGAAAGCTGCAAAATCCCCGGCCTGGCAGTGACCAGCACATGGAGAAAGAGATTTTCCTCCTCCTCAGCCTGAGATGGAGCTTCTCCTCCCGCCTTGGCACCACAACTAAAGCCTTGGTGCCCCAATTCCATCCAGCTCTGCACATCAGAAGTTCTTTTTGCATCAGACAGCAGAGCCACCATCATCAATCATCGCTGCTGCGTGCAGCAGTGCCTTCCCAAAACTGGGGCTTGACTCAGTGAAAACCAAAACCAAAAACCCTTAAAGGTCCCCATTCTGCCACCAGAGCCTCCCCCTTCAGCTTTTCCTGTTTTTCTCTTTTGGAAGTTTTTCTATTTTTTCCTTCTTTCTTTCTGCTTTTCCTGTTTTTCTCTCAATTCCAGAGCTCACACGAACCATCTCGTGGTGTTTGCCTGCAGACAGATGGAAGGGCAGCGAGGAGGAGCAGCGAGGAGTTCCCAGCAGCTTCCCTGGCATTATTAATCTGCAATTAATCACCAGCTTCTGACAAACTTCCTGCCTGGGGCTGGCACTCTGAAGGGACATTTCCTCCTAATGGATCATTTCCATCTTCTGCCAATTGCCCAGAACCTTCTGAGCTGTGGAACCCTCCTGGAACTCCCAAGGAGCACTCCCAGCTCCCCTCCCCGGGGGAAAAGCAACGATTCCAGCCAGGCTGAGCTGCCCAAGGCTTGCTGGAGATTTGGAGTGATCACAGCGAGCAGAAAAACTTGGTCCTTCCAAATGCCACTTGGTGTTTGTGTGAAACACATCCCGGCTGTGGGGAAACGAGAGGAGACTCAGCAGGAGGAGGAGGAGGAGGAGGAGGAGGAAAGGCAATTCCAGCTCCTCATCCACAGGAACGGGGGCTTTGGGAGGTGCTGGAGCTCAGCATCACTGTGAGCACACAACAACAAACTCAGAGCAGGGACAAACTCCTCAGTGAGAGGGGACACGGCACACGCACATCGCAGATTTCTCTGATTTCCCTTTAATGTGCTGAACAGTTTCATCTGTTTCCAAATGTGCTGAAGTGCCATCATGCCATGAAATTTCTTTTTTTGATTGCTTAAATCTTTGTGGTTTTTTTTCCCCTCAGGTCCTCCTGCAAATACACAGATCCGTGTGCAATGAGGTTTTAGTTTTCTGGGATAGTGGAGATAACGATAATGGATAATAAGAAAATGCTGCTTATAAGGAGTTCTAAAAGTGTTATTGCAGCAGCAGAAAGCATCCCAGGATGGGTCAGGTTTGAAAAAAGCACAGTGGGTCACCTGCTCCCGCCTGCCTGCTCATCCCAGAGCACAGATTTGCATCCAGATGCTTCTGGAATATCTCCAGTGAGGGAGATTTGATGAAAACTCTCCCCATCACTGCGTGTACTGCAGGAAAGAGCCTTTGGGAGAGCCTAACACAGCCAAAGTCACGTTTGCTGCATTAGCACGACCAAGGATTTCAAACTTACGCCAAGAAATGTCACCTTTGGGACCTCAGGTTTATTTTATTTCCTTTTCTCAGTAGCTGGGGTGGGATTTCCACACACAGGGGTGCAGCAGGTAGATTGGGGATGGAATGGGATGGAACACCCTGCAGGTGGAAGGGTTTGGAGGGGAGTTGGTCCCTGTGTCACAGCAGATCCCCTCTCAATCTCCTCCCTTGTCACTGCTCCCACCCCATGACTGTGTCCTTTCCTCATTTCCAGCTCTGATCAATATTTTTTTTCCTGTTAAAGGTTTTTTGAGGAGCTGCTCCATGTCTCTGGCCTCCCAGCCAGTGGGGATTCCCCCCAGATTGTGTCTCCCTCTCCCATTTCCAGCTTTACACCTCGGGACAGATCCTCTGCCTTGTTGGATGAAACAAACCCATGGAGAACCAGCCCATGGGAAGAGCCCAGAGTGGGTGAGCAGCTCCATCAACACCAACCTAATGGGCTGGAAACTGCAGTCAGACTGTGCCAAGCCCCAGATAAAATCATTTCACATAAACAAGATCCCTGCCACAAGGGCTCCGATCCCACAGCAGAGAGGACTTGAGAAGATTTTTTTTTTTTTTTTTTAAATCCTTTTTTTCGCTCAGTTGAACTCCTCCCCGGCGCTTTGGTAGCTGTGACATGGAGACAAGCGAGTGTTTTATCTCTTGGAAACCACTCACATCCTCCCTCACCTCGCTGCTCTGTCCACAGAGCTCCAGCCCCATTACACAGACGATTTATGTCTGCACTTCTCAGCTTTCGGCTGCCAGAAACTTCGGGAAGGTTATTTGTCCTTAAGTACTTGTAATTCTTCCTCTGCAGGAGCATAATCAGTCATTATCAGCGGCAGTTTCAGACTCTAATCATAAAGCTGTTATTTCTGCTTAATCCTAACCTTGCTAAACATTAATTTGACGTTTAATCCCCCCGGTATCTGGCAATATTGGCCTGTTATTATTGCTGTTGTTGCTGTTATTTATGTGACAGTGAGAAATTAGCTCTGTAGGAGTCACATCTTGATTTATTTAGAATTTATTTACCAGATCTCAGTTGCTCTCGTGCCACTCCCGTGCCCTGCAGTCGCTCAGGGCAGTGTCACCCAAAGGTGTCCCATGTGTGGTAAAAGGGACAGGTTGAGGAAGAGGGGAGGGTTCACCCCAGATTCGCTTTATTAATCCTGCCACCACCCTCAAAAACAAAACGAAACCCAAAATAACCTCAAACATGAGGTGACAACTCAAACATTAAGCTTTCAAACACAAGGTGACAACTTCTCAAACAGGGCAGAGCTCACCTCGAGAGGAGCCACAGAGGCGCTGCGGGAATTGTCGGGGTAGGAGCAATTATCAGGAACGCCGTTATTAACGCTAATTACCTGCTGGGATCAATAGAACCTTTTCACAGAGCAGCGCAAGGGCTGGGGACAGAGCTGGTGTCAGCAGCTCCTGTGGGCTGGGCTTGGCTGTGAGAAAAGCTGTGATTTGTCCCAAAAGGAGAGCCTAAAGGGCCCTTTTTGGTGCAGGGATGCTCTGGAGATGTGGCCTGGTCTGTCCAGCTTGGACAGAAGGGTGTGAGAGTGGCCTTTGCAGCCTAAATACGGAACCGGAGATGGTTTTAGTACAGGAGGTGATATGACAGTGGGGCTTTATTGGGGCTCCAGAGGCAGGATGGAAGCATTTCCACCAAAGCCCATCCCACAGGGGTGAATGCAGTTTGATAGATTTTAGGGAATTAGCATAATTGATAAAAAGCACCAATTAGGAACACAAGGGATGATGGAATTCCCCCCAGGTCAAGCCCCTTGTCTGCAGCCCCCCAGCCTTGGTACCAGCTGTACTTGTTGATGAAAATGTGTTTCAAAGGCCTTGGTTCCCAGGAAGAACCAGGATAGGACGGGACCTTGTATCCCCCAGCGCTCAGAGCTCTGGAATGGGTTTGTTCTTTCTAGCTGGGGAAAAGGTTGGGAAAAGTACTGGGATGGGTACAAATATATAAAATAAAAAAGGCAAAAATCATTCTGGCATTATGAGGGCGGAGCTGAGCCTGGTGAGGAGCAAAAAATCCATCCCCAGGGACCTTTTGTGAGCTGCTGCTCCAGCCCTGACCCTCAGCATCCCCTCTGAGTGGAGCCTCTCTGCTCCTAAAACATTTCATCACCGGCAGCTGCTTCCATGGCTGCAAAAATGGAAATGAACGCAGGAAACGCACACGGGCACCTTGCCGTTTATCTGTACAGTAAAACCCCACGTTATTTTTACTGTAAAGCTGTACTTTCTACCCGAGGCTGNCAAAGCTGGACATGGCCAGGCTGTGCCACCAAAGCTGGACATGACGAGGATGTGCCATCAGAGCTGGACACGGCCAGGGTGTGCCACAAAAGCTGGACATGTTCAGGCTGTGTCACCAGGACTGGACACAGGCACCAAAGCTGGACATGGCCAGGCTGTGCCACCAGAGCTGGACACGGCCAGGATCTACCACCAAAGCTGGACACGGCCAGGCTGTGCCACCAAAGCTGGACATGGCCAGGCTGTGCCACCAGAGCTGGACACGTCCACCAGAGCGGAGCCTGCGAGCAGCAGCTCCTTTGTGTGAATCCCTTTGTTCTGGGATTACATCTTCGCCAGAGAAGAACAAGCCCTCGCTCCCAGCACTGCCAAAATTTCCAATGTATAACTTGGAGAGCTTAATCATATTCTTTTCACAATGCCTTATGGTTTATATATATTTGGGTTTTTGTTGCTCTTTTGTATTCACCCTTTGCGCTGTCAATTTGAGCTTAATGTTATTAAAATTGCTCCGGCTCGCTCTGCTTAAAATTCTGCAGTTACAGGATTTTTTTTATTTTTTTGGGGAAGAAGAAGAAGTGCTAAGTCAAACGCTTTCTCTCCTGTTTCTTGTTTGTCTTTAATGACTCATTAGATCATCACCTCCGAAATGAGGAAGCAATAATCCTGCTCTGAGGAAAGCTGTGCAGGGAGCTCAGGAGGCTCAGGGCTGTGCTTTGGATATCTGAGATGGGATCGGGGCTTTTTTGGGGGACAGAAAAACCCTCCAGGGGTGGTTCCTGAGGGGATGTCAAAGGGCACGGGCAACAGAGGGGTAAAAACATCATCGTGCTGCAGGGAGGGTCAGAATTTTGCTCTCTTTGCAAGGTGAAGGGGGTAAATCAGCACTAGAACCCCACCTTGCCCATGAGGATCCAATTTAAAAGGGAAACTGGAGGGCAGCAGAGCAGTGCAGGTGGGAATGTGGCACTGGTGTCACTGGGGATGGGGAGCAAAGCCTCCCGCACCCCTTTGGTGCAGAAATCCGTGTGACTGTGGCTTCTGGCCTGGTGAAAATATGTTTTTGATTTTTTTTTTTCCCAGAGGGTGACAAGAGCAGCATCCCTGGAACAGCAGCTGCTGCCCTTTCCCCGCGGCGCCGGGGACCGAGAGGCTGCGGGGAACATGACAAACGTCAAAAGCCTTTGTTCGCTGCCTCCCTTCCACTTCACAGCGATTGACAAATCCTCCTGCAGTGAAACACGAACGTGTTGATGAGCGAAAGGAGCCCCGGACTGTGGCACCAGCACCACAGCGCAGCTGGAGCCCGCCCCGGGTGCCAAAGGGGTGCCCAAAATTCCTCCCTGCAGGAAAGAGCAGCTCCCAAAAGCGTTTGTAAACGCACATAAAGGAGAATTTTTTTTTTTCCTTCCTTGCCTGCAAACACGGGGCTGACTCATCACCTCGCAGATGAGAAAAGCAAAAATTTGCCCGGCATTGGAGAAAATGATGTTTTCTCGCACGTGCGAAGCATCTCTTTGTAATGCTGGGGTCAGAAAACCGAGCTTGGGGCTCAAATAGAGGAATTTGGTTCAGTGATGTGTTTGGGGTGATTTTTTGGCAAACTGCTGCTCCGAACTTGTCTTGAGCGAGCGAGTGAGGCCGATATTGCTGATGCAGTGGGGATGTTGTTCTTGGGCTGCTGAGGGGTTTTACAGCGGCCAAAAAAAAAAAAAATTCCCGTTCGGGGCTGAACGGACAGCGCTGCCCTGGGCTTCATCGGCGTTTAATGAGGATTCACAGAAAGGCTTGAGTGAGTCGGGCTGAGTCACAGCCCTGAACTGCGGAGCTCCAACTGCTGGAAATGCCGAATTAATTAGTTAGAAACTTCAGCCAGTTAATTATACGTGTGTTAGTGCGGCACCTTTCGGGTTTTACAGTTGCACTGAGCGCCGTACAACTCTCTGGCTCAAAAAAGAATATGGAAGATATCTGGATTGCCAGGACCTCCTAAATTCCGTGTGTTTTTGAGTCAAACATCCTCTTAGCACGGCACTAAAACTCCGCTGGGCCACGGTGGGTGATACAATCTGCCAGGTCCCGAAGGTTTGGGATCGTTGTTCTCCCATTTGGGATCATTTCCGGTTTGTAATGTCAAGCAAAGGTGGGAAAAGAAGACGGAAATGGTTCCCTGCTCAGCTCAGTGCTTTTTAGAGCAATTACACAGGAATTATTTATTGGTGTTAAAATCTGACAAAGGTTTTTATTGCACTTGTGGTGTCGTCACTAAGATTTGCGGGAAATGCCCGATATCCGTTGAGGAAATAGGAACATTTTAGGATGTGGAGCTTTCCTTTTCCAGGAAGTGGTGAGAGGAAAGCCTGGGATGATATGCCAGAATCCCTGGATGTTTTCCCTCCTTCTCCCGAACCTCTGTGCCGCTGGAGTCCGCTCCTAATTTGCCTAAAAACGCCCTCGGTGAAGTCACTCCGGGTGAGTTTTTCACGAGATTTATTTCCCACCTCCTCTCCCGCCGAATTCCCTGCGGTTTGCATCCCTGGGCTGAGCAGGACGGAGGCAACGCAGTTCCCTTTTCACAAATAAGCCCTGAAACCCTAAAAATCTTCCCCTGACTTCAGTCCCGTTCTTACCAGAGCTGCTCATTAAACAAAGGCTCTAATTGAGCGCACTGGAAATAGGACGGAGGGTCAAAAAAAAGCCGATTTTTTCCCTAACTTTGTGCTATTTATGCCATGACAGTGATTACACCTCGCTGGGAGAAATGCTGGGGGCGTGTTTCGATCTGCACTGGGTGGGAAGAAATGAAGAAGATAAAGGGCGGCTCGCGTGGATAAAACCAAGATGAGCTGAGCGGAGCAGGGGGTTGTTCTGTGCCACCATTGTCCCCAAAACCTCTTTGCGGCGCTGCTGAACGCGTTTGCTGCCGGGGAATTTAGGGAGGGATGAGCAAAGTTGCTCTTTGTTTACCCAGAGCTGTAAATATTCCCCATCTGCACCTCGATTATCCCCGTCCCGCCTGGATTTCCTGCTGAGCCGCGCAAATCGCAGCCCGGCTGGGCACGGAGGGGGGCAGGAAAGGGCTCAGCTGCCGCCGGGAGCGCACCGGGGGCGGAGGGGAGGTGAGCCCCGAGTCACAGCCGCGAACGAGCTGCTCTGCCAGCCCCAGCCCCTTCAGCTCCTCGGCCTTTTCTCCTCACCCTCATGGCTCTGGGATAAGGTTCCCTCTCCTTTTTCAGGGAAGCAAAACCCTCCTTTCCCCCATCAGCCGGGCTGTGACTGCGAGATGCGTTGTTACGTGATATTGGGGCGATCCTAAAAATGGGGTTTTCCCCCAAAACTGCTCCTGAGCAGAGCAGGAGGAATGCAGAGGTGTCCTGCTGTTCTCCAGCTTCCAGCACGGATTTCCTGCTGCACAGAGGGTGTCAAGGAGCGATCCCACCATCCCAAACCCACCAGGATGGGGAGCGCCTGCCGAGCAAAGTGGGAGCTGGGAGGACGGGGGAGCTCAGCACCGGTGCCGAGGGTGTCGCGTCACCTACTGAGATGTCCTCGTTGCCTTCGAGTGTCGCTCTTAACGAGAGCACCGAGTTCTGGAGAGGAATTTTCTCCCGGAAAACAGCTGAGTCTGTCCCAGGACGGTAAATTGGGCTGAAGTGCAGCCGAGCTAACAAACGAGTACCGCAGCACTTCCTAAATGAAATCCTTTTCATTTTATTTGCCCTTTTTCCACTTGGCACGGGCTGTTTTGCAGACCTGAGCGTTCCCGAGCCGTAGAAAGCTGCTTGCCCTGAAGAAAGCTGTGTTCCCCAACTGCGGCAGAAATGAGACAAAAATTTAAAAAAAGAGAAAATTTTTGTTTGAGCTTTAGGTGATCCTTCAGGGAGGCACCGAGGCTGCTGCTTCAAGGTGCTGAGTAACTCCGCGGTGTGAATTTATGGGGGAAATAAATAAGAAAGGTGAAGGAAAGGCTGTTTTGGAACTCCACTGGTGCCTGGCAGCATTGCTGCTGTAAATGCTGGCATAAGGGGAGTTATTTCTCCATCAAGATGCATTAAAGATGTTTCACTTTATAACTTGGAGAAATGCAGAGAATTCCAGACGGGAAGGGGTTTTCCTGGTGCTAAATGAGGTGTGAGGGGGACAAGGGAGAGGATTGGACCCGGGCAGGAGCTCTCCGAAGCGATTTTCTCTTTAACCGAATCTATATTTTCTAATAGCTTTTCATAATTTTGTAATCGCAGGCAGCATATTTATTTACACGAGTAGGGGCTGTAATTACAGAGAATGAAAATGTGTAATTATTTAATTAGGAGCTATAATGAGGCTGTGTGAGGGAGCTGGGAGGCAGACGCTCTCGGTTAGCAGCGCTGGCCAAGACTTTGTGCTGTGCCGTGGAGAAAAGTCGGGATACAACCAGGAACTGAGACGGGAAAAACGCTGCTGCAGGCCGGGGAAATCTTTATTCCTGCCCCTGAGAAGGAGCTTGGGCTCGGTAGCCTCTCACTCGGATATGTCACAGCAAAGCCAGGAATAATCTGCTGCTCCTGGATCCTTTTCCATGGAAGGAGAAAGCGCTGAGCTGAGCGATGACGGATTTCCCCGGAATGCTGGCAGCTTAACGGCCCAGGGAGAGCGGAGGCTCCCCTTGAGCGCGCCGAGTTAATTTTCTCGGGTGTTTAGCAGGCTCTAAAGACCACTCTGAGACCCGTAGATCTTGGCAGGTGGATAACTCCTTGGCAGCACCGCGGTTGCAGCGTCATTTTCCAGCCAAAGCCCTGCCCAGGATGTGTCCCCCGGGAAGAGCGCGGTGCGGGGAGGTTCTGCAAAGGCGCTGCTTCTTGAGAAAGAACCAGAAAGGGAAAATCCTGCTGGCCCTGGCGTGGGTTTCAGTGCCCCCGCCGGGAGCGGGGAGTGAAAATATCAAACCCAAATTCAACAGCTGGGGTGAAATGCAGGGAGAAACAGCCCCGCAAGAGAGCAGGGCAGGGGGTCAGGGAGAGCATCTGCTGGAACTGCAGCCCCCGGCAGCTCGGGAGCATCCCCAGTTTGGGATGTTCCTTGCCCAGTTTGGGATGTTCCTTGCCCAGTTTGGGATGTTCCTGCTCAGCTTGGGATATTCCCTGCCCAGTTTGGGATGTTCCTTGCCCAGTTTGGGATGTTCCTTGCCCAGTTTGGGATGTTCCTGCTCAGCTTGGGATATTCCCTGCCCAGTTTGGGATGTTCCTTGCCCAGTTTGGGATGTTCCTTGCCCAGTTTGGGATGTTCCTGCTCAGCTTGGGATATTCCCNAGGTTGTGAGAGTCCCTGCCCTGTTTGGGATGTTCCTTGCCCAGTTTGGGATGTTCCTTGCCCAGTTTGGGATGTTCCTGCTCAGCTTGGGATATTCCTGCCCAGTTTGGGATGTTCCTGCACAGGTTGGGATATTCCCTGCCCAGTTTGGGATGTTCCCTGGCGATGGCACCCGAGGATTGTCACACGTTGGGGTTTCGTCCCCACCCCTCCCTTTAAGGATTGTGGCATTTCCCCGCTGTACTGGGACCAGTCCGATAAATCGCTGCAAATTCCAGGGGTGAGGAATTCCTGTCGGATTTTTGGTTCTGGAGAGGAAGGGGCTGGGCAGAGCTGTCGAGCCCCGCACACGGTGACGCTGCAGGGACCCGGTGACATCAGCTGTGACTTCATCCAGGGAGGGCGAGCGGCCACCGCGTCTGGCAGCCCATGTGCCCTGTCTGGGCTGGGATGTGAGCCCAGCCCGGGGCACAGCCCGGCTCTGCTCCTCCCTGGGGTCACCCGCGGTGACAAACTGCTGCCAGCACTGCCAGGTGCCACCCCGGCTGCCACCCCTGGGGCTAAAAGCTCTGGTTTTAGTGCAGGGAGTGAGGATACAGCAAAGGAATTCCTTCCAGCCTCCTGAAGAGCCTTTTCCTTTTCTCTTCCTGGGATCTGGGTCCTGAGCAGCTTGCGAGGGCAAAGGCTCAGCCTACAAATGACAAATAAACTGTTTGGAAACACGGGGAAAAAGGAGAAGAATATAAATTTCTCCTCAACAATTATTCTCCTATGACTCGTCTCCGAGAATGAATCCCTGGGGATATCTTTGTGCTGGAACACGATACAGAGAATGAAAATGTTTTATCCCCGACATCCTTAAACTCTCTGTTTATCGGGTGATGGATGAGAATGCAGGGCCCAGCTGTCCATCCTGTGCACAAACACGAACTCAGGAGCATCAAACCCTGCATCTCACTCAGCTCAAGGTGACAATGGTGAGCCCTGAGCTGTCCCCATCACAGTCACAGCACCAGGTTGTTCTCCATCCTCCCCTGAAGCAGGAGATGAGCATTGTGCCCCTTCCCTGGCTCTGGGGAGCTTGGCACCATCCCTGCAAGGAATTGCCTCGAAATTGGCTCTGCTTCACGCCGTGCCAGCTGCTTTTTAAACAAATTATTGTATCAGGTTAGAACAGTGCTTCCATTCAATTCCTTCCAGCGAGAAACCAGTTTTCCTGAAATTGCCTTCTCGACTCCATAATCATTACCCAGCAAATTGCCTGGGGAGAGAGGCTGGAGCGGGGCAGGGGTGGGGGCTGTGCTGCAGTGGGAGAAGGAGCAGTAAAATGCAGCGGGATTTGTCCCCAGGGTGGGAATGTCCATGTGCTGCACCCCAGAGATGGCTGGATCCTGGAACTTGGGGGATTTCTCCGTCCCGGAACTCCCCCAGCACAACGAAGGTGCTGCTCCTGCACTCCCAAAGGGTGAAAACTCCTTCACATCACCTCACCCTGAAGGTCTGGAAGATTTGGAAAGCTGTTTGGGAGGAATTTAAACACTGGGTGCCCCTCAGAGCACAGGGCTGGAGCTCTGACTGGTCTCATTGTTTTCCAAAAAGAAACCTTGCCCTCAGAGTAAAGAATTTATCCCCAATATCCCATCCAACCATCTCAGTGCTCTGCCAGTTTGAAGCCATTTCCTCTCATCCTGGCTCTGCTCTTGTAAAAATCCCCGAGGAAGGGGAAAGGACGGGACAATCAGCACCGGTTAAACCTAAACCAGAGCGAACAAAACTCAGCAAGCGGCTGCAAAAGCTGCTTTGAGATCTCCAAATTGGGAGCGGCATCAGGAATGGGCAGTTTTATGAGCCAATTATTGATCTTTTCCTGCTGATTTCAGCGGAAGAACTGGGGAGATTTGGGGTTTGTTGTTGCACAGGGTCAGAACTCATCGTTTGTCAAAGCCGGGCTGCTCTGCACAGCCCCGACCTTGTCAGCTCCGCGCTCCAGCAGAGCCAACATCTGGCTGGTTTCTGCACAGCTGGGCTCTGCCGGCGGCTCCCAGGGGAGAGGGGAGGTTGTTCCAGCGGGAATGAGTCAGAAAATGAGAAAAGAGAACATCTTGTGCCTCACAGCACCCCTGCACCGTGCCAGGCACCCCTGCACCACGGGCACCAGGGGCTGGCACCGCTGCCGCTTCCCCGCTGCTTCATCGTCCTGAAGAACCACCGAAAAGTGAGGAAAATGGGAGAGAAAAGCTCAAAAAGCTTTGCTGCTGCTCCCCTCCCTCTCTTGCCCGCCGATGTTTAATTTGGAGAGCGCTCTCCTCTCTCTCGCTGCTCTCTCATTGCAGGCACACAGAAATATTGATCTGAAATGAGCTGGGAGAGGAGAAACGAGCGTGACTCAGGAACACGGGCTGAGTGATGTGTCCTGTTTCACATTCCACCTGTTCCCCATGAATCCTTTTGGAATCTGCCCTGGCTCCTCCTTTCCCCTGCAAGGACCGTCCTTGCTCGCTGTGGTTCGCTGCGGGGAAGGTGTTTGTGTTTTGCTGGCTGCGCTCACATCTCTGTCGAACTTTTGCGTCTTCCTTTAACTCCTCAAAAAGGTGGAGATTCTGGCAGATTCTGGGAGGGGAGACAGCCTGGACCGGTCCTGCAGCGACCCCGAGCTGGGAGGAGCAGCCTGGCTGAGTCCCTCCCCTCCTGCGTGGCCAGGAAAGCTGTCAGAGGATGCTCGGGTTGGTTTCTGCACCTCGGGAGTTCTCTCCGTTCCCACTGGTGTTCCAGCACCATCTGCAGTCATTCCCGGGATGCTCCAGCTCTGTTGGAAACCTCACGGGCACTGGGAAGGGTCAGAGACTGAGCCCTGGTGTGATTTGGGGGATATTTGGGGGATATTTGAGGGATATTTGAGGGATATTTGCAGCCTAAACACACAATGAGATGGGGGGCTTGGAGAAAAACATCCAAATCCACCCCAAAACCGTAATTTTCACAGGCTGGGGCTGTGCCACAGCACACCTGGTGCTGTTCCAAGAACACAAAGGCTCAGCCCGAACCTGCAGGAGGGGTCATGAAACATTCATTGGGGTGAAACCGCATTAAAAATTCATGGGTGCTGTGAGCACCACCACGGGCTGTGCCTGGCAGGGATGGAGAGGTGAAGAAGAAAAGCTTTTACTCCATTTCAGCCTGTCCAGCTGCTCTGGGTGTGGGGCTGGGGCACAGCGTGAGGGGGTGCAGCAGAACGAGGGTTTTTTTCTCCACCAGAGCTCTGCACCGGGGAGAAAATCAACTCCTGCCCCAGGCATGTCAGAAACTCCTCTTTCAGCAGCAAGAAATCGCGTGGAGAATCAAAAAACCAGCTCAGAGCTGCTCCTGGTGTGCTCCAGGCAGGGAAAATCCATCCCCTGAGGAGCTGGGGCTGTTCCCGGGGGGAGCTCAGGGATCTCGCGGGCGGGGGAAAGAGCAGCTCCCGTCTTTTCTCTGATTTTCCCCACTTCAGGAAATTTTGGCGCTCGGAGCCCACGCTGTCAGGTCTGGCTGGAGCTGCTGAGGGGTTCTGGCGTGGCAGGGAATGGGAGGGGACGGGGCAGCAGCGGGGAGAGGGGTTTGGGGCTGAGGCAGCTCCGCAGCTGCTGCTCTGCTCTGTGTGACCCCAGAGAGGGGCAGGAACGTCCCTTGGGACACCCGGAGCAGCAGGGGACGGAGGGGGGCCCTGGCAGGGGGACAAGGGG
>VZRP01004607.1:0-40624 GCA_013397995.1 Malurus elegans
GTCAGGTTTTAACCCTGCTCTGATAAACGTTTTTTCTGTGGCAACAGGACAGAATTTGGGCACAGGGTGGACACTCCTGCCAGGACACAGAGCCAGAGCCATGGATACAACATCTCCACATTTCCAGAGAGCAGCCCCTAGCTTTCCCATCCTTTTCCATGGATTTGAGCCTGATTTTCCCTACATCATCAATGCTAAATCAGGTTTTAACCCTGCTCTGAGAAAAGTTGTCCCAGTGGCAGCAGGACAGAATTTGGGCTGGGACATGGAGCTGGAGCCATGGGTACCACAGGGGAACATCACCACCACACTCCCAGAGAGCAGCCCCAGCTTCCCACCCCTTTCCATGGATGTAAGCCTGGTTTTTCCCACATAACCCTTGCAAAATAAGATTTTAACTCTACCATGATAAATGTCCCAGTGGCAGCAGCAAATGTCCCATAGCATGCATGGGCCCTTTTTCTGGAAAAGGAAGACCCTGGTGGGTCATGCCAGGATTTTCTCCGTTTGGGTTTGGAGCCTTCCAAAAAATGGCGATGAGAAGGGCTAAGGGATGGCTGTGGGGTCATCTGTCCACCTGAATGTCCATCTGTGGCCAAAATCCCATGGGATAGCGCCCAGGGATGGGCTCGCACCTCAAAGCTTGGCCGGTTTTTGGGATTTCACGGCAGCTCTGTGCCTGCAATCCCAAAAGGACAAATCGGGATCCTCCTGTCTGCAGAGCCACCCTCAGTTCCCTGGGACTGACCAGAGGAGGAGGACACTGCCCCTCCCTAGGGAAGGACACTGCCCTTCCCGGGAATCACTGATGAAGCCTCCTCATCCCCCGGGGTGTGGATGGCTCCTCTCCGCCCGTCCCTCGGAATCTCCACCGCAATCAGTGGCTCGGGCGCGCTCGGACCCTCCGGAGCACCGGGAAAAGCACTCGGACACAGAAGGGAGGCTTTCAGCCGCGCAGCCGCCTCCCTCCGCCCTCCAGCTCTTAATTACAAACCCACATCAAGCACCGGGGCAATTAGAAGGGCTCGGGCTGGCTGGTCCTTCCCGGGAAGCAGCGGGATGCGGCGGGCAGGGCTTGGATCTGCTCCAGCGCCCTCAGCAAGGCCGGGATGGCTCCTGAGGATTTTATTTCTGCTCCTTGAGGTGCTCCGGGGCTGTGACATCCCACAGAGAGCCTGGGGATGCTCCAGGGGCTGGATTGGGATGTGCTGCTCATCCCTGGGCAATGACACCCAGCTGGGATTTAATGGGACCCCAAAAGGGCTCACTTACAGCAATTTGAGAGTTTATGACCAAAATTGGTTTTACTTCACAACCACAACCCTCTGAACATCCTCCAGGCCACCCCCAGGGCAGAAGCAGGAGCAGAGGAGTTCCTCAGGCTCCTCCAGACCCACCTTGTGCTCCTGATAATTCCAGAGCAGCCGTGCCGAGCCCAGGAATTTACATTTAAATAAAGAAGGAATAAATCTGATTTTCCACCCAAGCTTCCAAATCTCTGCAGGCAGCGTCGCAACCCCAGCAAAACCGGGCCAGTTTGGAGCTGCCATTCACAACGCCACCACCCTTAATCTGACCTCCAAAAATCTCTCTGGAGATGCCTCTAAGGACCCAAAACTGGGCTTTATCTCCCTTCTTTGTCTGGGAGACACCAAAACCAGCAAAAAACCCACCCCAAAAAGGGGAGATCAGACCTGCAGACACTTCCTGTTTCAAAACTCACAGAGGCTGTGGATCCCTGCTCTTCTCTCAGCTCTCCTCCAGCAGCCCAAAGCAGGAATTTTCCCATTTTCTTCATTTTTTTCCAGCAAAATGCTGCTTATTGCTGTCCAGCCTCGATTTACTGGCCATCCTTCCTCTGTTGAGTCATCTCCTGGATTTTGTCCCCAAAAGTGACATCCCAGTCTTGGGCAGAGGTGGCCACACATCGGCCACCTCATCAAAAACCCCATTCCCCCAGGATCCCATCTCTCAGTCCATCTCTGGAGCATCCCTGACCTTCACAGCAAAGATTCCTGGCAAAACTGGGCTGTTTTTTCCCCAAATCCTCATTCCCTGCTGGAACGAGCTGTCCCTTCCTCCTGGCAGGCCCTGAATCCCAAATCCCCCTCCAGCTGCCAAACCAGAGGCAAACCCCACTTCACCACAGCGGGAGATCCTGGATTTCCTGGCCTTCCAAACCTTTGGCCAAGTTTGTGCTAAAACCTGTGATATTTATCCAGGCAGAGAGGAAAATATGGGATTTCACAGCGTGGGATGCAGAGAGGAGGCTGCTGCCTTTTCCTCTAATCCTTTGACCTCATCACTGGGAAATTGGGGGAAAAATCCATCATTTCCAAGGGGCTTTTGATCTCCTGAGCATCTTTGCCATGGAGGACCAGGAGGAAACTGCCCAAGCTTGGCCTCTGCTGCTCCCAACACAAAGGATTTAGTGGGAAAGGTGGGAAAAGTCAGCAAATGTTTATTTTCCACTTGAAAAAACAGAAAATACCATTTCTGTTCTTTCTTCCCCACTTCTGTTTCTTTTCCACCCCTCCAGCTGTGCTTTTTCTACTTTTCACAGCTGCTGGAGCTCTTTGCTCTGCCATTCCTACAGCTGGAAAACATCCCAAAGCACCAGGAAAACAATTTTTAATAAGGAATATTTACCAAAACCCTCAGATTCAAACCCAAAATGTCACAAGGCTATGAAAGCCTCAAGCTTGGCTCTCCTTTTCCCTGCCTTGCTCCATGCCCAGCACAGACACCATGGCCAGATGTCTGTAAATCCCAAAATGTCACCCGAGTGGGGACAGTACAGGGATGGCATCGCTCAGTCCGGGCAGCAGAGGAGGCAGATGCCAAGGAATTATGACAATGGAAAGGGAAAAGCTCTGGAATGAAGCAGCCCTGATGCCCAAGGAGCATCTCCTGGGTGGCTGTGGGGTGGTTTGGCCATGGGAATGATGCATCCCATGGGAATAGGTTGGTCCAAGTGGCACAATCTGCCTTGCTGAGCCAAAATTCCAGAGCGGAATCGTGTTCCATCCGATGGATCAAAACCAATTCCCTTCAAACAGAGCAGCCTCACGACACCCCAAGGCCCCCCAAACTCCTGCGTGCTGAGGCTGGGGGCACAAAAAGACACTTGGAGAGGGATTTTTTGGGATCTTTCCCCACGTTCCCAGGTTTAGGGCACAGAGAGGAACTCCAGGGTCTCCGTGTCCTCCTACCTGCCCGCCTGGAGAACTCCAGAGATGCTGAAGAGCCCGAAGTCGGTGATCACCACCTTCCCATTGTCGTAGAAGACATTCTTGGATTTGAGGTCCTTGTGGAGGATGCCCTTGGCGTGCAGGTACCCCATTCCCTAGGATGGAACAGAGGGAGGAAAACAACCCGGGATTACAAAAGCGGCACAAACGGGAGGGATAACGCCGGAGCGGGATGTTCCCATGGGATTATGGGACCATTCCCGAGCCACCACGGCATATCTGAGCTGGACCACGTCCCCAAAGGTCCCTGCAGGGAGGGAAAGAGCCCGGAGGGATCCCTGATTTGGGACGGGCTCACGGAGGGGGACGGGACGGCAGCGCCCACTCGTCTTCCTGATTGATGGATTCCGCAGGAAAAATCAGCGGCAAACCCGCCCTGAAGCCGCTTCCCGGGAATCCTCCGCTGGGAAACGGATGGTGATGATGTTCTCGCCTCCGTTTTTTCGGGGGCTGGAAGAGCAGGGTAATAAGTCAGCGCTCTCCGTCGCCCCAGCGGAGCCGCCGGCGCTTCCGACGGCCCCATCCGCCTGGAAACGGGCGCCTCGTGGGAGTCCTGCCTTAATTCCTTTCCCCCAGGAAAAATCGCTCGGCGGTTAATTAAAATTAGCGCTAATGAGGCACGAAAAGGCCATGGGTGGGAAATCCAAACTCTCCTGTTTAGCCTCGGCAAATCAAGCAGACTGCCGGCAGCTCCGCGCGGCGGATGTGCAGCGCCGCGGGATAATTCTGGGAATGGGGAGGGGGATAAAGCACATTTATCCTGACTTCAGCAGGGATTTTGATGCTGTCCCACTTTTCACTCTCCTAAGCAGACTCGGGGAAAACTCGATCCACAGGATGCTGCTGAAAGATCGGCACCCAACAGGCCGGCAAACTGTTGCTTCAGAGGGAATGTTGGTTGTCTGTCTCTGGAAAAGGGGGATTTATTAACCGGAATTCCACGGGGATCCATCCATCCTAAGCCTCATCTTTTCATCTGTCATCATTAACCACGCCGGCTGTGGGGGAAGAATTTATTTTTAAGCTGGCGGCTGATGTGGAGCCAGAAGTCACAATCTGAATTCCACCATCTGGAAAAGGTGGGGAAGCAAACAGGAAAAACACCCAAACCCAGTAAGGTATTGGGGTTTCACTGCACCCCCCGTGGGGAGAAAATCCTAAAGAGTCTCTACAAAGGGATGCCGGAAGAAGGAAAAGATTCGGGGCTGGATGCCAGGTCCGTTCCAGGCACCAGGATTAATTAGGGGTCTCCCGGTTCCCAGCACATGAAATAATTATGAGGTTTAAAAATCGGCTTTCCAATGTCACTGTCACCTCCAAAAAGGGCTGGGGCGGAGCAGGGAACGACATTCCGATGTTTTTCTGGCCAGGTCCAGAGCAGGGGCCTGAGCAGGATAAACCCCAGTGCCATGGGAATGCTCTGCAGCTCCTTCCCATTGTTTGAGGGATCCCAAAGCACCATCAAAACCTTGTTCCCACATCTCCACAGAATCATCCTTTATCGAAGGAATTTCCCCAGGCAAACCCACATCCCTCTCCTCACCCTGCACAGATCCCATTGCAAATTCCAGCCCTGCCACCTCAGCCCCGGGATGATCCCTGAGGAAACACTCCGGGCCCGCTGATGCCTTAATTTGCTCGGCTGTGTGAAAAGCCAGCTCCCTCTGCCGGCACCGCTGCCCGGATAAATCATCCCTGGCCTCCGGAGGATCTGGGATAACCTTGCGCCCGCTAATCCAATAATCTGAGCAGCGCTCCCGTCACATTCCAGGACTCGAGGGATAAAATCAAACAGCTGCTGTGAGCCGCCTGCAAATCCAAAGCCTCTGGACGGCGCAGCCCCGAGCCCATCCCAGCCACGGTGCTGAAATTTTCCTTCACTTCTCCACCTCCAATCCACCAAAATATCTGTTGGAGGTTGGTGGGGAAAGGTGGGAAGGCTGGGAAGCTGCTCCTCGGCAGGAATGGGCCACATGACAGGGAATTGTGATGGGGCTGGACTTCTCTGGGAATTCCCTTCAGTGCACAGAAAGAGCCTTTGGAGCTCGGTTAATTCCTCCGGAATTTGGGGTGGATACAAAGTCCCTCTGCCTCTCAGCCCCACAGAGCTGGAGGTTTCCAACATTTTCCTATGAAGCAGCAGCTGCAGAAAACAAGGATTTCTCATCCTCAAAACCCACATGGAGCAAGGAAGCCATGCAGAGAAAGGGGCTGAACTGAGCCGTCCTTCCCGCTGGGAACATCTGGAAGGCAAAATCCCTGAGCACAAAATAGAGGAAAAATACAAGGCTAAGCTGTGATGCTTCGAGTGTTTGCTCAGTGGGAAAAATCCGTGTCTAAGAAGTGGAAAATATGGATCAGAAGTGGGAATTCAGAAGGGGGAGGCTCTGGTCTGGCTCAGGTATCCCCAGTTCAAGGTATCCCTCACAAAGAGCTTGGGCTGTGCTCACCTGTCAGATCCTGCCCAGAGGCTCCAGGAGAATTGAAGGAATTTAAATTTAAAAG
The DNA here is from genome assembly GCA_013397995.1 of Malurus elegans. Taxonomy (NCBI): domain Eukaryota; kingdom Metazoa; phylum Chordata; class Aves; order Passeriformes; family Maluridae; genus Malurus; species Malurus elegans. Next base: position 5,757 of record VZRP01004607.1, read on the forward strand.
TTAAAACTGGGTCTAAATAAATGGAAAATTGGTAATTTAATGAGAGACAGCGTAAGTACCGTGCAGGAAAAGGCACCACCCAGGAAACACTGCTGAACGTATTCTGCTTTATAACCCCAATTTGGTTATTTCAGGGGGTTTAAATCTGCTGGAAAATCTGATTTTCTGTTGTTTTTCCAGAGTTAAATGTGGGATCAGCTCCAGGTTTTGGCTCTGGGGTGGAAGAGTTGAACAGGGTACAGGGGCATGGCAGGTCAGGCGCCAGATCCTCCCAGGGATGAATATGTTTGGGATCACAGCAAAATCCCACTCAACACCTCAGGGCCACTGCCAGCATCCCACAGGAAGGCTCAAGACCCAAATTCCCGGCCACTACACCCTGAGCATGAGGCTCCTTCCCAGGACTGTTTATAGGGACATGTCTGAAGTGTGGAACATGCACTTGGATTCATCCCTGGGGAAGGAGAAGCTTTTTGAGCTCTGGAAAATGTGCATGAGCTCAGCCTCGTGGCACCAGGGCAATGTTTTATGGGAATGTTGGGAACGCTGGAAGTGCCCAAGGCCAGGCTCGATAAACTTGGAGCAACCTGGGGTAGTGGAAGGTGTCCCTGCCTGTGGAATAGGATGAGCTTTAAGGTCTCTTCCCACCCAAATCATTCTTGGATTCAATATTTTTTTCCGGAGGAGAGGAATATCCAACCAGAGGCTCCCTCACAGCAGCAATGCCGGATTTAAACACCTGAAACTCCAGCGGGGAAGAGGAGCAGGATGAACCCCAGGTATGGGGAACCCATGAAAGGTTTGGTGACACCCCAATTCTCTCTCACATGAGAGAGGCCAAAGAAACGTGGATTTCAAAGCCAAGGAATTCTATGCCTCTCAAAATTCTTGGATTTGACCAAAGAATTCTACCCCACTCAGAATGCTTGGATTTGAAAGCCAAGGAATTCTACCCTGCTAAGAATGATTGGATTTGAAAGCCAAGGAATTCTATCCTGCTCAGAATGCTTGGATTTGAAAGCTAAGTGGTTCTACCCTGCTCAGAATCCTCGGACTTGAGAGTCAAGTGGTTCTACCCCACTCAGAATCCTCAGATTTGAAAGCCAAGGAATTCTATCCCACACAGAATGTTTGGATTTGAAAGCCAAGTGGTTCTATCCCATTCAGAGTCCTTGGATTTGAAAGCCAAGGAAATCTATCCCACTCAAAATGTCTGGATTTGAAAACCAAGTGGTTCTATCCCACTCAGAATCTTTGGATTTGAAAGCCAAGTGGTTGTATCCTGCTCAAAATCCTTGGATTTGCTCCTCTCCCAGTTCCCAGAGCGATTCAGCTGGTTCTCTGCCAGATCCAGACCCCACCAGGCCGTACCTTCACAATTTCTTGTGCTATCTGCCTCGTCTTGTTGACATCCAGGACGATTTTGGCGTCCCTCACCACCGAGTAGAGAGTCCGTCCTTTGCACAGGCTGCAGGAGCAGGAAAAAGGGAAAGGGAAGTTACAAACCCTCCCCGAGAAACACCCCCAAGTCATAAAGTGAGGAATTGTAAATAATTGCAGGATTTTGGCCCTGGGCTCGGGCAGATTGAAGATTCCACAGGGAACTGGGGGCTCTCCCAGTTTGGCACTGGGAGGGAGCTTTTGTCACTCCTGGAGAGTGTTGGTGGCACCACCGTGGTGCCATAAGGGACAACCTGGGCTGGCTCCTGGCTGGAAAAAACCCAGGAGCCTGGAAAAAACCACCTGGTCCTCCCCATTCTGAGCTTTTGTGCAGGACTGGTCATGGCTCCCCCCTCCTCCTCTTCCTCCCTCAGGCTGCAAAGCTCCCAGATGTAAAATGAGTCAAAAGAGGAAAGACAGGGGAGGGAAAAAAAAAATCCCCCAAACCCAACCCCACACGCTGTACAATGTCCTCCAATTTTCCTTCTCGTACCAATTACAGTAAAATCTATTTACAGAGCCTTAATTACCAAAGGCAGCTGGATATGGGGGGGGAGGGGGGAGATGGATATAAACCAATTAAAAATATATTGACATTTGAATATCATAATGGAGGACGTGGGCGGCTGCTGCCTCGACTCCCGCCCACCAAAAAAAAGAGAATTCTTTTTTTTTTTTTTTGCTTTTCTCTATCCGCCCACGCTCATTCCGGGTGACTTCGGAAAGATGAGACTGGGTACCTGTGCCTGGGAAATCAAACACCCATCAGAGCCTCGTTAAAGAGGTTTGGTGACGGCAGATGTTGACTGGATTAGAAAATTAAAAGTTCCAGGGTTTCGTTCCGCTCGGCTCCGCTGCTTTCCCTTTGCCCGGTTCCTCCTGCCCTGGGAATTCCTAACTGGTTTGGATTCATCCCCCAGGAGAGGTTTTGTCCTTTTTGAGGTGAAAATCATCACAGAATCATAAAAGAATCGTAGAATGAGTTGGGTTGGAAGGGACTTCAGGACCATTTGATTCCAGCTCTCTGCCAGAGGCAGGGACACCTTGGACGGGGCTTGGAGCACCCTGGGATTGTGGAAATGTCCCTGCCCATGGTATGGGGTGGAATGGGATGAGCCTTAAGGTCCCTCCCAACCCATTCCATGAGCCCATGAAACTCAGAAGAGCCCCAAACTCCAGAAGCTCACGAATACGAAGGACTCTCCTGCTCCTAAAGCCAATCCATGGGCAGAGAGCAGGATTTCCAGGACAAGCAGCGAAGCAGGAACAGGATCAATCCCACACAATCCCATATCCCACAGATTTTGGAAAGACACCAGCACCCTTCAAAGCATTTCCTCACTGGGAGTGCTGGAAATTGCCCTGCTGGACACAACTGAGATGCAGCAGGGATTTAGGGCAGCAAGTGCCCCCTCAGGGATGGTTTTCCTCGCTCAGGAGTCCCGGCACATCCCAGCTGGATTCAACCCTGAGACAGCTGCGACACCAAACCATCTCTCCCACTAAACCATCCTCCCTGCTACAGTCTGGCTGCAGTTAAATAGGAATTTGCTGGAGATTAGGATCCAAGCACTCAGAAATCAGTGATAAAATCCTCGGGTTTCAGTAACCGGAACGAATTAAATTGTGCAGAACAACGACGGGTGCAAATTCTCCTTCCACCACCTTTATTTTTCTGCACTGATTTGCTACAAAAACCCACTAGGCTTTCAGCTCTTCCACACAACAGCCTTCCGCCACCTCTGTGACCTGTTTGCACACACAGGAGTTCCCCCAGCCTTCCCAATCCCCAGAAAACGCGTTTTCTCCCAGAGAAAACCATTTCACGGCCAGTTGCCTGCGATCTGAATTGGCCACAAATTGACACTGGAAATGCAATGAGTGGATTAGCGCTGGAACGGGGCTGGATTTCAGCCCTAAAGCCAGTTAAGATCAGCTGTTTTCCTGGGAAAGGGCTGTTCAGAGGAAAATCCTCGCATTTCTGCCTGTCTGAACCACTGAGATAACCCCGAGAGCGGAGCTTGTGGCCCTTCACTGATGAGATTCCCATCTTTCCACTCCATTTACAGGATTTCCAAATGCTATCCAATGGACAGAGCGGCCGCAGGAGAGCAGCCAGACCCGGGGTGGTGGCACCAGGTCACATCACTGTCCCCTCTGCTCCTCAGAGCCATCAAAGCAGTCCAGGTGCTTCTCCCCTTCCCTCGCTGAATGACAGCTCCGAACAAATTCACCGAGCGCCTGCCGCATCCGACCTTTCCTGCTGGATAAGGAGCTGCCAACACGGAGATAAAGCCCGGCTGATACCTTTTGTGCAGCACCTGAGCCCATTCAGCCGCCACCTGCGGAACCTTTTCACGGCACAGCTCGACAATCCCGCTTTCCCTCGCTCCCCGATCGCTCCCCGATGGCGTTGGACAAAGAGCGGCGCGCGCTCGGAGCCCTCCGCCTTTCCCTCTTGGAGAGGTCCCCACTGAGCGTGGCTTTGAGGGACACGGCTGCGGGTGACAAGGCCACAAAACGCCTCCGCTCGGTGCCGAAAACAAGGCAGCTGATTTGCATCTTCAGGTGGATCACGGCTCATTCAGCGCTGAAGTGGAAATTCATGAGGAATTCTCGTCTTCGCCTCCCCAAACTTCTCCGTCCCACCTGGCGGCAGAGCGGTGCATCTCTGCTCCTGGTGCTTTAGAAACTCCACAGCTCCCGAGGTGTTTCACAAAATGGAAAACTGAACCAGGTTGGAGGAGCAGCAAAGGGAGAGGTTTGGGTTTGTTTTTATCCCAAGGCTTTGTTTTCCTCTAAATGGACGAGGAATTCCACCCCCTTCACTCCCTGCCAGCGCCAGATTAATGACACCTGCTCTGGTGCCACAAGATGACCAAATGCCATCCAGAGCTGAGGGACAGCAGGGACAGAGATGCAGAGATCCTTTCTGGGGTTCTCAGGAGTGCACCACATCCACATCCCGATGCCTTCCCCGGCACCAGGACAGGCCCGGCCCCATCCTGCTGCAGATGCCACTCTCAATTCAAAATGAGTTTTTGAAGTGTTCAGCCAAGCAAGCCAAATCCCAAATTGCTTTATAAACACTCTGCATTCCCAACGTGGGCTGGAGACATCAGCGGCAGGCGCCAAGCCAAGGCGGCGCACAGAGGAACAATTCGGGACGAGGGAGGAAGAGCTGGAGCGCTGCCTCTTGGTGTTTCTGCTATTCCAGGGGAAAACAGACTCATCTGACTGTCATCCTTTGGGGGCTCTTACCCCTCTGTGCCATACTGATGGGCATTGTCTCTGTATTGATGGTCATTGTCTCTAAACTGAGGGTCATCTTCTCTGCATTGATGGTCATCATCACTATATTGGTGGCCATCACCTCTACATTGATGGCCAACACCTTTACACTGCTGGCCATCATTTCACCACTGGTGGTCATCACCTCTACACTGGTGGCAATCACCTCTGCATTGATGGCCAACACCTGTACACTGATGGTGATGGTCATCATCTCTACACTGGTGGTCATCACTTCTACAATGATGACCATCACCGTTACATTGATGGTCATTACCTCTACATGGATGGCCAACACCTCTACACTGGTGGCCATCACCTCTCCCTTGATGGCTATCACCCCTATAATGGTGACCATCACCTCCACATTGATGGCCATTGTCTCCACATTGGTGGCCACCACCTCTACGCCGATGGCCAACACCTCTACAGAAATGGCCATCACGTCTACACTGATGGTGTCACCTCCACACTGGTGGCCACCACCTTTACACCAATGGCCAACACCTCTACAGCAGTGGTCATCACCTCTACACTGATGGTGTCACCTCCCCACTGGTGGCCACCACCTCTACGCCAGTGGCCAACATTTCCACAGCTGCAGCCCGATCCATGCTGGAGCTCTGATCATGCTGGATCATTCTGAGCCGATGGCCCAGCAGCTGCACAGCACATTCCATCACTCACAGAGCTCTGTGCTCCCCTTCCCTCTTCCCAGCCATCCACACAAACACCCGCTCAATTAAAGAGGAGATAAACACCAGACCCCGGGAAGTTCATCCCTTGCCGGGATATGGATTTATAGGGGAAGCAGCTCGGATACCATGGTGACAGTCAGCACCACAGACCCAGGGGAGACACTGGAGAAGAGAGCGAGGTGGGGAATTAATAAAAAATGCTTTAATATAAAAATACCTCTGCTCCCAGGTTACCTCTGTGCTGGAGGAAAGACACGGCAAAGGATGCTTGGATGCTCCCACATTCCCCAGCAGTTTCCCCACTTAGAGGTTTTCATGGAAAAAAGGACCCTTTGGGGAATGTTAAGAAAGAAACAGCAACAGGAACCACTGAGCCGGGACTTATTTGATTTCATTTGAGCAGGACCAGAGAGGGGAAGAAGGAGCTCAGTGCATTCCGGCACGTTCCTGACTTATTTGGGAAGTTTTGCAGCTGTTCCCATATATTAGCTTGTTTTCCTCTTTTCCCGGTGTCTGGCAACAATGCTTTAGAAACTCCACAGCTCCCGAGGTGTTTCACAAAACAGAAAATTGAATAAGGCTGGAGGAGCAGCAAAGGGAGAGGTTTGGGTTTGTTTTTATCCCAAGGCTTTGTTTTCTCTAAATGGATAAAGATTTTCACCCCCTTCACTCCCTGCCAACACCAGAACAGCAGAGCAGTGGAAGCATCCACCCTGAGATTCCCGAGCCCTCTGCATCCAAACATCATGACCAGGGAGGGAAAATTAGGATATCAGGGAAAATTTCTTCACTGCCAGGGTTGTCAAGCCCTGCCACACCTCTGGAGGATTTAAAAGATGTGTGGATGTGGTGCATGGGGACACAGGACAGTGGTGGCCATGGCAGTGCTGGGGAATGGTTGGAATTGACAATCAAGGATCTTTTCCAATCCAAACGATCCTGTGGTTTTATGGAAGCAGCAGCCAAAAGCTTAGTGGCAACTCAGGACTGTGAAAGGCGTGACCTGAGCACTGGCATCCAGCAGATCCCAGCCCTTCCATGTCAGGAATGCTCATCCCATCCAACCTCATTCCAACCAAACCCAAAGCAACCCCAATGGGAAGCCAGAGAATTCAATTCCTGTTGCTTCCAGCAAAGCCCACATCCCCAACCCAGAGATGGGAGACCCTCATGGAGAAAAGCAGCAGGAGGAAACAGACAATCCCCGGAGAGCCAATGCTCCCCTCATCCCGCTCTCTCCTGGCGATGGAAGCGCCGGCTTTTGACGGATATTACTTAGGCAGCAGAATTTTCCTGCTGGCAGCTGGCACGCGAGATAACTACAGCCAAACCACAAGGGCTGCAGGAGGAGGAGGAAAAGGAGGAGGAGGGAGATCAGCCTCGCCGAAAAGTAGCTCCAAACTCCATCATCGCCTCGGAAAATAACAAGTTCTTTGGAAAAAGCCAACTCCATGCATTTTCATTTGGAGGAAATAGAGGAGACGAGCTCTTCTCCAGCTGCGGGGAGAAGAGCTCCGAGCCAGGTGAATGCAAAGCAGCCCCCGGGGCTTAGCTGAAGCCAGGCTTGCAAACAAGTCATCCGAAAAAAACCCTCCGTGCTCCAGGTGCCTTTGGAAAGGATGCGCTCGGAATCGGCTCCGAGAGGGAGGGTTGGGTGGGCAGGGAGGAGTGGAGGCGCCTCGACCTCCTCGTCTTTGACGTGTTCTCTGTACCCTGCTCCTCCTGCTGTTTTGAACTTCAGGAAGGAGAAGAAATTATGTTTTATAAAATCCTTTTGGAGAAAGAAAAGAAACTTTGGAGAGAGCCGGTTGCTTCGCTGGAACACAGCTACGCTTTGGAATAGTAATAATAATAATTATTATTAATAAAAAATGAATGCTGCTGTCACAGGAAGGACCTGTTTCTTTGGCTAGGCAGGGTGCCAGCATATGGATCCCACCCAGGCAGCCCTGCTTGATCCTAAGGAGAATCCCAGGCACTGAGGGTGCTCAGAAAAAAAATCAGGAATGATGCTGGGATGTCACTCGACAGGGATGGGAAGAGCTGGCACGAGCAGAAGGACTTTTTGGGACCATCTCTCAGCAGGGCACTTAATCAAAGGCATTTCCTTAAATCCCTTCCTCTCCAGCAAAGCGATTCCCGCTGTGTTAAGCACTTTTCCTGGAGAAATCGGGGCCAAAATAGCAATATTTCCATGGCATTTGGAAATGCTCTCAAAACACCAAGGAGAACTTTCCCCCGGAGCACCCTCCGCGTTAAGGAGCAGCCGTTGGCGGGGATTTGATGCTCCAGCAGGTGAGAAAAGCCCAGCCAGCCCCGCTGTCTCCACATCAAACCCAGAGCATGGAGCTGCTGCTTTCCCCCATTCCCAGCCATCCTCTCGGCTCGGGATACTGCGGGCTCCTCCCCAAGCTGCTGCCTGCAGGTGGAGGATGTGTTTGGGTCTAACGCGTGTATTAATCCGCGTATCGACTTCCCCGCTGTCAGCCGTTATCAGGATTGATCCGGCCTGATGGCCCCCGATCGATCGGGAGGGAGCGCCTTCCCACGGGTCAATCCATTCTGATCCAGGGCCTGGCATGAAGTCGATCCCTATTTATTATTTGATCTACGAGCTCCATTATTGAGCTGCCAGGGGAGGGAATGCAGAGGGAAGCAGGAAAAGGGAAAACAGCACAGAGTGGGATGGTCTGGATCCAGGGGCAGCCACAGCTTCTCTGGGAATTCCATCCCAATCCCTCACCACCTTCAAAGGGAACAATTCCTTCCCAAAATCCCATCCATTCCTGCCCTCTGGCAGTGGGAAGCCTTTCCTTGTGTCCTGTCCCTCCATCCCTTGTCCCAAACCCCTGGAAGGGGATAAGGGAGGAGGGAATCCATGGCTTCCTGCCCCAAAATACAGCCAGGAGCGGGGAGAGAAGGGTAGGACATGAAAGGCAGCTCAGAAATGCTCCAGGATCAGAAAATCATGGAATGGTTTGGGTGGGAAGGGACGTTAAATATGATCCCATCCCACCCCCTGCCATGGCAGGGACACCTTCCACTATCCCAGGGCGCTCAAAGCCCCGTCAAACCCGGCATTGAACACTTCCAGTGGTGATGGAACTTGTGCCAAGGCCTCACAGGGAAGAATCTCTTCCCAAAATCCCGTCTAACCCTGCCCTCTGTCCATGGGAAGTCATTCCCCATTTCCTGTCCATGCACAGCTCCAGCCTGGCACGGAGGAAAACAAAGTGGTGATTCTGTGCCTTGCCCTGAGCAGGATTGAGAGCTTTCCCCTAAATTCCCAGTGCAGGAAGGAAGGAAGGCTGAGGGCATGCATTTTAATCCCGCTGAAGAGAAAAAATCCGATTCCACAGAATCCCTGGGTGGGGTTAGAGGAGGAGGGAATCCACGGCTTTCCACTCCAAAATACAGCCAGGAGTGGGGAGAGAAGGGCAGGACTTGAAAGGCAGCTCGGAAATGCTCCAGGATCAGAAAATCACGAAATGGTTTGGGTTGGAAGGGACCTTAAAGATTCTCTCACACCAACCCCTACCGTGGGCAGTGATGCTGCTCACCATGCCCAGGGCTCCATCCCACCTGGCCTCGTTCATCCCATTTGTTGTTCCTTAAAGCTCCAAGGGATAATTTGGATCTCTGGAGGGAGCAGGGAGCTGCCTGCAAACACCAGGGAGTATCCACAGGGAAATCCCAGATTCCCCAGGTGGTTCCATCCTAAGTGCCACGGGCTCTACATTTCCCCTTTCCTCCATCCTTCAAATCAGGTTAAATATCCCCAGCTCCCTGAGCATTAAGATTTACAATTCCCAAATCCTTCCCAGCCAGGCTGTGCCTGTAAATGTCAGGAGATCTGGCACCGGGAGAGGCTCAGAAGGGCTGAGAGTTTAAAGCTGAGCTTTGTCCAGAGCTTTTCCACGTCCACGGGGAACAAGGTGCAGGGATGAGAGAGTATCCCTCGTGAGGGGCTTGTTCCGTACAGCAGCAGAGTCAAACATTAAATATTAGCAAAATCCGCCTTGGAATTAATTATAAAATCAAAACAAACCCCAATGTTTAGTCCATGCACTGAGGTTATCCATGAATAAACAGCCCAAGTGTCTTAGAAGTTCTCCCCATCCCTCATTCTCACACTTCCCCTATTAATCACCGCCAAGGAATGTGTTCCTGCCATTAAAACCCATTTTCCACAGAGAAAAAGGAGGAAACTCCCATTTCACCTCAGATATCTCACATAAAGACAAGGGCTGGGTTTATCCCCACCAGCTCCAGGGGAGGGTTTGGGAGATGCTCCCTCTCCAGCAGAAACATTCCTCTGCTCCAAAGGCACCTTGGACAAATTAATTCTCTTTACACAGTTCTGCCAAGGTCAGGCTGAACCCCTGATGTTCCTCAATGTTCTCCCTGGTCTTCCCAGCAGAGACAATAAATCATGGCCACACAGCCCTGGTGGCACCCTGGAAAGCTGAAGTCACCCTGGTGTGACAAAAGAGGGGTCAAAAGACAGCCTGGAGCATCCCAAGATCTTTGCACTGGCTCCGAGAGAGCTTTGGCTATCCAGTATCCTATACCGCACCCCAAATCCCAAGGAATCTTGGAAAAGCAGCCCCAAATCCCCCTCACAAAGCAGGACAAAGTCCAGCTCAGACCTTCTCCCAGCCTGGATAACCTCGCTCCCTTCTCCCACGTGACAGGAGCCATCCCACAGGCAGCACTGATCCCCCTCTACCATCACAGACACAAAGAGCACCGGGAGCCTTGGGAAGGATCAATAAGCATTAAAATCCCTTTTTTTCTATCCAGGAGGAACCCCCAGAATCCTAAAATACAGGAGTTTCTGCTCTCACAGGGTGCTGGAGCCATTTTAGCAGGATTACAGAAGGATTTTATCCTTGGAAGGACCCGTGGGGTGCTGAGGCTTTACCTCTGTTCCCACCCTGGAGCCAGGACCCGGATCCCCAGGGAGCTGAGCTTGCCCAGGCCTGGCTCTGTCTCATTTCCAACCAGCAAAGCCAACTCATTATCCCAAAACCTGGGAGTTTTCCCATCCTTTTCCTTCCCGGGGAGCTGAGGACTCCGCTGCCGTTTCCCCTCGTCCATTAAGCACCGAGGCTGAGGCTCACGCCCGCTCCTGCTCCAGGCTAATTAAGATGGATGTTAATTGTCCCCAGCACTCATTACCCAGGAGAAAACCCATTAGCAGCTCTGAGGGAAGCGTTCCTTGGAGTCGCCACCTCCTGCTGCCGAAAAATGTTGGATTTCTGCTTTTCTGTCGCATCGGGAGACAGCTCAGGAATCATGGAATGGTTTGGGTGGGAAGGGACCTTAAAGCCCATCCCATTCCAGGGACACCTTCCACCATCCCAGGCTGCTCCAAGCCCCAATGTCCAGCCTGGCCTTGGACACTGCCAGGGATCCAGGGGCAGCCACAGCTTCTCTGGGCACCCTGTGCCAGGGCCTCCCCACCCTCCCAGGGAACAATTCCTTTCCAATATCCCATCCATCCCTGCCCTCTGGCACTGGGAAGCCATTCCTTGTGTCCTGTCCCTCCATCCCTTGTCCCCAGTCCCTCTCCAGCTCTCCTTTAGGCCCTGTTAGGGGCTCTGAGCTCTCCCTGGAGCCTTTTCCAGCCTCAGTCCCAATATTTTTATCACTGATGAAGAATTAAACAGTGCTGGTCCCATTTATCCACTAAAATGGTTAAATTAGGAAAAATCAGATTATTAACCCAAAGCACCACATCCTCATCAAGCCTTTGCCTCAGTTTCCCCTCCTATCTTTCCCCTGCCGTTTGGATGGGGAGGTTTCTTCCCGCTAATGAGACGATCCCTGAATATCTCAGGCAATCAGGAAGGAAAACGTCGGGATGGGGAAAATTAAAAATAAACGCAGCTATAAATAACCCCCTTCCGGCAGCGCCGGTGGCACGGCGTGGTGAAGCCCCTTCCCAGGGACACGCAGCTGCTTCCAGACGTGCAGGGAAATGGAGATTTCTGCCACAGCCACAAGGAATCGCTGGGATTTTGTGGGGAAAAATGGCCTCGAGTGGCCACTTGTGGGCTCCCAGAAGAAAAGGCGGCCTCGTGCGCACGTTCCTGCCCTGGGAATGGGCACAGGGAAGGTGAGGAAATCCAGGCATGCTGGGTTTGCATCTGTAATCCCCGTTTAGGCAGCTGGGGATGATTTTCACCCACTCCAAGCAAAGCTGGTTTAAAGTTATTCCCATAAACACATGGGGAGAAGTTGAGTCCCTTTGGGAAAGCCCTGTTGGAAGGGCAGTGCTCCCTCAGTGCCACCTCAATTCCCAATACCCTGAACCATTCCCAGTATCCTGGACCATTTTGAATATCCTATACCATTCCCAGGATCCTGTACCATTCCCAATATCCTAGTCCATTCCCAATATCTTATACCATTCCCAATATCCTATACCATTCCCAATATTCTATACCATTCCCAATATCCTATTCCTTCCCAGTATCCTATACCATTCCCAGTATCCTGGACCATTCCAAATATCCTATACCATTCCCAATACCCTGGACCATTCCCAATATCCTGGACCATTCCCAACATCCTATACCATTCCCAGTATCCTATTCCATTCCCAGGATCCTATACCATTTCCAATATTCTATTCCATTCCCAATATTCTATACCATTCCCAATATCCTATACCATTCCCAGTACCCTATACCATTCCCAGTATCCTGAACCATTTCCAATACCCTGGACTGTTCTCAATATTCCTATACCGTTCCAAATATCCTATACCTTGGACACTGCCAGGGATCCAGGGGCAGCCAGAGCCTCTCCGGGAATGCCATCCCAGCCCCTCCCCACCCTCCCAGGGAACAATTCCTTCCCAAAAACCCATCTAACTCTACTCTCCTTTGGCTTAAAGCTGAATTTGGTTCAACTTAGGAAGGATGCAGATCAAAGTGAGCTGTAGGAAAATCCAAACGATGCCTGGAAGATGTTGCGAGCTCAGATTTCATTTCGGGCAATTAAATAAATTTATATTTTGACCTTAAAAAAACAGGTCCAAGCGCAGCTGGAAGAGGAACAGGACGAGCAGAGCTCCACATTCCTCATATTAATTCACCAGGAAGCCGCAGCTCATGGATTGATTTTGTCCAGCTGTCAAAAATGGCACCTTTCTGCTTTTACAGAAAGACCCATTGGAGTAGAAAATGGAAGGGGGAAAACATCCCATGCCTCAAAAAAAAAGAAAAAAAAAATTAAAAAATCAAGGAATAAATTTCCCAGGTTTTGCTATTGAATAGCCCTGAAAAGCTGAGCAAACAGGGGCTGCAAAGGGATGGTGGAGCAGGACGGAGACGCCGCCTTTTCCTTTGGGAACGCGGTGTGACACACGGATGGGGGCTCTGACTCATCCATCAATACATGTGTTTGCACACTTTTCCAAAAGCTTTTGGCCTGGAGCTACCCAATAGATGGAGATGCTGCGGAATTTTCCCCCAGATGGCTCATTTTTGGTCCTGAACAAAAGGCATCGTTTTCCCAGTCGCCAGCTGGGGAGAGCCAGCCCTGCTTTTTGGAGTCACCCTGACTCCAGAGGATGCAATTCCTAAAGCAAATAAAATCCGTGAACCCACTGGAGCAGGGAGCGAGGGACGAGGCACCACAAATTTGGGTTGGAATCCTTTGGTTTGGGCAAAGAGGGGGCAGAGCACCTGCAGAGCCGCCCCATCCCCTGGGATCGGGGACTGGGAGGTGCCACTTCCAAGGGAAATTAGGAACGTTAGGAAAAGATGATGCAATATTTCATCACTAATGGCTCTTGGGAGCGGTGCTGCTCCATTGCTTTTTGAAATGCTGCCAGGAGGGAAAATTCAACCTCACCTTGGGGGAACTTGTCTGGGAGAAAATAACCCGGGGTGGGATGAAAAGCGGGACTGTGTCAAGTCCTGCGGCTGAATGCACGGCCTGGAGGTGATGGACACGTCAGAATTCCCAGGAATAACTGTAATTCCCATGACAACAGCTGCTCTGGGAGTTGCAGCCTCTTGTTCTCCAGGCCAGCTGGGAATTTTTGCCCACCTTTGAATGGATTACACCAGGAGGAAACTCGGTGCTACATTTCCTGCTGGGAGTGCGGGTGAGGGCGGGTGTTTGGGATTGCCGTGAGACTGAGGCAGCTGTGGAGGTGCTGGATGGTTTCGGAGGCCCCAGATCCCAGCCTGCTCCCCAGAAAGCTGCAGGAAGGTTCCCAATTTTCCAGGGGAGGCTAAAGGGGCTCCAGGAGAGCTGGAGAGGGACTGGGGACAAGGGATGGAGGGACAGGACACAGGGAATGGCTCCCACTGCCAGAGGGCAGGGATGGATGGGATATTGGGAAGGAATTGTTCCCTGGGAGGGTGGGGAGGCCCTGGCACAGGGTGCCCAGAGAAGTTGTGGCTGCCCCTGGATCCCTGGCAGTGTCCAAGGCCAGGCTGGACATTGGGGCTTGGAGCAGCCTGGGATGGTGGGAGGGGTTCCTGCCATGGCAGGGGTGGCACTGGATGAGCTTTAAGGTCCTTTCCAACCCAAACCACTCCACGATTCCTTGATGCTTCCTGCCCGTGGAAAAACCAAACCATTTCTGTCTGGAGCTCCATTCCTACAGAGGAACAACCTGCCTGGACACATCTTTGGATTTACCCTTTCCTCAAATCACAGCACATGAAAAACACAGACACGGCACATGGAGAACATGGACATGGCACGTGGAGATCATGGACACAGAGCAAGGAGAACATGGATAGGGGACATGGAGAACATCCCTTCCTTAGGGCAGGAAACTCAACCCAACAGCCAGACCGCAGGAAAAAAACCCGACGTAAACTTCCAAAATTTAGCCAGGAAAAACAAATTTTTGGGCAAGAAAAAACTGCTCCAACCTGGTGATGATGGCGAGGTGGGGAGGGCTCATGCAGGCCCCCATGAAGAGCACCACGTTCTCGTGCCGGGTCTGCCGGTAGGCCATGACCTCCCTCTTGAAGGCCTTGAGCTGGTCCTCGTTGTCGCGCTCGATGTCGATGAGGCGGATGGCCACCTCGCCGTGCCAGCGGCCGTGGAACACCTGCCCGAAGCGGCCCTTCCCGATGAGCTCCCCGATCTCCAGCTGCTCGAAGGGGATGTCCCACTCCTGCAGGAAGATGCTGGTCTGGCTGGCCTTGCGCGGGAAGTTGCGGGCGGAGAGGAGCGAGAGGTTCATCTCCTCGAAGTCGTCCTCGGATTCCTGCGCCTCTTCGGCGCCTTCCTCGTTCTGCGGTGGGCAAAGGGCATCGGGAATGATTAAACGGGGAATTTTGGGGTTAGGGTTAGGTTTTTGGTTAATTAAAAGGGAAAAAATGTGGGGAAAACCCCGCTGATTCAACTCTGACCCAGAGGAACCAGGCAGGTGCCTACCAAAGTCAGCAAGGCAGCCCCATTCCATGCAAAATCACAGTTCTCATGCAATCATGAAATTCTTTAGGTTGGAAAAGCCCTCTGAAATCATCTCCAAACATCCTCAGCACAGCCAAGGCCACCACAAACCCACGTCCCCAAGTGCCACATGCACAGGGTTCTGAAGTCCCTCCAAGGATGGGGACTCCACCACTGCCCCGTGGAGCCATTTATTCACCCTGGGGTTAAATTTAGGGTTGCAACCCACCAGAGATTCAATTAATTGTCTGAAAACATTTTCATCCTCCCCTGGCTGAGCTGTGCTCTGGTAATTCCCATTATTCTCACCCTGGCACCCTCTGGTCAGCATTCCCAGACACCCTGAGGGTCCTTTTATCCTTCCTGCGGGATTTACGTCGCCCTTTTAAAGCTCCATCCTCATTCTCCTTCTCCCCCTTCTGCCCATCATTTTTAACGCATCCTAAAAAAATACTCAGTGAATTTTAAACTTGAAGCCCAGGAGGGTCTCTCTCCACGGGGTGGGGACACGGATGCCTGGCCTTTAATTCAATTATCAGCAATTCCACTGCACAGATGGGAAACTTCTCCATTTCTGAGCAAATGTGCCCCAAGATATCCTTAAAACCAAGCCCCATTAAGCACAGGAGCCGTCTCACCTCCGAGGTGGGCTCCACTTCAATTTGAAGCAATGGGTTTCCTTCCAGGCTGTGAAAACAATTACGGAATTAACGCCACGGAAAAACACCGGGATTTGGGGAGCAATCCCACTTCCCGCTCCAGGGATAACAGGATGGGGGTGGAGAAGGTGTCACTAATGGGGTAAGGGACAGATTTACCCCCTGCCCACAACCCCAAGGCATTTTTTGGGATTGCTCAGATTTCTTCCCAACCAACCAATGCAAAAGTGCAGAAGAAAAGGAATTTTTCAATTTTCAAAAAAAAAAGGGTTCAAAAATCCTCTCCCTGCAGTAAAGCACCCAAATCCAACTGATTTTCCAGTTCTTTTCCTGCCCTGTTTCCTCAGCACCTCCCACCACCAGGTCCCCACCGGGGTCTCACCGCCCCTGAGAATTAATGGGGAATTAGGGAAGTTCTGAGTGAGGGATCAGCTGGAACAGCTCAGACTGTTTCAGACATCATATAAACAAATTATTAATAATTATTATCGATAACAGAAATACCAACATCCCTTCCCAGGGGATTCTACTTCTCAGCCAATCCTGCGAGTCCTATCCCATTCCACGGCCAATGAAAGATAAAAATCCCCTACAAAAGGAGTCGATCCCAATATTCAGAGCCCAGGTGGCTGCAGAGCATCTCCACGGACGGGTGGTTTGCAGGAGCAGCCGGCCCCTCCCGCCTCATCGCCCCTCCAGGCACCAATTCCTGTCTCCAAAGGAGCAGAAGTGGCTGCTTCACCTCAGCAGCTCCCTCGGGATGTTTTCAGCAGGAAAAGGGGAATCAGAAATTTGGCATTTTGGAAGTTATTCCCCCCAAAATCCTGCCAGTTCTATGTCGGACACTTTTAGGCAGGACAGGAAAAAAATTTAAGGTTCTGACTTCACCGTTTTTCCATAAATTCCCAAGGGACAGTGGCTCCATCCATTGCTCTCCATTCCAATGGAGTTTGGAGAGTTTGGCCACAAACTCTGGGGCCAGACCTAATCCTTTAAACCCCTGGCTTCCAAAATCCTACAAAAATGGCCTTTAGGAACAGGATGGGGAGAACCCAGCAGTGGGATGTCGCTCTTGGAGCAGCACAGGCACCGGGACATCAGGCAGTGATGGGTTCGGATTCCCTGCTGGGGAGGGATGGCTCTGACCCTGGTCAGACTCTGCGTTGCCCAACTTTCAGCCCAAAGCATTTTGGGCTTGAAAATACTAGGGGTGGTAAAGGCATCCTGGTTATCCATGTATAATTTCATTACAATTTCATAAATCCCTCGGGTTTTGGTGTTTTGGACCAAAATCCATTTTTTTCCCAGCGGTGAAGAGCTGCGGTTATAAATTAACCCCTTCAATTCCCTCTCAGCCTTTCAGGGCTCCGGGGTCTCACCAGGACCCCCTTAGCCCCTGAAGCCAAGGGAGCACCCGTGGGTGCTCAGAGGAGGATGAGGAAGGGGGAGCCACTCACATGGGGTTGGAGGTGACGGGGTGCAGGACGACCTGCGGGGCTCGGGTCGGCGTCTCAGGCACCACATCTGGGGACAAGAGAGAGGAGTCAGAGAGGTTTGGGAAGCTCCCAAGGGAATTAAATCCCACCAGAAACCTCCCTTCGCACCCAGGACCGGTTTAGGGACGCCCCAAGTAGGGCTGGGTGTCACTTAGGGCCACCCAACCCTGCGGCATCATCACAATCCTGGGTTTGAGGAGAAATCCCACCCCCGACCCAAAATCCAGGGGTCAGGAGAGCCGTCCATGCGCCCACCCTCATCAGGAGAAATCCCAACATCCCATAGGATGGTCACGGGAAAAACTCCCGGAGAGCTTACCTGGGAAAATGAACTGCTGCTTGTACTTGTAGTAATGGGAAGCTGGGAAAGAGAAAAAAAAACGGGTTCAGCATCCACCTGTGGAGCTGGAAAAGACCTGAACTGTGCCCAGCCCTGCACCAGAAACCTCAACCCCCAGCTGTGTGACCCCCCTCCTGTGTGATCCCCACTTCCATATCCCCCTCTGGAATATTCCATGTATCCAAAATGGCTCATAGGGAGCCCGGGCCAAAAAATTAAGACTTTTGCTGGTTTATAACTGGATTTGTTCCCCCATTCAGCTGCTCTTCTACACCATTTGGAGACCGTTAATGTCACCCATGAAGTCACTGGTTGGATTTGGATATCTTTTTTTCCAGAAAAAGCCTCACGGGGGGTTTGAGCGCTGGCCCTCAACCGAAATTTGGGAACCTCTTGGCATCGTGGAGACACCAAGGGATGGATTTAGAGCTGCTGCACATTTGGGCCCAATTCTGCCCTTTTTTGCCATATTTTGGGGTTGTGTCCTCCCTGGAAGGAGTTCCAGGGGCTTCTGTCCAAAGGCAGAGCTCAGAGGGGCTCGGGGCTGTTGGACCCCCCATCTCCAGCCCAAGGATTGATCCTACACAGGGCAGGCACGTCATGGATGTGAGGAACACGGAGCTGCTGAGGCCACCTGAGGTTGGCACCAGCTCCAAAGTCCCCTTCTTATCTCCAAGACCCCGAGGGCCATCCCTCACCAGCTTGGAGACCCCAAAGTTTGACCTCAGCCCTGCAGAGGGACCTGAGCCAACATCAAAGGAGCCTGGATGGTAATCCCGGCAGGAAAAGGTCACCGAGTCACAATTTCCAAGCTCAAATCCTAATCCCTGAGATGAGCACGTTGATGGGATGAGCCACGGAAAACTTCCCGGCTGGGAAGATGAAAGAGGGGCGAGTCCTGCTTGAGATCCCGTTCTGCTCCTCGAGGGAATCAAGCAAGGAGCAAACACCCCCCAGAGCTGTTGGGGTTTGATCCCACCCTGCCCCAGCCCTGCTGGCCAGGAATGCGTTCCAAGCCCCCAAAATGGGCTAAATTCCGTGGTTTCTGCTTTGAACCACATGAAATAATGCGGTAATGGGGAAATAACATCCAAATATCCCCACAGGGAGGTGGCTGCTCCAGAAGTGACACTTGAAGAGGTCACCAAAGGCTGGATCCCCCCAGAGCAGAGGATTGGGGTGCTGAGTCTGGCTGTCCCACTGCAGGGATCTGGGGATGCTCCAACTCTGGAGGAACTCCTGGGACCGGGTCACCCCAGGACAGAACCCGTTCTGTGTCCCCCCAGAACCTGGAGGCTCCGGGGCTGTGCCCAGTGAAATCCTGACCCTACAAATAGGTCACAGCGTTCCTTGGGGTGCTCAGGGCTTCCTCCCGGCTCCTCCGCTCTCTTCCTCGTGCCATCCCAGGGTTCTGCCCAAATCCCAAAGGGCTGGCACCTCTCCAGGGACATGGGGACACATTGGGTGGTCCTTGGGGTTTGTCCCAGCTTCTGGAAGCGTTTGCTGTTGTGGTGATGGATTCTGCCAGGCAGGTTCCTCCTCCTCCTCTTCCTCCTTCTCCTCCTCCTCCTCTCCCGTTGAAGGTTGCCCAGGATGGAAGCACCATCACGGAGCACGGAGATGCCACATGGTTCCCCCAGTGGGGCCATCCCGACCCTCCTTCCCACCACACCAGTTCCTTCATCCCGGGATTTTGGGGGTGCAGGAGGGACCCCAACCTTGCGGCTGCTCTGGCAAAGAGGTGATGGACCAAGCAGGGCCACCAGGACAGCCCGGAATGGCCACCAGGACAGCCAGGAATGGCACCAGAACAGCCGGGAATGGCCACCAGAACCGCCAGAATCTGCAGCATCCCCAGGATCTCCTCTCCCCTCGGCAGCTGTTTTTTGGGAGCGGCTGGACACACTTCCCAGAAGGGACCTTTCCTGGAGCAGTGGGACATCCCAAAGGAAGGCAGACACTCTGAGGGGGCTCCTCAGCCCAGGAGGAGCTTTTTGGGGTAATTTTCCATAATTTCAGCATCCGGCAGCCACTGGGATCTCGCTGCCTCTCCCACCATCCCTGAAGAGATGGAGCTCCGGGTCCAGATTCCACAGGATGAGCCACGTCAGACACCCCCAGAATCATCTGTCACCCCACACATGCTGCTAACAAACCCACTGAGGACACATCACCCCAAAACCACAGTGGGGCCACCCCAATTTGCCCTCACGGAGGGGGAAGCCCCTGATTTCAGTTTGGAGCTGAGGCAAAATGCCTGGAAAGCTTTTGCAGCTTCACGAGGTTCAGGTGGCTCCAACCTTGGACTGGATCAAGCCTTGGGCTCAGACGCCTCTTCAGGCAGGAGGTTTGACCTGACCCGAATCATCCCAAACTCAACCTTTGTCCCCATTTCTACTCCGTCCTTCTCCCAAGCCAGCGCCAGTCCAGGAAGGGAATTGAGTGGAACATCTCCTCATCCCAAGGACACCCCAGGGTGTGACCCCATCTCCAGGGAGGTGAGGAGGGTACCTGGCAGGTTGAACTGCTTCTGCTGGCGCGGGCACTGCGGGGACGGGTGCAGCGGGGACGGGGGGGTGGCGCTGGGCGGCAGCGGCGGCGCCGGCGAGGACGGCGTGGACGACGTGGTGGACGAGGGGTTGCTGCTGGAATCGGGCTGGTAGGGCACCGGAATGTGGTCCTGAGGGACACGGGGAAGGAGGGAAAAGAGAGGAGCCGGTGAGGGCGGTGCTGGTTGGTGCCACCCTGAAGTGCCACGGAGCACAGGGGACAAGTGACAGCGATGGGGGTCAGCCCAACCCTTTTATTCCAGAAATCCTACAAAACACCCAGAGCTCCAGAGCTTTGCCCGAAGCTGTTTGTGCTCCCCAAGGCCGTTTCCCACCATGAATGGGGCTCCTTGGCCACCCTCACCCAGCTGAGTGCCCCCAAATCTTACGGCTCTGCAGAGCTGTGGCCACCAAGACCAAGAATTGGGGCCACAAACTTGGGACTTTGGGACAAAAAGGACCTGGCAGCTCCTGCCGAGCTCCTCGGAGCAAAACCCAGGGCCTTGCTCAGAGCAGAGGGATCTGGAAGGATCGAGGTCAGGATTTCCCCTTTTCTCAATCTTGGAGCCCCTGAACAGGGTCTGAGCAGTGCTGAGCGTTCCCATCCCCATCCCATCCCCAATTCCCCTCCGAGGTTAAAAAAATCTGCACGAGCCTTCCCCAGCAGGTAATTTTGTCCTAATTAATTAATTTTTAAATGAGCTGGGCTTTCCAGGAAGCCCATATTGGCCATCATTCTGTGTTCAACAATCCTGGCCAGGTAAATTCCTTTTTTAAGCAAACAGTGAAGGTCACAACAATGAGATTTCAAGGGGGGTTGGAATGAGAGGATCTTTAAGGTCTCTTCCAACCCATGATTTTATTCAGGATATCGTTAAAGAAATGCTTTTAGGGGGCCCTAAATGCAAGAAGGGGGCCATGATGAAAAAAAAACCCCACATTTATAGGGGAAATTTCAACCTGAGTGGGAGTGCTCAGGTCAAAAACCTTTTCCACCACCCCATAACACCAAAACCAGAGCAGATCCCTGCACTGAGGAAATCTGAAAGGGATTTAGGTTTAAAATCAGCATCTCCAGGAGCATCTCAGTACCCAGACTTTTCCCAGAGCCTGAAGATGCCGAGGGCTGGAGGAGCTCAGCCAGGCTTTGGGAATTTGGGGTTTTGATGATCCATTCCCTATCACATTCATGATATCCCTCTTTTGGAGCATTTCCAGCCTGCCAAGCCCTCACCCAGCCCTTCCTCCAAGGAATTTTCCACTGGAGGCCAGCAGGCTCTGAATTCCTTGCAAACCAAGCCCGTGAAGGGTTTATGGTATCATCGCAGAGCAGGAGTGAGCCGGGCGCTCCAGCAGGTCGGGCTTGAGCAGTTTCACCAGGGACAATCAAATTCCCAACTTGTTTTATTTGCAGCCTTAAATTTGGGATTTATTGAAATCAGAGACCTCAAAACACCCCAAATTCAGCTTGGACCTGGAGACGCAGAGGCCACAACGGAGCAGGACCAGGACAAGGATCCAGGCTGCTCTGGAAGTGCTGATCCCGTTTTATTTTTAAGAGAAATAACCTCATTGGAAACATGTCCAGGGAAGGGAAGAGAGCTGGGGAAGGGTCTGGAGCCCCAGGAGCGGCTGAGGGAGCTGGGAGACGGGCTCAGCCTGGAGCAAAGGATGCGCCGGGGGGACCTTGTGGCTCTGCACAACTCCCTGACAGGAGGGGGCAGCCGGGGGGGTTGGGCTCTGCTCCAGGGAACAGGGACAGGAGGAGAGGGAACGGCCTCAGGCTGGGCCAGGGGAGTTTCAGGTTGGATTTTGGGACAATTCCTTCACTGGAAAGGATTTTCCAGCCTGGCACAGCTGCCCAGGGCAGGGGTGGAGTCATTGAAAAGCCACTTGGGGACATGGGGCAGTGGTGGCCTTGGCAGCGCTGGGGGAAGGACTGAACCCAATTTTCTTTAAAGATCTTTTCCAGCCTGAAGAATTCCATGATTCCATGAAAATCTGTGGATATTCGGGTGGAGAGGGTGGGCACAGAGGGGCTTGGGGCTCACCTTGTTGAGTTTGTTGGTTTTGGGGAGCGTTTGGCTGACGTGCAGGTCCGAGTAGCGGGGCGGCTTCCTCAGGGGGTTGTTGATGTCGCAGGGCACCGACTCTGTCCGGACTAACCTTGCTGGATTGAGAAGGGAGAGAGGGAAAAGGGGTTGGAGAGGAGGGGAAGAGAGAGGGGAACACATCAAAGCTCTGCGGGAGCACTCAGGGTCACCCCGTGCTCGCACCGCTCTCCAAAGCGATTCCCGCGGCATTTCCAGCCCGGGATGGCAGCTGGACTTCGGGATCCTCCTGCGCCCCGGCCACAGCCACCCCCCCGGGGTGTGAGGCTGCGATTTGGGGGGTTCAGCAGCCGCCACAGCCCCTCCGTGAGCCGGGGCTCGGGCAGCACAGTCCTGTTCCATGACAGAGCTTTTTAGGGTGGAGGGAAGGAACCAGCTCAGAACGCTCTCAGCAGGGAAATTTTGGGGCAAAGCCAGCCTGGAGGTTGGGGGATTTAGGAATGGTTTGACACAAAAAAAAAATAAAGGATTTAAAGGCTGGGTTTGGGGTTTTTTGGGAGGTATTTCAATGACGCTGAGGCCACCCCAAAGCCACGCCGCTCCTAAACCACACCGCGGGCAGATCCGGCTCTTTCAACATCACAGCCCTAAATCCCGAATCCTGCCCATCCCAGGAGCCCACTGCCCCCGGGGCGCTCCTTCCCTGCCTCCTGGGCAGGGTTTGCAGCAGCTCCGAGCCTGACCGGGGCTGGGGGCGGGGGGTCTTCAACCGCTTCCACCCAAATTTCCTGCAAGCGAGGGTGTGGGAGGGGTGGAGGCTGCAAAATCGGCCCCTCCGAGGTGCCACCAGCACGATCAGGATTAAATCGAGGAGTGGGGCTTTTGGGGGGGGTTTAAGACCAAGGAACAGCTTTAAGAGCTCAAAATTCAAGGCGAGAACAATTGGAAGCGTTTCCCTCAGGCAGTCGCCGTCCTCTGGCCAGCGAGGGAGCCAAAATCTGGAAGGAAAGAGCTGGGAAGCGCCGCCCCGTCGTCCTGCTGCAAAGTCCTCCCTGTCTCTGTGCGGATTTTAGGCCAGACTCTCCCGCAGGAGAGCGGGGAAAGGCAGCTCCGAAAGCACCACGAGCATCTGCGGGGACCCCGCATGCACCGGGAGATTTCGGGGGTCCCCCATCCGCCCTGAGCTCTCTCGACAGTAGCAAAAGGCTAAAACCTGGTTGGACTTACCCCGTGCGGTGGGGAATCTGAAAAGAAAAGGAGGCAGGGGGAGGGTGGGTGGAAGTGGTTTGCAATGCAAATCTGCCTCGCCCCGACCGGCTCGTCTCCCTACAAGCGGAAAAAACGGTGGGTAACATTTCCCCGGAGCGCCCAAGCGGTTCGGGAGCCTCCGTCCCGCCGGGGAACCCCCCCGCCCACGCTCCGGCTCCCGAATCGCCCGGGGACGGGGGGCTTTTCAAAGCTTTACCCGCTGGCGACATCCCCGGAGGCAGGGAGCGGGGAGGAGGGACGGCCTTACCTCCGCGGTGGATGATCAGCAGGTGACACGGAGGGGCCTCTTTGGTGCATTTGTTGTGGCACTTGAGCCTGGCGGGGGACAGGGAGAAAGGAGTGAGGAGGGGACGGGAGCATCGCGGGATGGGGAGGATTTATGGAGGGACAGGACATAGGGAATGGCTTCCCGCTGCCAGAGGAAAGGGATGGATGGGATATTGGGAAGGGTGGCACAGATTGGAGTAGTGGCTGCCCCTGGATCCCTGGCAGTGCCCAAGGATAGGTTGGATGGGCTTGCAGCAGCCTGGGACAGTGGAAGGTGTCCCAGGCATTCTGTGATGGAGCTCGAGGCTTTTTTCCCCTTTTTCCCCTCAGGAAAGCGACTGGAAATGAGACTTCGAGTGTTCACTGTGCCTGAGTGAACCCTCCCAAATCCCATAATTCCCGAGCAGCAGGCTCAGGGATAAGGAACAGCACGGGATGCACATCCTGGGGCACCAGGGTGGGGTGGCTGCCAGGACACAGGAGCTGCCCTGGAAAACGCATCCATCCCAAAGGAGCAGCACAGGAATTCCCAAACCTAGGGGCTCTGCCCAGCTCCCCCTTTCTCTGCCAGCTGCAAGGCACCAGCCAGGCTTGGGGATGCCCCAAATTGTCACTTGTGCCTGTGGTGCCCACAATAAAAGGAGCAGAGTCCGATAAAATTTTACTGGAAGGTGGGACAGGATGAGCTTCAAGGTCCCTCCAGCCCAAACCATTAAATTCCATTAAATCCCCATTCCTGCCATCCTGCTGCTGGATGCTTAATTAAATTCATTTATGTGTGTGCCTGTCATTGTGCTGTCCCCTCCTGGCTATTTTAAGGGCATTTAGCCAAAATAAAGAGAGGATTTACAGCCACGCTGGATATTTTGGGGAGCTTTTCCCTGTTTGTGGAGTCTGGAGGGTTTCACCCCCGGGTCATGAATACAGGCACGGGCAGACTCCCAAATCCTTCCCATTCCTTGATTAAGGATGGGAACGCTCCCCCAGGCCAGCAGAAAGCCATGGGGAAAAAGGGAAAGAGGAGGAAAGGATTTATCAAAACAAGGGGAAAGGATGGGGGAAAAAAAAAAGAAAACCTGCAGCTTCAAGTCAATGAGCTGGGTAATGAAAATTCAGGAGCTGCCCGTGTTAGCTTTTATTACAAAGCTGTTCCTAGAGGGAAAGGCAGGAATTAATTTGGTATTTGAGGCTTGGGGGGTTTGGGGTCCGGTTGTTTGTTTTACCTGCCGGTTCCCCTCTGGTTTCTGGGAAAAGCAGCGCCGGGGCCAAACTGGGGAAAAAAACCTAAATGTCTCGTGTTCGCTCTCAAGTTCTGACTAGTGGGAAATGGATTTGTTCTTTTCTGGAGGATTACAGGGAGCGGGGCTGGCACAGCATCCCTGATCCCGGTCAGTGACCAGGCACAAAATCCCTCCTCCCGCGCGCAGAGCTCGCAGGAAAAGCCTCCAGTTCCTCGAGTATGGATACAATGGGAATCACCCCCTTAAAATTCATTTTTTAATCCATATTTGATAACATCCCTTCCAAAAGAGCCCTGCCAGCTGCGAAGTAACCGAGCGCTCCTCATCGGGTTTAAATCCCAATTTACCAACTCATCAGCGCTTAATGGGCGGCAGCAGCGATGGTTATCGCTCCGTTACCCGCAGACAATCGCACATTCCCGGCTCCCAGCCCCGGGAAAGGCAATCCTGGCTCCAGGAGCAGCTTTCCCAAACGCTGGTTCTGTCCAAGGCAGGGCTGGGCCGGATTTGGGGCAGCTGAAGCACCCCCAGCCTCTGCCTCGCTGTTTGTTCCCGGTTTTATCCCATTTTATCCCCTCTCCTTAACTGATTCAGGGTGGGTCGGCTCCTCAGGAAACAGAGGTGCTCAAAACTTCGCCAAAATTGGGGGTTACAGCCCAAAACTGTGGGCAAACCCCACCCGATGGCCACTCTCTGCCCCTGCCTGGTCCAGCACATCCACCTCCCATCTGCAGATGATCCCATAGGGAATATCCATAACGTGGGGATCTAAAACCAGGCTTAGGGCAGGGGGGACTGTCAGGATCTGACTCAGAGCTCTGCAGCGAGCAGAGCCGAGCTCTGGCAGCCACATCCTCCCCGAGGACCCCGATCCCACACCAGACCCAACCCCAGCCCTGCTTCGGGGTGTTTTTCACCCAATTCCACGGCCCATTAAAGCTTCCTGTGAGGATGAGCCGGACAGAGCCTGGTTGGTCTCTGCGTGCCCAAATCCCCCAAATCCCGATTGTCCCCTGACAGTTTCAAGGAGCGACATGAACAGCCCCGGCACGGCGCCGTACTTGCAGTTTTTGCATTTTAAGCCGAACAACATTCCCTTCCCGCAGACGGTGCAGGTCTGAGACATCCAGTACTTGGTGGAAAACCTGTGGAGAGAAACGCGGAGGGTGGGAAGGGAGAGCTGGAGCCTCGCTTATCTCCCAAGTTTTGCTTTCTCCTCCCCCTGCTGCCTTCAAACCCCGCTGCAGGTCTTGAGGAATTTTTTTGGGGATGCCAAAACAGAGCCCCGAGCCCCACTTCTGTTCTGGAGAAGGGCACAGGTTGTTCCAAAGGGAATCCAATCCCAACCCTCCCACCCCGGGCACCCCCAAAACCCCTCCCTGCCCTGGGGACTGAAGTTCCCAGCCCCCTGGGAAGCAGCTTCCCATCCAAGAGTGGCACTGAGAGCCTTCCCAGAGCTTTTCCCTCTTCAGGGAGATATGGGAGGGCGATAATCCGGAGATGGGGAATTTGCTGAAGCCTGGCAAGGTCACAGATAATGCACAGCTTTTATTGATAGCGACTCGAGCCTTATCTGAACCAGATCTGAACTGAAATGGAATTGAAATGGGTTGGGAGGATGGCACAGCCCAGACAGAGCGGGAATGTCCCCAATCTCCCCGTGCTGGAGCAGAGATGGGAAGGGAGATCCTCACCCCTCATCCCGGCACAGCAGCGGGGTGGGCGTACCTGTGTTTTATGGAGTTTCCCAAATCCCGGCGAGGGATCTGTGGGGACCAGCGAGGCACTGACAGCGTATCTGCAGGGAGAGACACAGAAAACCAGCACTGGTAACGAAATCGAGAGCTGGGGATCACATTTTCGGGAACGGGAGCAAAGGATGAGCACAAAAAATGGGATTTTCCTGCTTTTTCCATTTGGAATGCCGCCCCTGGAAATCAGGGAACCTCAGGGCTTTGTGGGTCGGTGGGAACTGGGGACTCGTATCCCAGATCCCATCACCCAGTTTGGACCAGGGCTTGTGCATCCATGGGATTGCAAAACTTTCAGAATCGGAGCACAATGTCCAAAGAAAAACGGGAAAATAAAGCTGGAACAGCCTCATTGTCATTTTTTAATAAGACATCATGGCCTGAGGTGGCGGCTGAGGAAAAGCTGAGTGTCAGCCACTCCAAAAGCAATTCCACTCGTATTCTGAGAGAAGAACAGAGTAAAAAGCAGCGTTGGTGCTCTGCTTCTGAGGCAAAAGCAGGGAGAAGGATCGGGGAAAAGAGGGAAGTTCATTGGCACCACGGGAGCAGGAAGGAGCAGGGCCATGCTTGGATTCCACATCCTCCTTCACCCTCAGCCAGGGTGGGAAAGCTGCTCCTCCTCCTCCTGCTCCTGCTGGTCACGGGAAAGGTCCTGCCCCGCAGGATACCCAGCCCCGGGAGCGGATCCGTGCCGGGATCCAAAGGCTGGATTTTCACTCGTGGATTTGCGAGGTTTCCCGGGCACCGGCACGGCTCGCGGCTGTTTGCTCAGAGTGCCGGCAAATCCCTGGCTAAACAGGCGCTGGATATTATCCCAGGGAACGGGGAGAGCCGCTGTTTGCTCCAATATCCCATTTTAATATCGTGGCAGGAGCCGAGCTCTGATTGCGCTCGCCAGCTGAAGGTTACATTTACATCCCGCTCCCCGGGCTGGAAATCCTGGGAGCATCCGGAGCTCGTCCTGCTCCGGTCAGTGGATCTGGTTCCTTCGCCTCCTCTGGTCAATCCACAGGAAGAGGCAGTGATTGAGATGTCAAAATCATGGAAATATGGAATGGTTTGGGATGGAAGGGACATTAAACATCATCTCGTTTCCATGGGCAGGGACACCTCCCACTGTCCCAGGCTGCTCCAAGCCCCAATGTCCAGCCTGGCCTTGGACACTGCCAGGGATCCAGGGGCAGCCACAGCTTCTCTGGGCACCCTGTGCCAGGGCCTCCCCACCCTCCCAGGGAACAATTCCTTCCCAATATCCCATCCATCCCTGCCCTCTGGCACTGGGAAGCCATTCCCTGTGTCCCGGCTTTATCCACCCCTGTAAAAAGTCACACCCTAATCTTTATAAACCCCCTTTTTATAAACTCCCTTCCCTTATCCCTTCAAGGAGGGAAATTCACATCCTCAGCACCACATTGCCAATATTTTCGACATTTTCTCACCAGCCTCTGTGACAACCCACCGTGGGCTGCTGGACTAGCATTCCTCCCACCACCCCGCTCTCCACAACCTGCCAGGGGTGGGGAATTGATCCACAAATCCCAGAGATGACGCTATAAGAGTGACCACTCGCTGTCCCTCCCCGAGTATCCTTCCCCCATCGCTAAATCCCGTTACAGAATTCAGTTGTTGCCACTCCCCCTCCAACCCCGCTCCCTGAAGAACCAAACACCTGGGCGAGAACAGCTCCTCTCGCAGAATTAAATTACAACCTCCACGTTATCAGCCACAATTTATTCCCACCAACTTTCGGCTGGCCTCAATTAAATCCTGCCAGCCTGGCGAGGGGGAGAGGGGATGAAGGCA
The DNA here is from genome assembly GCA_013397995.1 of Malurus elegans. Classification (NCBI taxonomy): domain Eukaryota; kingdom Metazoa; phylum Chordata; class Aves; order Passeriformes; family Maluridae; genus Malurus; species Malurus elegans. Next base: position 34,044 of record VZRP01004607.1, read on the forward strand.
AAGGCGGCTGCTGAGCCTTTTAATTACTTTCTAAATGTGCTCGCTGCAGAGATGTATTGAAGTGTAGCGGGGATTTTGACCTCGTAACGTAAATGAGCCCGACGTGACTCACAACTAATTACCTTCATTAGCGGCAGCGAGCCGCGTAGGATCGCGGCGTTTAACAATAGGGCCGCTGTTGGCAGGAGGGCAAAGCGGCGGAGCGCGGCAGGAGGGCAGGGAAAGGCACCGGGGAGCAGCCCCCAGGGTTTGGGGGGCTCTGGGGTTAATTGGGGTTTCTGCCCTTCACCCCGGTTCCCACCCGGAGGAAAAGTTGTTCCTCGCAATATTAAATCGGGGGGATACCCAGAGGGAAGATGGGAGATGCAGCAGTCTCCCCCCTGGCACGGGAGGAATATTCTCATTGAACACCCCTCAAATTGCCCCAATTAGCGTTAATTACAAGGGGGAAAAAAAACCCGCAAGCGCGCCTTTCTTCAGGGTGGTGGGGCCAGGCTTTGTCGTGGATGGAGAAGTGGCAGCGGCTGATCTTCGCACGCTTTGAAGCGTGACAGCGGCTGCCTCTGCTCCATTCTCTCTCCCTCCTTTCCTCCCTCCCCGCCCGCTCCAGCGCCCCCGAGCCGCCCCCGCCTATTGATGTCTCCCGACCTCCGCTGTCCCCGTGCCACTCATCACTTAAACCTTTATCACCGGTAACCTCCTGCCCGCCTCGGAAATCCAAACTGTCCCGGCCATCATTCCCCTCGCACATTTCCCTCCCACCTCTCCCGCTCCGAGCCGGGTTTGAGGGGCACAAGCGGAGTTTCCGCCGGGCAGAGCGCGGCCGGCGCTCGCCGAGCAGCCCCGCGGACATTTCTCCGGGTCACCCATCCCCTTCCTGCCTCCCGAGGGCTTCCCAAAAGCCGAACCCCGCTCCCCGCTGTCGCGGCGGGGGAATGCCACCCGCAATCTGTGTTTTCCTTGGCCGCTGCGGCAAAGGTCAGGGTTCCTGCTCGGCGCGGCACAGCTTATCCCAAAATCAACAGCCGCGCTGGATGGGATCAGCTGTGCCAGGAGGAGAGCCGGGAAGGGGGAAACCGCCCGGGCAAAGGGTGACAGCCACCTCCGGCGCGGCTCTGACAGGCGACACGGCGGAGGAGCGCTGCCAGCCGGCTCCCCGGCGGTGACAGGCGGCTGTGACAGCCCTGAGTGGCACCCGCGCGCCTCGGAGGTGACGGGGACGGCGGCGCTGCCTTGGCCGTGACGCCCTCGCTGCCCCTGCTGCCATCCCGGCGATTCCGCGGAGAATTCCGGATGTTTCCCGGCTGGCAGCTGGGATGCCTGGGCGCCTCCTGCATGGAGAACAGCACCTGGAGCGTCCCTATTTCATTATTTAGGGGTTGCGCCCTCCTTGGGGTGGGCGGTGGTGCCTTCAGAGAGCCCCAAACCCTCACCGAGGACACCTGGAGCATCTCCCGGGGTGGCAGCGGTGCCAAACCACACCAGAGGGGACAATTGTTTTGTCCCAATTCCCCCTTCCTCATCTCCGGGTCCCTTTGTGGATCCCAGGGAATTGTGTGAGCCTGTTATCCATCACAGAGACAGCCTGATATACAAACCCTCCTGCTCCTACTGCAAACCATACCGGGAGAGGTTCATGTTATGAACAGGATGGACAAAATCGATGGAAGTGGAAAACATCCCGGGATGAGTCACTGCAAAGCCAAAAAATGGCCAGGGGACTTTGCACTCATCCCAGGCTGTGACCAAAACGCTCCCAGAGTGGGTGAGTCCCGTGGAGAGATGAGGAGGAGACACCGGGGTGGAGCCTCTTTCCAGAGGAGTCCAACAGCAAGAAATCCAGGATCGGGATTATTCCCAATAATACCTCTACCACCAGCCAAAAATCCCAGTCTGGAGCCACATCACAAACTCATAAAACCATGGAATGGTTTGGGTGGGAAGGGACCTTAAAGATGATCTCATCCCATCCCTGCCACAGCAGAGACACCTCCCACCATCCCAGGCTGCTCCAAACCCCAATGTCCAGCCTGGCCTTGGACACTGCCAGGGACCAGGGGCAGTCACAGCTTCTCTGGGCACCCTGTGCCAGTGCCAGTGACAGAATTCTGGTGTTTCCCCACCATCCTGACTTTACTTCCTGCACCCTAGGGAGATTCTCTGCAGCAAAGGTCCTTTCAGGGGACACCTCAGACCTTGCTTGTGCTGCTTTTAAGGCCAAAATAGGGTGGGAGCGACCCCAGAGCAGCTGCTCCAGCAGCTTTCCCTCGCCAGGATATAAANTTCTTCAGGGTGGTGGGGCCAGGCTTTGTCGTGGATGGAGAAGTGGCAGCGGCTGATCTTCGCACGCTTTGAAGCGTGACAGCGGCTGCCTCTGCTCCATTCTCTCTCCCTCCTTTCCTCCCTCCCTCCCTCTCTCTCCCTCCTTTCCTCCCTCCCCGCCCGCTCCAGCGCCCCCGAGCCGCCCCCGCCTATTGATGTCTCCCGACCTCCGCTGTCCCCGTGCCACTCATCACTTAAACCTTTATCACCGGTAACCTCCTGCCCGCCTCGGAAATCCAAACTGTCCCGGCCATCATTCCCCTCGCACATTTCCCTCCCACCTCTCCCGCTCCGAGCCGGGTTTGAGGGGCACAAGCGGAGTTTCCGCCGGGCAGAGCGCGGCCGGCGCTCGCCGAGCAGCCCCGCGGACATTTCTCCGGGTCACCCATCCCCTTCCTGCCTCCCGAGGGCTTCCCAAAAGCCGAACCCCGCTCCCCGCTGTCGCGGCGGGGGAATGCCACCCGCAATCTGTGTTTTCCTTGGCCGCTGCGGCAAAGGTCAGGGTTCCTGCTCGGCGCGGCACAGCTTATCCCAAAATCAACAGCCGCGCTGGATGGGATCAGCTGTGCCAGGAGGAGAGCCGGGAAGGGGGAAACCGCCCGGGCAAAGGGTGACAGCCACCTCCGGCGCGGCTCTGACAGGCGACACGGCGGAGGAGCGCTGCCAGCCGGCTCCCCGGCGGTGACAGGCGGCTGTGACAGCCCTGAGTGGCACCCGCGCGCCTCGGAGGTGACGGGGACGGCGGCGCTGCCTTGGCCGTGACGCCCTCGCTGCCCCTGCTGCCATCCCGGCGATTCCGCGGAGAATTCCGGATGTTTCCCGGCTGGCAGCTGGGATGCCTGGGCGCCTCCTGCATGGAGAACAGCACCTGGAGCGTCCCTATTTCATTATTTAGGGGTTGCGCCCTCCTTGGGGTGGGCGGTGGTGCCTTCAGAGAGCCCCAAACCCTCACCGAGGACACCTGGAGCATCTCCCGGGGTGGCAGCGGTGCCAAACCACACCAGAGGGGACAATTGTTTTGTCCCAATTCCCCCTTCCTCATCTCCGGGTCCCTTTGTGGATCCCAGGGAATTGTGTGAGCCTGTTATCCATCACAGAGACAGCCTGATATACAAACCCTCCTGCTCCTACTGCAAACCATACCGGGAGAGGTTCATGTTATGAACAGGATGGACAAAATCGATGGAAGTGGAAAACATCCCGGGATGAGTCACTGCAAAGCCAAAAAATGGCCAGGGGACTTTGCACTCATCCCAGGCTGTGACCAAAACGCTCCCAGAGTGGGTGAGTCCCGTGGAGAGATGAGGAGGAGACACCGGGGTGGAGCCTCTTTCCAGAGGAGTCCAACAGCAAGAAATCCAGGATCGGGATTATTCCCAATAATACCTCTACCACCAGCCAAAAATCCCAGTCTGGAGCCACATCATAAACTCATAAAACCATGGAATGGTTTGGGTGGGAAGGGACCTTAAAGATGATCTCATCCCATCCCTGCCACAGCAGAGACACCTCCCACCATCCCAGGCTGCTCCAAACCCCAATGTCCAGCCTGGCCTTGGACACTGCCAGGGACCAGGGGCAGTCACAGCTTCTCTGGGCACCCTGTGCCAGTGCCAGTGACAGAATTCTGGTGTTTCCCCACCATCCTGACTTTACTTCCTGCACCCTAGGGAGATTCTCTGCAGCAAAGGTCCTTTCAGGGGACACCTCAGACCTTGCTTGTGCTGCTTTTAAGGCCAAAATAGGGTGGGAGCAACCCCAGAGCAGCTGCTCCAGCAGCTTTCCCTCGCCAGGATATAAATCCACGCAGGATTCAAGCTACAAAGGGAGCCACTGCTGCCTCCGTTAGCACACGTGGCGAATATTCCACACGGAATTTGATCCGGTGGGAAGTGTCCCTGTCCACACAGAGGGTTGGAATGGGATGATCTTTAAGGTCCTTTCCAACCTCCTGGGTCACAGCCAGGCCCAGTGGGTGAAGGATGATCCAGGGTGGATCCAGCAGGATGAAACACAACCCGAGCCAGAGCAGAGGGGAGCTGTTCTCAGAGCATCTCCCCAGAAAGGGAAAACCCACTGGATAATCCGGGCCCTTCCTCTTTCCAGCGTGACAATCCCATTTATCCAGCTCAAATGTCACGTTCAGCTGGTTTAAAGCCTCACACCAGGATTTTTTCTCCCCACAATTCCCAGCTTTGCAGGCTCAGTTAGGTTTATCCAGGCAAAGCCGTGTCCTCTGACTCCACTGCCAGGGTGGGAAACCCTCACTGCCAGCTGTGGCCAGATGTGGCTGTGCTGCCAACACAGCTGGGCAGAGCTCCTGCCATGTGCAGGGCAGGTTCAGGAGGACACAACCTCTGGTGGTTCCCAAGAAATGAGGATCCCTTTGGGTCGTCCCCTCCTGGGGGTGGTTCGGTGTCAGGGAGAAGCCTTTCCCCACAATGGGATGCCCACGGAGAGGGGCAGGGTGTGATGGCACTGGCTGCTGGCACACGTGTCCCTTGTCACCTTCAACACCACTGTCATGTCCTCGTGTCCAGCAGAAAAGCTGGATTTAGGGCTCTGGAATTCCCACCCTGACCAATTGGACACGATCCCAAATCCCTGCCCACCAAACCTCCCAGAGGTCAGCCCTCCAGGGGTGCTTTCATGGATGGCTCAGGAGCTGAGGTGGCTCTGGTGCCATCTCAGCACTTGTCCCTGGCTGGGCCACCCCTGGCTGGGATCCCAGTGGTGCCCAACCCCATAAACTGCAAATTCCTTGGTCCCAAAAACAGGGCAGGGATTCTGGACAATCCTCACAGGGACATGGCCGGAGCAGCAGCACTGGATGGAATGGAGCTGTCACTCAGGACCGGGCTGGTGTCCCCAGCTGGGAGGGGACACCCCTGGAGCCCACACTGATCCCATTGTTCTACAGCTTCCCCCTGAGGGGCAGCTCCCATCTCTGCTCCCTGGGACAGGGAATGGCTGGAGCTGTGCCAGGGGAGCGGTAGGTTGGATTTTAGGGAAAGTTCTTCCCCCAGAGGGTGCTGGACCCCGAGGCTGCCAGAGCTCCAGGAGCGTTTGGACAGCGCTGCCAGGGATGCACAGGGAGGATTGGTGGGGGGTCTGTGCAGGGCCAGGGGTTGGACTGGATGATCCTTGTGGGTTCCTCCCAACTCGGGATATTCCACAATCCTATGATTCCATGACCCGGTGGTTCCCCCACCCCAATTTGTGCTGCCAGAGAAGGCAGCTCCTCATGCAGCTCCGTGAAAATCCATTCCCATTAGGCTGTTACAAACCAGAGGGAAGCATCCAACCCCGCTCCCGACCCGGGCCAGGGATGGCTCGGATGGGGGTGTGCTCCTGCCAGGAGCAGCAAAAGGAATCGTGGAGAGACAGCTGGGGAGGGACAGGGCCTCGCTGGGCCCTCTCACCCCTCTCCAGCTGACAACACTTTTTGTGTTTCCGTGCTTGGGGAAGTAATTCCACAGCAATCCAGAGCATCTGGGCACTGCAGGAGGAAAAGGGAAGAGGGGTTTTTAGAAAACCCCATAAGGATGGGATATTGTGGAGAGCTCTGCTGTGGAACCACCACAAGAATGGGGACAGGGAATCTTTGGGATGTGGGGAGGGCTTGGAGCAACCCGGTTTGGTGTGATGTGTCCCTGCCCATGGAATGGGATGAGCTTCAAGCTCCCTTCCAGCCCAAATCATTGCATGATTCTGCTCCCTACAAACACTTGCCCTGCTTGGCACAGCTCCCACACGGATCCTGACCCAGCCGACACCAAAACCTCCTGGCAGGGATGGACCAGCTGGGGAAACCCAGCTCCCATCCATCCCAGGAAATATTTCCAGCAGCCAGGGAAGGGAAATGAGAGGAGACACATCTCCAGCAGCGTTAGTCACTCGCTGGCCATGGCTTCCCATCACATCCCGCTGCCACCTTCCATCAGGATGTCACGCCACGGGATGGAATCCAACTGCGAGGCGTGAGCAGAACGGATCCAAGCAGACACAGCTGGGGCTGGCTGGGAATGGGGTTTGGTCCGTGCTTTCTGCTCGGCTGGGATAATTATTTATTATTATTTATTTATTAATCTGAACTCAGACAATTCCATGAGGGAAATAACAAGGCAAAAATCCGCCTCGCTCCAGACAAATCTGGAGTTGGGTATTGGATATCTCTGGGAATTGCACTGGGAGATCCTGCCAGGTGTCACTGTCCCCAAAAGCCAAAGGAGAGGAGGAAAAGGATAGCAGGGATGGCT
>VZRP01004608.1:12292-25838 GCA_013397995.1 Malurus elegans
CTATGGGGGCTGAGAGGGGGGATTCCTCAGCAAACCGGCCTTCATTAAAGTGCCAGAGTTGCCTTCAGTTTATGCAGGAATTTGGAAGTCCCAGAGGATCAGGGTAGGAGGGGAAGAGCTCAGGGGGGTGTGATGTGAGGGGCTGGGCTCGGGTCCGTGGCTCTGTTTGGTCCCAACAATCCCTCCCTGGGCCTGAGATGCTGCTCATGCTGAGGGGAATGTCCCAGGGCTTGTTTGGGTGATGGAAAGCTCTGAGTAACCCCATGGGCTTGCTCTGAATGTGGAATTAATTAATTGATTAATTAGTTAGGGCTTTACAAACGGGAATGATTGCGCTGGTTCTGCTGAGGGGCTGGGGCTGCTGTAGGGCTCACAGACAGGGATCTGCACATGGGTCACCCCTGCCAGGGCTCCCTGTGCCAGCTCCTGGTGTCCCATCCCCTTCTGGAGATCTGATCATGGGATGTCTGAGGCTGGTGCTTCTTCTAATGGCAATGAAAAGAAATAGAGCCAGGGAATCATGGAATGGGTTGGGTTGGGAGGGACCTCAAATCCCACCCAGTGCCAGCCCAGCCATGGCACGGACACCTCCCACTGTCCCAGGCTGCTCCCAGCCCCAATGTCCAGCCTGGCCTTGGGCACTGCCAGGGATCCAGGGGCAGCCACAGCTGCTCTGGGCACCCGTGCCAGGGCCTCCTCACCCTCCCAGGGAACAATTCCTTCCCAAATCCCTTCCATCACTTCCCTCCCGCAGCTTCAGCCACCAGGACACTGAGCATTGTCACAGTTCTCAAAACACAAATCTATTTAGACTCTTCCCTTGTTGTGGGGACCTTCCTCCCCCTCTGGCTGCAAGAAATATCCAGGAAAGTCACGCAGAGAATGAGCTGTTCCAAGGGAGCCCCGTGGGGAATGCAGAACAATCCCTGGTCTCTAATGGGTTCTGAAAGAGCAGGGAAGTCCTGTCAGCCGGAGGTATCAGCTCCCACCAGCCACACCTTGTCCCTGCAGGCACTGGCTCTGTCCCTCTGTCCCTCTGTTCCTCTGTTCCTCTGTCACAGGGATCCCACTGGGATCTGCACACAGCCTCAGGATGTTGAATTGCCATGGAAAGGATCGGGGATCACTCTGCAGCTCCCCTGAGCTGGGCTGCAGCCTGGGCAGCTTCCCTTCCCTGACCCCTAATCTCTGTGGATTCAGAAAATCGGGATCAGCCCTGCCCTGAGGGCACCAAAAAACCCTTCCCTGACACCTTCCACTTCCTCTCCCATCCCCAGCAGTGATTTCTAACCACGGCTCTAATTTGCTCACTGCTAAACGTCTGCACTGACACCAGGAACTGTGTGAAAATCTCCCCCTTGGGGACCCTGCTGCTTTGTGCCTTTGAAGAGATACAAACAATGGAAATCAGGAGCAAGAGATGGAGATATCAGAATGACAATGCAGTTATTAAAGACCTGAATCCTGCCAGGGGTCTGTTCTCAGGATGGAAATTAAGATGATCACAGGAACACTGAGTTAAACAGAACAGTCAGGAACGAAACCTCACAAAAGGCAGACATCACAAAACTTCACAAAATTGACTCCTGCACCTCCAGAGAGAAGGAAAGAGTTCTGAGAGTGGATCATGAGCCATCCTTATTTCTGTATTGCTCCCTTCACACGATTCCCCTCCCTCAGCTGGGTCTGCCCAGGTAAAACAGGATAAATATTGTCTGTGGGGCAGCAAACACTGCCAGAGCAATGCTGAGGTCGGGAGCAGTGCCCTGGGGGACCCGGGGAGAGGCTGTGGGAAAGGTGCAAGGGGAGGCAGCAAAGGAAGCATTTCTGGGCATGGCTCCTGCAAATGGGCTCCAAGGGCCCTTTGGGCTGCAGGGAAGGAAGGGGCACTTTGGGCACGTTGGGCATATTGGGCACATTGGGCAGTTCGGATACTTGGGACAGTTTGGGCACTTTGGGCACATTGGGCACTTTGGGCAGTTTGGGGACTTTGGGCACATTGGACACTTTGGGGACTTTGGACATGTTGGACACATTGGACACTTTGGGCTGCTTTGGGCATGTTGGGTACTTTGATCAGTTGGGCACTTTGGGCACGTTGGGCAATTTGGACATGTTGGGTACATTTGGCACTTTGGACAGTTTGGGCAGTTTGGCCACTTCGGACAGTTTGGCTTGTTGGACACTTTGGACACTTTGGCCACTTCGGGCACTTCACTTCGGAATTCTCCCCTTTTCCTGGACAGCAGAGCTGGGTTTGATTTTGAGCTCCAGTGTGTCCTCTGTCCCCAGTGAGGCTGAGTGTCCCCAGCTGTGGGGAGCTGCAGTTAAAGGGAAGGTGTCTGGGATGTGAGTGAGCGCAGAGCTACCAGTGAAGGTGTGGCAGTGCTGAAGGAGATTCACCCCTGGCAAGGAGCCTGGGCCGGATCCATGAGCAATACCCGGGGGTCTCGGAGTATGGACATGGCTCTTCTTCATGCTGGGCATGAAGCGGAAAGGAAATCACCATCCTTGGCTGTCAACTCAACATCTCCAGCTTTGTTTGAAGACTCTGGAGCTCAGGGCCTGTCTGCTGTGAGGCACTGGGATGTTGGGAAGCCTGGAGGAGCTTCTCAGACACTGGCTCAGTTGCTCGCAGCAGTGACAGAACCATCTGGAAACCTTTCCCAGGAAAGTGTCACCCCATTCCCACTGGAAAGAGGTATGACCCGGCTCATCAGGATCCCTGTGATACAGCAGCTTGGGATCCACGCTCTGTGTTATTCACTTGACATCTCCTTTTGCCCAACAACTGTACGTGTAGGGCTTTATGGTTCCCTGCATCCATAGGACCCAGAGCATCAGCTTCCTCCTGGATGGACACCCTTGTCCTGGATTTACTGATTTTTGTGTGGTGTGACAATGTCAAAATGAGCAGGAAATGGTTACTATTAAAGGCCAAAAAATTTGCTTAGCTCTAGGAGAAATGAAGGCACTGAGCAAAACAAGTCAGTAAGTGATCATGGAAGAGGAGAGAGCAGATCCTAGGGATTCAAAGAAGGAGTGCAGGACTCAGGGAAGGGCTGAAGCTATGCCCAGGGGGATTTGGGATGGAGATCAGGGAAAGGTTCTTCTGTCCCCAGAGGGTGCTCCTCAGGGAATGGTCCCAGCCCTGAGGCTGCCAGCTCTCCAGGAGTGTTGGGTGGTCTAGGCAGGGCTGGGGTGGCACTCAACAATCACAGACGGTCCTTCTCAGGTCAGGATATTCCAGGATTCCATGACTGGAGGAGATGGAACAATTCATGGAAAGTTTTCAGGTTCATAATTACACCGTAAAGGGACAGGAAAATCTCTGGTTTTCATGTCTATATTCAAGAGCAGAAGATGAGTAGGAAAAGAGCTCCTTTGGTGATTCCACTTTCCAGGCGCTCATTAGTGACACAGCCGGATCCTGCTCTGCGCTCACTTCAATGGATCACAAATCCAGGGAATTCATTTCCCATCCTCTGTGCGGAGAGAGGGATTTGAGGAGCAGGTCAATAGGAGCAGGTGGGAATGGGACACAAAGAACACTTTCCATTGTGTGAAACTGGGATCAAACAGCTCTGGGAGGTGCTCAGCACTGAGCCCGCTGTCAGGCGAGTCTGTTCAAAGGAGAGGAGCAGTGGCTGGATCTTCCTGGGAATTGATGGGTTTCTCCAGCAGGGCCATTTGCTGCCTTTGAGAGGAAGGGCTGGGACGGCTGCTGGGGATGGTGGTGCCTGCAGAGTGTTCCCAGTGAGCCAGGGCTCCCGGGTACAATGTCGGGAGCTGCTCCCTGCGGAGCGGAGCCTGCCTGGGGCAGGGACACGCGGGAGGAGTGGGAGGCGGCACAGCAGCTCCGGGATGCAGGTTTGGCTGCACCTGGGGACCTGGCAGAGCCTCCTGTGATGGAGGAGGAGCTTCAGGAGCACAAAAGGGGTGGGGAAATAATCAGGGAAGCTTTTGAAATGTCAGCTGTGGTGAGGCTGATTTCTGAATGAAATCATAACCAGCTCTGATCTTTAAACTTTGTATCTGCAGCCCTGTTTCTTCCTTTTTACCTTTGTCATGTTGAGCAGTTCTTTTGACAGCATCCTCTCCACATTAACTTTGTTATCTGTGTTTGCCTTTGTGTTCTAGTATTTGAAGGGAATATTCCATTGTACTATTTGGGAACAGTTCTTAGGAGTTCAGAATATTTAAAGCTACAAAGCTTCCAGAAGAACTGATTTTTCCAGATCAAGTCTAAGTCAGTCACTGAGTTATTATTGCAAATATCTTCTCCTGCTGTGTGGAGTGAAAAATTAAACCCCTTAAATTCCTGGCACTGAGAGTTTATTCCTCATCATAAATTGGCCTTGGCATATTGAGAGGATGGGGGATGTGCAGTTCTGAACGTGAGGTTGTCATCTTAATTATCGTTTTCAAGTACAAAAAAAAAGTGTGGAGATTGCAGTTGTTTTCTTTGGTTCAATGGAGCAAAAGCAACAAATGCTTCATTCTGATTTCCATCTCTGGAAATGAATTCTGAAGGTCAGAAGATGAGTAAATAGTGGAGCTGAAAAGATTATTTTCTAGTTAAAAATCTTTGAATCATAAATAGTAATTCACTGACAAGAATACAACAGAGGAGGAGGTTAAAGGATCAGGGGAGAAAACAGATCCTGAAAACTTCTTCACTGATAAGCTTGTGAACATTTGCCGTATTTTAATCCTGGTCTTTTGCCTCCTACTCTTTTATTTTAGACTTTTCCTTTTGCCAGAAGAAATGAAAGATGGGCAGAAAATAAAGTATAAAAACGTACAAAATGTAAATTCCGCATTTTCTGGTAATGGTAGGAGGGAAAAAAAGTCATCCAAACTTTCTATTTATAAAGCAGAGCTGCTTGTCAAAGACCCTTCAAGCTGCTTTCAGATGTGCTGCCTGCTGGGAGCTAGAATTCCCACACAATCCACAGGGATGGGAGGATAAAGGGGCTGTGGGAGCGTCGTTTTCCCCAGCCTGTGTGTCTTAAGTACCATGGAAGGTGTGACCAAAACAGTCTGTATTCTACAAGCATCTCCATACTGTGGGAGAGCTCTTTGCATGACTCAGCATGAGCCAGCCCTGATAACACCCTCCAGGAGCCATCTCTGCTCATGGGCCGTTGAGAGCTCTGGGAATGACCCATGGAATTCCATCATCCCATTGGGAAATGCCCCGCCCAGAGAGGGGGAACTGGACATCCCTACTGGCATATGAACCGAGGCTCTGGAACACTGGGACACTTCTTCCACTGCATTTCCAGAGGGGAGGAACTCCAGAACCACCCCTAGAGCTCCAGAGATGGACTCGACCTGTGCACAGGATCAGCGCTTGGATGAGAGCACATCCATCACTGCAACGGGGCTGCAGCCACCATTGAACATTGAACATTGAACATTGAACATTGAACATTGACCCAGAGCACATCCATCACTACAACGGGGCTGCAGCACCATTGAACATTGAACATTGACCCAGAGCACATCCATCACTACAACGGGGCTGCAGCCACTACCCTGCTCGACCCGGTGCCAGGTCCATTCCAAGGAAGGTTCCCACCTTCCTCGGCAGACACCTGTCTTTCAAACCAAGACACCATGGCTCAGGGAGCGCCGCCCTTGGGGCTGCCAGTTCTGGATCCTGCCGGGACAGAGTGCACTGCCATCCCTGGGGACAGCAGGAGCTTCCCAGGGCTCCAGAACTCAGCCAGTTGGGTTTTCCAGCTTCACTGCAGCATTAGGAGGGAATTGCCAGGGGAAATGTCCCAGAACTGGCTTTTCCCCTCTGCGGTCCTGGCGGTGCCAAGCAGAGCACATGGACCTGCCTTGAGTGAAAGGAATTTCTGCTGGAATTCTGCTCCCCTTCCCCAGCTCCTGGACGAAGCTTTGTCCAAAGGCACAGCTTGGAATAAACAAGGAACATAGATCGTCTGGACATGGTGTGGTATCCCTCACTGGGGATGTCCCAGGGCCCTCTGGACACAATCCCGGGCCATGTTCTCTGGGATGGCCCTGCTGGAGCTGGGACCAGAGGAGCCACCAGGGTCCCTTCCAGCCTGACCCAGCTTGGCATTAAGGGACACCCACAATGAATATTTCCCATTGTTTGAAGGCAAATGCTCCCTCTCCTCTCCTCTCCTCTCCTCTCCTCTCCTCTCCTCTCCCAGAGAAGGACATTCACAGGAGCTTTGGGGATGTGAACCATCCCCTCGGCACAGGAACTTAGTCCTGACATTCCCTCCTATGAGATGTTGGATATTGGGATGGAATTGCTCCCTGGGAGGGTTGGGATGGAATTCCCAGAGCAGCTGTGGCTGCCCCTGGATCCCTGGCAGTGCCCAAGGCCAGGCTGGACATTGGGGCTGGGAGCAGCCTGGGACAGTGGGAGGTGTCCCTGCCATGGCTGGGGTGGCACTGCGTGGGATTTAAGAGCCTGTGTTCCTGTGATTTTTGGTTACTTTCACCAGCATTTCACTCCTCCTCACTCTGCTGGATTTATTTTATTGCTTGTAGGATGGATAATTTTCTGCACATTCCCCTGGCATCGGGGGAACAGACCCACCCCAATTATTATGCTCTGCCAGCAATGGGGGCACAGAGAATCATGGGATCTGAAGTTGGAAAGGACCTTTAAGGTCACCAAGTCCAACCATGAACCAGCCCCATCACCAATCCCTGTCCCCAGGGGCCACATCTACGTGGTTTGGACAGCTTGTTCCAGGGGCTTTACAGCCCTTCCCATGTAAACCTTTCCCAATTTTCTAATCTAGGCCTCCCCTGGTGCAACTTGAAATATTAAATATAAATATATAAATATAATAAAATAAATATAGCAGACCCATAATGCAGGGAAAACTTCCAGTACCTCAGGGCCCTGGGAATGCTCTTCCAACCCATGTCCAGATGAGTTTTCTGCTGGAACCTGGCTGGGATGCAGGAGTAGGAGCAAGGTGACCCTCCTGGCATGGATGGGGGTTCCATGGCTCAGTGGCACCTCCTGGGCAGGGAGGTGCCAGCCCAGCCACAGCAGCAGCAGCCACGGGGACCCTCCAGTTCACATGCAGGGGGAAAAAGGGATAATTTACTATCACATCCCTCCTTTCCCTCTGTTCCCTGAGTTCTGGCACGGTGCTGCTCCACTCCCAGCTCTTCACCAGGAAATTTAGCAGAACATGTAATGGTGTAACAAATGGGATGTTCACATGGTTACATGGTTAATTGAAAGCACTTTTCCCTGGAGGCTAATTACAGTGTGAGCCATTAAATCACAATTAAGATTTGTTGGAATATCCAGACGTTTATGATACTCCTTCCTGGAAAAAGGAGAAGTGCAGCACTCCAGGCTGGGCCACACAGTTACCTGGATTAGGGAAAAGCAGAACCTGAACCCTTTTCCCCGCTGGTGATGTAACCAAAACTGCAGGAGAAACAAAAACTCTCCAACAACATTTTAATTTTTGAGATTCAAGGCATTGCTTTATTTTCTGCCCAGGATGTTGTTCTGGCCAGGATGTGCCACAGAAATCATCTCACCCACACACAGCCCGGGTGTGCAGACAGAATCGTTCCAGGACACGTGGATTTTACAAGATTTCCCCCAAACTTTATCCAGTCCAACCCAGAGAACTCCATTGGTTCGATGTTCATTGGTCCAACGTTGTGCAGTTCTCAGGGTTTGGGTTCCTGTTGGATCTGGATTTGTTCCCCTCCGATGCTGATCAGGTCCTGCTCCTCATCTCTCTGTAACCAGAATGGGTGTGTCTGACCACGCAGGGGGAGGTTTGGGGCTGATGGTGCGTTGATGGTTACTTGTGGCCATGGATGGTCACTGATGACCATTGATGGTCACTGATGGCCACTAATGACCACTGATGGTCACTGATGGTCACTGATGGTCACTGGTGGTCACTGATGGCAGTTGATGGTCACTGGTGGTCACTGATGGCAGTTGATGGTCACTGGTGGTCACTGATGGCCCTTCTCTCCTGTGCCCCTCTGGCTCTGTTGAGCTGTGAAGCTCCTCAGGCCTCACCTGGTGGAACAGTGCCCTGCAAAGAAACTTCAGCGCCTTCCCCCGGGGGCAAACAAGATCTTTGACCAAAGATACATATAAATTTTTAAACAGGTGTATTATCCAACAGTGACCTGTCCAGCAAACCCAAACCCCAGCCTGGCTGAGCCCTGAAACCTCTGAGGAGCTGGATTTACTCCCTCATGGATCTCACACCTTTCCAAATCCTGGGGTGAGGGCACAGATTGTGTTGTCTGCTGGACTTGCTGATGCCTCCAAGCCTGTAGCTTTAAGAAAACCATTTCTGGCACTCTGGAGGATTCTGATGCTCTCAGGACTTGTGCCTTTGGGTCACTCTGTGTGACTAGGCACTCGGGAGAGGTTTCTGTCCCTGAGATCCTGACCCTGCAGCAGGGGGTGTTTCACTGGTCCCATGAAGCTGTGGCCTGACAGCAAAGTGCACTGAAGGGGAGGAGCTGGGCTTTGAGTTCCCTCCCGACCCCACCCATCCTGTGCCCAAATGCCGTTTTCCTCTCCACGGGTGGGGCTGTGCTCCAAGGAAAGGACAGGGGGGCAGATTGCCCACACTGAGCTAGGATTGTGTCCCTGGAGGCTGGGAGGGGATCCCTGAGAGGATTCACCCATCAGACAATTCCCAGGGATCCAGGAGCCAGGCCAAGGTGGGACACACTGGACACCCTGCTGGCCTGGCTGTCACCCTCGCAGGTGGGGGCTGAACTTCTGGAGCTCTCCAGAAGGGACAGCTGAAGACCTGCAAGCTTTGGAAGCCTTATTTCAACTGCAGCCTCCCCTTCTATTGGTGCTCAGCTGACAGCTGTAATTCTCCTTTCTCCTCATTCTGTGAAGAGATAATTTGATGGCTGGGTAGAGAAAGCTGCAGGTGACGTGTGAGGAGTTAAACAGCCAAGGTGGGGCTTTGGAAGGAATTCTGCAGGAGCTGGTGGTGCTGGGCTCCAATGCAGGTAACTGCGGTGGGGATGTGCTGGACATGAAGATATTTACACAATTTCTCCAAAGAAAAGCTCAAAGTGTCATGAGGAGCAGCTCAAGGAACTGGGAAAGGGCTGGAGAATCCTGAGGGAGCTGGGAAAGGGCTCAGCCTGGGGAAAAGGGGCTCAGGGGGGACCTTGTGGCTCTGCACAACTCCCTGACAGGAGGGGACAGCCGGGGGGGTCGGGCTCTGCTCCAGGGAACAGGGACAGGAGGAGAGGGAACGGCCTCAGGCTGGGCCAGGGCAGGGGCAGAGGGGATTTGGGGGAAATTTCTTCATCCTCATTGCTGCTGTGGAGGTCAGTCTGTGGTGGGGACAGCAGGAGCTGCTCTGCAGCACTGGAAGATTCTTGGGGAGTCCCTGAAGCTCCTCTCCCTTGTGCCATGGGTTGACAGGAACAGGACAAGAATAATTTGTGCTTTTGGGGGACATAGAAAGCAAATCCTCTGTGTGAACTCAGCTGAATTTCCTGGATGTGTTCTCAGTAAGTGAGGAATTGGGGTTTAATTTTAATTTTCCTTGAGTAGCTCACAATGCTGCTCTAGCACTGTCATTGCTATCAGCCAGGTAATTACAGCGACATCAGGGGAAAACAGCATCTCAAATCCAGTTTAATTTTAATCTGTGTCAAATTTCCAGTGACAGCAGCTTGTCTTAGCAGGGAATATTGATGTCATTATCCCCTTGCAAGAACACGGAGCTGGAAAGCAACAGGCAGACGTTGTCTTTAGAGGGAAAAAAAAGTGTAACCAGCTCTGTAAAATGTTCAGTCTTGCACATCAGGAGGAATTTCTTCCTGGAAAGGGTGGTCAGGTCTTGGCAGGGGCTGCCCAGGAAGGTTTGGAGTCCCCATCCCTGGAGGTGTCCAAGGAATTCCTGGAGGTGGCACTCAGATCTCTGGGCTGGGGACAAGCTGGGGATTGGGCACAGCTTGGACTCGATGGTCTGGTAGAGCATTTCTGACCATAAAGATTCTGGCACTCTGGGATTCTGTAGCCTCTGTTGGTTTTACAGATCGTCTCTACACTTGCTGCCATTCCCTTTGTCACAATTTCCTTTCACTACAGAGGTTCAGATTGGAGAATCACATTTAGAGGGATGAAGCAAATGTTGAGGGAGATGCTTTAAATGCTGGGATTTGAGGGAAATAATTCCCAGTTCATCTCAGGGCAAAAGGAAGGAGCTGGAGTGGAAATTGCTGGAACTGCCCTGTTTTCCCCTCCCAAAATTTCTGTCCTGACTCCCAGTCCCTTTAGCCAAGGGGAATTTTGGGATGTGGGATCAGCTGAAGGTGGCTGCTCTGCCCATCTCTGTCCATCCATCCATCCACCCATCCATCCATCCACCCATCCATCCATCCATCCATCCATCCATCCATCCACCCATCCCTGTCCGTCCATCCATCCATCCATCCATCCATCCATCCATCCATCCATCCACCCATCCCTGTCCATCCACCCATCCATCCATCCATCCATCCATCCATCCATCCATCCATCCATCCACCCATCCAGGAGATCTGATTCCTACAAAACGAGCCCTGGATGTGAGAGAACCCTGACCCAGGCCAGACTGACAAACCGACGCAGATTTAATTTTCCTGCCAGCAAACATTCCAGCAAATTGCTTTGTGTGCATCAAGCACCAATCTGAGCCCAAACTGTCTCATACTGCAGGGGAGTTGCTGGGGTTGGATTTTGTGTCTCCTGATAATTTATTTTTTTTTTTAAAACCCCCACATTTTGAACAAAATTCCTCTGCCAAAAGCAATTTCCCATCTTGCTCTGGGGCCATGAGGTGTCCATGCTGCTGTTCAGGCACCAGGAAGCCCTGCAATGAATTAAACAAATCCAAGAGCTCCTGCTGCTGGGTTTGGCAAGGGAGGAACAGGAGCCACCAGAGCCAACAGGCACAGCACAAACAGCAATTCTCATTCCAAACTTTCAGGAGCTTTTGCATTTTGAAGCAATAAAACACTGCTGTTCCTCCCACAGGAGGGGGTTTGGCTGGCAGTCCACAGCTGCCTCAGTGTGGGATTGGTCAGACTCCCCTGGTCCTGGAGCAGTGAGCACAGCAGTGCTGGGATGGCTCTACAGCTGTGGGAAATTGGGATTGCACTGATGTTTTGGGATGAGGGGAATGAGACAAGGACAGTCATCACTGCTCAGAGCAAGGTGGGACTGCCAGGACAAGGGTTAGAGAATTCTGGGATTCCAGAATGGTTTTTGTTGGAAGGGACCTTAAAGTCCATTGATTCCTACACCTCCCACTGTCCCAGGGCGCTCCAAACCCCAATATCCAACCTGGCCCTGGACACTGCCAGGGATCCATGGGCAGCCACAGCTGCTCTGGACACTTCATCTTCTGCCTAATCTCACCTCAGCAGGTTCTGTCGCTGATGCTCATCGTCCTAGAGGCCCTTAACAGACAAAACCCTTTATAAATGTGGGAGTAACTGGGAGAGGGCAAAGACAAAGTTCTTCACTGAGCACTTACTGGGTAGAAAATGTCTGGAAATGTTCACATAAACAGAAGCGTTCGTTTTTCTCCATTTGCACTGGGAAGTCTGAATGTTGAATTCTCTTCTGTTTCCTGCCACCTGTGGGATAATGGGATGATAGGATAATGGGATGATGGGATAATGCAACCCCAAGCAAATCAAAGGGCAGTGGGAATCACTCCCTGTGTCACTGTCCAGGATGATTCCCAGGATCTGCCCAGAGAGCCAAAGTTTGGGTGCTTTGGGACCCCCCTTGCCTTTGCCTGGATTGAGAATTCTGTCTCAGTTTGTAAAATCCAGCTCAGTATCAGCAGTCTCTGATCACCCCAACAAACAATGGGAACAATTCTCCTGCCTTTATTTGTTCATGGAGGACCTTTCTTTGTTCTTAATAATTATTAAAGTTCAATTATTCTTCAGTGTTCAGTGCTGCTCTTGTATTGGAGCCTTGGTCTCATCAATATTCACCTCTCCCCAGACTGCTGCGTCTGGTGATGAAGTAGCAATTACTGGAGATTTGGAGATGTCTGATGAGAGAACTGCTCATTATCACAGAATCCTGGGATGGTTTGGGTTGGAAAGGACCAGATCCGCCCCTGCCATGGGCAAGGACACTTCCCCTGGAGTGGAGGGGCAGAACCACCTCCAGAAGCACTTCAAGGATAATAAAAATGGGCTCAGACAGGTTCCCACTGATTTGTACCTCTGTGATTTGGAACGGTCCTTCCCACTGTGGCCATTGAAAATGAGCTGATGTGCCCAGGATGCCAATGAGAACTCAATTTTCCCACCTTTCCCTGCCATGAAATGATTTTGCTACCAAGAAATAACTTTGATTCCACTCTCCATGGGCCTGCCTTAGGCCTTGCTAGAACAGGACCCTTAGGGAAGCTGTCAACATTTCTGATTTCAGGTTCCAAGGTCCCACATTCCTGCCTCTGAAATCCGGTCACAGGCTGCATTTCTGCCATTCCCTGCCAAGAAATCTTAGCAATCCCCCAAAATCTCCAGTGGTCCCAGTTATTGCCCTCAGTGCAGGTCTGGGGGCTTTCTCTGCCCTTCAGCCCCACATCTGGGTGTGCTCAGCCCCCACTGGGATCCCTGCCTGGTTCTGGGATTTGCCTTCCAAGGCAATGGGCCCGTGGAATGGGTAAATGACCTCAAAAATCAGGTTACTCCGAGCAGAAGGACACAACCCCTCCATGCCCTGAGCCCTGAGCTGCCTTGGAGCCATCCTTCCTCGGAGCCAGCATTCCTGCTGCGTGTTCCTATCGATCCCATGAATAAATGATGGGCTCCTCATGATGGGGAACTGGGAACTGGAGTTTCCTTGAGGGCACAAGTGCCAAACTCAATATTTCAAGCCGCCATGAATAATTGAAACTCCAGCTTCTCCTTGGCAGAAGGAGGTGGGGGTCGTTGTTCCCTTCCTCCATGAGTGATCTCCAGCCTTCCTAGTGGACCTGGGAGCCACAGATAACTGAGCAGCCGTGCTGGGTTATTTCTGTCCCCAAAGCTGTGTTCCTTTCCCTGTTTCACATTTCCCTTACACAAGGCTGGGCTCCAGGCAGGAAGCTCCTTGCTGAGGGTCAGGCACATCCTGTGGGCTCTGCCACCTGGGATTTATGTTTTTTGGTGGATTTTGTGAAAGATGGGGAAATTGGGGCCTTTGAGAGTCACATCTTCATGGTAGGAAAAGGTCACTTTAAATATTCATTAATAAACCTTGTCAAAATTAAAGGAATCTCAAGAAGGGAGATGACATCACTGCAGGGTTAGGGGGGTCCTGGTAAGGCTTGGGAGAAGGTGGGGGCTGGGAAGACCTTACAGAAGGAAGCAAACTCATTTCCTCCACCAGTAAAGACTGATTTTGGCTGTGAGGGAGGGATGAACACAAGGGCAGGGTTTGGGAGAGGCAGGAGGTGCAGGGGGATGGGCAGGGCCCCGGGTTCAGAGGAGCAGCCTATGGTGGGCTGGTTTCCATCAGCCTGGGGTGGGC
>VZRP01004609.1:1988-17542 GCA_013397995.1 Malurus elegans
GAGGAGAGGAGAGGAGAGGAGAGGAGAGGAGAGGAGAGGCTGGATCCCGCTGTGAGACAGCGCTCCCTGTAATCCAGAGGATTTCCAGGAAAGACACTTAGGCTCTGCAGAGGGGATTTGCTCTGCTCTACCTTTTCTCCTGTTTCCCAAGCTGCCTGCTGTGACTCAGCCCTAATCTCCTCGCAGTGAGGGTGTGCAGAAAGGAGCAGAGTGTGCCGTGGGTGTGTGCTGGGCAGAGCAGGATCACAAGGTGCATTTGGCAAATGAGGCACACATCCCAAAGCCAAATTAATAACAATAATCAGACCGAGGTAGCGGTGATCAATAAAGAGAAAATGCACAAAAGCATCACACTGCAGGTTTTTTTTTCTGTGACTTTTGTGCATCCTTCCCAGTGCTGCCCCTCTATCCCAGTGATTTTTCCATTTTGCAATGGGATCATACTCTGTGGGCTGCAAGGTCACAGCATTTCCCAGGCAGGCTTTAAAGCTAAAGCTGGTTCAAAGGTTTGCATTTTTTGTGGGGGGGAAAACACCACAAGTTGACATTCCTGTGATTTCTTTTCTTTGAAGCAGCTACTGAATCACATCTTGCTGTCCTTGCAGCCAGTTCAGGCTCCATTCAACGCTAAGGTCTGAGAAACCAGACCAGGAGAGACAATTTGTGCACTTTGTCTATTTAAGGAAGGAAAATGAACTCATTTGAAGGGTCACAGCTTCGTGCCTGTGAAACGAGCTCTTTAGAAGAGTCTGGAATGGGCAAGTCAAGACTAAACTGGGCACAGGTCAACTTTTCCATGTTCTTCACAGCTATGGGGAGGAAACCACCCTGTTAATATGAAATCTTCTCCCTCTGAAGCAGTTTTCAAATTACAGAATGGAAAAGATCGCATTTAACTCCTGTGGCCGTGATGTAAGTCCCTGGCAGGGAAGTTGGCAGAGCTCATGATTGCCTCAGTTCCTGCTCAAGTGCGAGCCCAGGGCATTTGCAGCCTTCCCTTCTTTTTAAGAGATCTCAAACCCAACCCTTTAATTTCCATTTGTGACCTTTAGAACATGTCAAGGGTTATCTCAAGAGAAAAGCAGTTCTGTGTTCTCAAAGTGAATTTTGGGTGTATCCCTCTGCTGAGGCACCTGGAGCAGTGAAAATGTCACCATTGTCCTACAGATGTCCATCCACAAGGCTTCCCAATATTTTCCAATAAACAGCACATGACAAATGTGAGTGAAAAATGAAAAAAAGAAACCCTTTTCACTTCTCCACTATGGTGAGGAGGATTCTTAGGTCAAAGACCAGGAAATAGCTGGAGATCAAAACCAAAGAGCTGATTTTTGTTTGCTTCTCTTTTGCTTTTGGTTTGATTTCTGCTCCCTCAGGTGTCAGGGGAGAATATTCCTTGGAAAACCAGTGGGATGCTCCTGGGGAAGATGTGTCGTGCGGGCACACAGGACTGGCTCACACCTTTCCCACCTCTAAATATTCAATCAGTACCTGAACTCCAGGTGTCTGAGCTGTTTTCTGAGCTGAATTCATTGCTATTTCCACCTTTTGGGAAACGACAGTGACATATTGTTTGAGTAAAGCTGGGAAATCCCATCAAACTCAGAGCCCTTCCCCTGGATTTGAGGGACTGAGGGTGCTTGGGCAGCTCATTGAAACACAAAAACTCAACTTCCACTGAGCAAATCAAGAGCTGGGAGCTCATGCCAAGTGATTTTCATGCAGTTTGCTTCACATTCCCCGAATATCACCGAAATAACTCCTCAGGGGGAGGGTCTTTAAGTTGGAAGTGGATTTTTATTCTTAATGCCTGTAACTCCAGGGGGTTGGCTTTGTGCCACATTACACAATTCCCATCTCCTGACCTCCACTCTTTCTCCTTCTGCTAATTTGGGCCGAAAATTCTTGTGAATCTCTGAGTTTTCTGAATTAATCCCAAATGTTGAAGTGCCACGGGAGAATGAGAAGATGGCATGGGGAGAGAGTGTCTGTCACAGGAAGGTATTTCACAGTCTGGGGAAGGCTGTTCCTGAAGGGTTTAATCCTGTTTGTTTGTACACTTGGAATTCTCCTTCTCTTTCCAGCTGAGGATTTCAGAGTTTTACAAACATTGCTGAATTGAGCCTCAGCTTGGGAAATGGGAAAGTCCGGTAACTCCCATTCTGCAGAAGAGAAACTGAAACGGTTTTGAAAGCTGAGCTCTCCAAGTTGTTCACATTCCCTGAGAAATGAAAGCAAAAAAAAATCTTCACTCTATTTTTACTGAAATAATAACTTTTAACACTAAACTCCTCGAATCTCCCATGCCAGGTGATTGCTCCTCTCCCAGATGACAGTGGGAAGGTAAAGGTCTGCTCAGCAAATCCTCAGAGAGGGATCCAGCAAAATGGAAAGGGGGGTGAGCAGCTCAAATTCCACCAAGGAATTCCAGAATTCCAGCAGCCAAGGAATCCTCCAGCTGGCCATGAGCTGCGAGGAGATATCCACCTCAGCCATAAGCATTGCAACACTCCCCCTCCCAATGAGACTCTAAATTTGTGCAGGGTTCAAGAAAATGAAGAGGTTTCTTGACTTAAATCAAGCAGAGATTGCTTTAAAAAAATAAACTCAGAGCATCTTTTTAGGGAGTAAATATTTTAAATATTTATTATCGGCTTCACGTGAAACAATAAATGCTTCATGCATTCTGCATCCCCCAGATGAGTTTACAGAGAGAAAGTGGTGGGAACAGACTGAGAAATTGAGGACCAGGACAAGATGCTCTGACAGGCAGCTCGGAAATACTCAGGATTTGGCAGGTTTTGCATTTTTTTTCCCAAAATTAGAATCACTCTCTGGGATGTTGTGGTTTCTTGTCTATTTTAGTAGGGAAGGGAGGGGCGGCAGTGAAGGGTTTGTTCAACAATTACTGTCCCAGGCTGAATATTTCTCTTTGAGCAGGAGTCTGGAAGATTTTGCCACCTTCCACTCAGAGCTGTGGGATTCACATTTATTCCATTTTAAAAGCAGCAGCATTCAGGAATCCCTGGTAATGCCCAGGGATTATATATTTATATATCTATATTTTAGATATAATATATCATCTATAGTATACATATAATATATAATATAATATAATATGTATTTTATTTACAATAGACAATATAGGCAATAGATATATTACATTTTATATACATTATATATTCTATATTCATATGTATATATACAAAATTATATGTTATTATTNATATATATTAGTATATGTAGTGGAAATATATAAAGTAAGTGACCAAAACCCGTTTGCCAAAACAAGGAAAGCTTTCCAGCTCAGCGAATACTGAGCACCCCTTTAATTCAAACAACACCCGAAATTTAAAATTAAATTCTACATCTGAAAGAAAGCTTCAAATCTGCAGATTTTAATTGTGTGAGTGTGTAACTGCCTGTAAAAATAGCTGTGGCCTGAGTCCTGGCAGGATTTGGCTGGAGCCGGTTATCCAAGGGCTGAATCACGCCGAGCTGATGCCATTTACTGGATTTGGGGATGAAGTGTTTGTTTGCACAGATCGCTTCGCTTTCGATCTGCTGGACGTGTTTGTGCCCAGGGAGCGCTGAGCTCAGCCCAGGGCTGGGACAGCAAACACATTCCTGTCACTGCTCAAGGATTGGAGTTTCTGTTCCGAAGAGGGGCTGTCGTCCCGTCTGTCAGAGAACCGACAGCAGCTTTGAGCGTTTGCTCGCATTTATCTTACAAAAATAAACATTTCTCCTCTTGTGCTGGCTCGTTCTGAAATCCCCGCAGTGTGAGTGTGGCTCCCGTGTTATTTTTGTGTGATGCTGTGCTGTATTTCTGCAGTTTTACAGGTATCTGCTCTCCAATTTCCCCTGAAATTCCAAGGTGATGCACTCCTGAGGTCGGCACCTGGAACTGCTGCCAAGGAGTGAGGAAAGTGAAGTTTAGGAGGTGAGGCTGGTGACAGAGCCCTGAGCCCCAGCTGCTGTTTGTGGCATTTTCAGTGAATTCCTCCCGAATGACACACACAGTTCTGTCCTGGCGCGTGTTCAGAGATGAGGGGGGCTGCTTATTCACATCATCATCACCTAGCCCAAGATTACTGTTTCCTACTAATACCTGCTGTCTAAATTTCAAAAAAAATGGCAAATAAATGGGAAATTTCATTTTTTATTTTTTTTTTTTTACCATTAAGAAGCACTGCTGTTTGATCCCAGGGCAGGGAGGGTGGAACAACCCTTGCCTGTGTCTTTGGAGTATTTTCTGATGCAAACTCCAACAGATCCGTAACAGATACTTGAGTAAAGCCCCAAAGAGATGAGTGTGAGCTATAACCAGATCATTGCTGTGGGCTGTTTCAAGGTCACCACGAGCTGAGAAAGAGAAAGGGGCAAAGAGTTTGGGAACCCCAAATGCCTCGCTGAGGCAGCAAAAACATGGCAAGGCTCTTCCCCACTGACTAGATTGCAAAAGGCTGGAACAGGGAAGGAGAAAAGGTGAGAAAACCCACAGGGTAGGGCATGGGAGGGATCCCAGCAAGGTGAAGGCAACCACAGCAACAACAACAAGGAGCAGAGCAAGAAGGAGCAAGTCCTTTATGCAACGGGAGAGGAACGGGGGCACCGAGTTCAGTGGGCTGCTCTCCCTCCCCGCGGGGCGGCTGCACTCGTGCGCTGTTTTCACTTTTATTTACACGAGAGGAGCCTGCAGTGAGTTCCTCCTGGCAGCTGCTCATCCCACAGACCTTGCCCGAGCATGTGGGAGAAAACAAGATTTCTTTTCTAAGCCTTCGAGTCATCAGATTCTTGTGAAATGCACTCCGATTTTCTTGAAGGAAATTGCCCTGGCTCCAGTTTATTATCCAGTTAATCCAGCCAGGGAAATCACCGGGGTTAGGCTGAGTCCTTTCCTAGCAGGAGATTCCAAAAAGGGAAGAGCTGGCTCAGGGAAGAGCAGGAGGATGGCCAGGCAGAGGAGAGATTGTTTTCTGAGGAAAAGAGAGATGCAGAGCTGGGATTATGGTTTTGTACTGATGAATAATAATGAGGTTCTCTGGGGAGAAATCTGAGGATTAACTTTCCTTCAGTGGGAAACAAGGCACAGTGTAACAGTCAGCCTGGGGGTCACCCCAAATATCCCTCATTATTCCACTTTTCCTGCTGGTTTGGGATGGGTGTTTCAAAAGGAGCAATCATTTGGAACTGAAAAAAGTTCAAAATCATTTTAATTCAGGGAATATCATAGAATTAAATATCCCATGCCATGCCATGCCATGCCATGCCATGTCATGCCATGCCATGCCATGCCATCCCATCCCATCCCATCCCATCCCATCCCATCCCATCCCATCCCATCCCATCCCATATCCCATCCCATCCCATCCCATCCCATCCCATTGATCCCATCCCATCCCATATCCCATCCCATATCCCATCCCATCTCCCATCCCATCCCATCCCATCCATTCCCGTCTCATGGCGCCCCCTAGCGGACCGGCGCTGCCGCGTCCCGCTCCTCATATCGGACTGTACCAAGTTCCTCGGGGATGATATCGTATTTTTTCCGAGCCCCGATGCCTTTCGGGGCATTATGCCGCGCTGCGAGAGGCGTGGTTTGGGATAATCCTCTATTTTCTCAGGGCTGTGGCCGTTTTCTGAAGTTTTCCTTGTCTTTGTTCTTTTTCCCGTGCCCGCTGCTTCTCCCCTGCGCGGAGGGCGGGTGGTTCAGCCCGACCATCATGGCCGCCACCATGAAGAAGGCGGTGAGTGCGGACGGGCCCGGTGGGGTTTGTTCCCTTCCCGGCGGGGATCGATCCCTGCCGAGGCGATTTCATCCCCTTCGCTGCCTCCCCGGCCGCTGTTCCCCGCCGCCTGCCGCCCCAGCGGCCCCTCCTGGCCCCCGCAGCCCCGGGACGCGGCCGGTCCCTGCCCGTGGCCGGCTCCGGCTCGGGCCCTGCCCAAAACGCTGCGCTCGCTGCTCGGGGAGCTGAGGGCGCTGGGATCGGGATCTGTCTGTCCTTAGCTCGGGGGTCTGTCTGTCCGCAGCTCTGGGGTCTGTCTGTCCGCAGCTCTGGGGTCTGTCTGTCCTTAGCGCAGCTCCTGAGGGCTTGGTGGCGCTGCGGACCCTCTGCTGGTGCGGCTCGTTGTAATTAAGGAGGGGAGAGGGGGATGTTCGAAAGAATTTATTCTCTGAGAGGGCGGCTAATCGTAGAATCGCGTGGTTTGGGTTGGAAAGGATCTTAAAGATCACCCCGTCCCACTCCTGCCATGGCAGGGACACCTTCCACCAACCCCTGTCCAGCCCGGCCTTGGGCATTTCCAGGGATCCAGGGGCACCCACAGCTTCTCTGGGAATTCCATCCCAGCCCCTCTCCACCCTCCCAGGAAGCAATCCCTTCCAAATATCCCATCCAAACCTCCTCTCTGTCATTTTAAAGCCCTTGCCTGTCACTCCAGGCCCTTGTCAGCAGTCTCTTTCCAGAGAAAACTTGGAGCAGGGTGTCCAGTTCAGCTGTCAGTGTCAAGGAAACTTTTGCGTTAGGATTCCATGGTTAGCCAGGGTTTGAATTGGGTGTTACCCAGCTAAATATGGGAATTTCTGATATCCTTGGAGAAGCATTTAAGCAATCAGGTGCATACACAGAATGGAGTGGCTGCCAGACTATTTTCCACACACTTTGTAGGAGCAGCCTTTTAGTGAGACTCGACATAAGAACCGAAATCATCATTTTGACCTCTCCCCCCCTGCAGGCTGCAGAAGATGTCAATGTCACCTTTGAAGATCAACAGAAAATTAACAAGTTTGCAAGAAATACCAGCAGGATCACAGAGCTGAAAGAAGAAATAGAAGTGAAGAAGGTACATTTGCTTCAGATCCCATTAATTTTTCATTGCCCTGGATTCGTTTTCAGCTGCAACATAGAAAATAGAGGCAGTGAGTTACTGTGAGGATAATAATGCTTTGGTTTTAATAGGAGGTTTCTGATACTTTGAAAATAAACAGAGGATAGCAAAAGCACATCAGATATCAGTGACATTTAAATCTGCTGTATTGCTCTTGTATAGACAGTTAATTATTCTGTTAATGAGAGATAATGAGTGCTGACTAGGGATTTCTGGTGGATTTAATTCAATATTGATCCTGAATTCCATATCCTGGTGGTCGCTGGGATTTCTTCCCAAAATCCAGGCTCCCTGAGTTCCTTACCCAGCTGTGGCAGTGTGTCCAGTGGAATCCTTTACCAAGGGAGCCTCTTCCTTGTGTCTTGGCAAACAGAAACAGCTGCAGAATCTGGAAGATGCCTGTGATGACATCATGATGCTGGATGATGCTGATTCCCTGCTGATTCCCTACCAGATTGGGGATGTCTTCATCAGTCACTCCCTGGAGGAGACACAGGAGATGCTGGAGGAGGCCAAGGTTTGTCTGCAGCTCCTGGGCTGTGCTGAGCACTGGGATGGGATGAGCACTTTTACATTCCAAAGTGGATGTTGGATTTAGGATTTGAGTTACTCCAAAGTCACTCCAGCCTTTGTTGGGCCCAGCAATAAATCCTGCAGCCAGACTTTGAAATAAGTTGGAAAAGAAACACCTCTTTGTTGGTTCTGTGTTGCTGACAAACCTGACTATTTATTTTTTGCTTTTTCAGAGGACTTTACAAGAGGAAATTGAAGCATTGGAATCCCGAGTGGAGTCAATCCAGAGGGTGTTGTCTGACCTCAAAGTTCAGCTCTATGCAAAGTTTGGAAATAACATCAATCTGGAGGCTGAGGACAGTTAAAACTTTTCTAAACACGACACACAACTTCTCCATTGGTTGTAAAATGTTTTGTTAACAGTATTGCAGTTACATCTGGGAAAAGAAAATCTATCCCTTTCTCTCTGTTGGCCTTTTTTTTTTTTACTTTCCTGTCTTGGGTTCTGTATATTTGATAAGAACTTCCCTATTTTGGTTATTGCTGTTATTTATTTGTTCAGGAAAGCATTGGCTTCACAATTTTAGTAAAGCATCACGAATAGAACTTTGGCATTGTTTATTAAAATAATAAAGTCAGGCACATGTTGGAGTTTGCTGAGTCTTGTTTTCCACTCATGAAAAGGTTTGAGTATAAAACAAATGGAAAGAGGGAATTTCTGACGGGCATTGTGATGGCTGTGGGTTAAAGCTGTGTGATCTAGGGGATGTGATTAGGGACTGGTGCTGTTGAGATGTTTTTAAACCCCTCCTGGAGCTCCTCAATGTGTTCCCTCTTGGCTCAGGTAGCTCAGGAAGTTGCCAGAGGAGAAAGGAGGGCTCCTTAAAACTCAATTTGGTTTGAAGAAAACCTTTTAATGCCTCCATGTTCATTCTTTTGGGAATCCCAAAAGATGCCTGAAGTCAGGGTGGTGAGTCTCAACTTCTCATTTTCCTGAACAGTGTTTAAACCCATATTTGTGTAGCGAATTTGTGTCAGAGTTGTTCTTAGGTTCTGTTGCAGTGTCAGCACCAATCCCTGAACTGTATCTCCATCCCTAGGAGGAGCTGAATACTTTTTAAATGTCTTGATTGGCTGACTCCTCACAGCCTTCAATTATCCAGTGAATTTCTCTTTATGACCAAAGGAAATAGAAAAGAGGGTTTTTCTCCGGGTTAGAGCTGCTGGAGTTTGACCCGTACCGAGGAGCCCCCAGCAGGTGGCATCAAGGATCCGGAATCCCAATTTTTGGCAGTTTCCCCTTTGAGGGAGGTGAAGCTTTGGCTGCAGGGATCACAGGCTCTTTCCCTGGATGGTGACAGTTCCAAAGTCACTGCTGTGCTGAGCATCCCAGCTCTGCAGGGATTCCAAAGGATTGTCATTTCCAGCTAGGCCACAGCATGGATATGGCTCCGGTATGGGGAAGAAATGGGTTTGGGTGGGAAGGGACCTTAAAACTCACCAATTTCCAAGCCCCTGCCTTGGCAGGGTGTGGAGAGCTTGCTGCTCTTTGATCCTACAAGTGAGATTGGCCGTTTATACAGTGCTGGTGTTTAGGGGAGGTTTTTCAGTGCCCTGCTGAGTCCCACAGGTCTGCTTTTCCCCGTATTTTCTCTCCCTTTAGGATTTCATGTGAGAGGTGTATTTCCCTGTTGGCCTAATCCTCACTACAAAAATGTGAAA
The DNA here is from genome assembly GCA_013397995.1 of Malurus elegans. Taxonomy (NCBI): domain Eukaryota; kingdom Metazoa; phylum Chordata; class Aves; order Passeriformes; family Maluridae; genus Malurus; species Malurus elegans. Next base: position 11,118 of record VZRP01004609.1, read on the forward strand.
GCTTTTTTGCACCTATCCAATTTCCTTGTGTGCTTTGGCCAACTGTGTTTGCAAGCCATTATGCCTCAAATTTGTTTCAAATTAGCCTCTGAATTTCTGTGGTTTTAGAGCTCCTGTGCCAAGCTATCATTTGGTATTTTTATATGTGCAAAGCAGAACATGCAGGAAACACTTTTTTTATTCTGGAGTTGTCATTGTAGAAGGGACTTTGCAGATGGTGCATCAGTTGCTTGGAAGGATTTGACAGCATCCTGGTTTTGCTTTTTAATAACCGTTCTCTCATGAAGATCTGCAATTGTTTTTGAGTTTTCATCAAGTCTGATCAGCACCCCGTGTTCTGAGCAATTTTTATTTTCGGTGGATTGGAATCTGTTCTCTACTGATGTTTCCCTTACCTGAACAGGAGAACTGTAATAGAACATGAACAAACCCCTGATGCTCTGTTCCCCTCTGAAATCTTGTGAATCATTTAGGTGCCTTTGACAATACAAAAGTTTAAATATCCTTGTCAGGATTCAAATAGTTTATTGCCGTTTCTCTGTATTGTGGCATTTGTAAGGCACCTGGAAGCTGGAAAGTATCACAAAAGGGCTGTTCTTTAAGGGCTGGGTCAAGCATGTCATGCTTCATTTTTGTTTTAAAATTGAATTTCGATATTGCTATATTTTTGCAAATCACAGAGTTGCCCAGTGCTGGCTCCTGACGTGGCTGCAGCAATTAAAGCAGTAAAATGCAGGTGAAATTCAGCTCGTTTTGGTGTCTGCTGGCAAGGAGACCCCAGTTTTGTCAAGGTTGGTAAATTCTGTCAAAACATGGTGGGATTGAGTTACTGCACTTTTGTCTTTGCAGGATTTGTTTAGGATTCTGCATCTCAGCTGATACAAAAATGGTGATCTCCAGTGGAACCTTTATTAATCCCATTTTGTGGAGCAGATCTGGAATCCCTTCACACTCCACAATATAAAGGATAATTATTCAGTAATTACAGGAAGTGGTGTGTAGCTGAAGCACAGATAATTTTGTGGTAATAAAATCACACCCAAGAGCAAAAAGAGATTGAGTTTTGAATACTGAAGCCACATTTTCTGTAGGAACAACAGAACTGAGCAGTTTGGTTTGCATGAGTCAGTGGTTCAGATAATTAATCTAATGTTATTCTAATAGCCTGATTCATGAGAGAGAAAAAAATATGAATATATATATAGGAATAATAAGGCCTGACAGAAATTATTTACAACCAACTTTGTCTTTATTTAGATTGTGTGAGTCATGCAGAAAACCAAATTATTTTGTAATTAAACTTTAGCTGCTGCTGGGGCTGCACAGAAACACCAAACACAGGCCAGGGAGGATTCCCTCAGCAGGAGACAAAACAGCTCAGTTCAGGGGAACTTCATCCAGCTGATAAAAGGTGCAATGAAAAATGTAATAAAAAATTATAAATGTGAGGAGAACATCAGGATGTGCTCAGTATTGGACTCTGGACACTATTTTAATCTAAAAGAACAAAATGGACTTCACTGTGGAAGAATTTTGGTCCTGATGGCACATTTTATTGCTGTCATATTTGATTTTAGAAAAGCTGTAAAATTTCTTTTACTCGATTGGTTTAATTTGCCACAGCCACAGGACTGCTCCCAGCCGTTCCTTAAGGAAAAATTCCTGCTGGATTTCTCCCCCAGCCCAGCAAAGTGAGGAAAATCTTGAGGAGTTTGAGAGTCTGTCAGGTTTTATCCCTTCCAGCCCAGCACAGAATTCCATCCTGCCCTCGCATCTGGCTGCTTTTCTTGTGTCATCTGTAAAAAACCAGGCTGAAAATGCTCTGCAAAGCGCAGATTTGTTGGGGGTTTTCTTGTTTTGTTTTGTTTTTTTTTAATTAAAGTGTAAATTTCTGCTGTCTCTTGGCTATCTGGTATAAGTAGGAATTCAACTAAACTCCAGTGTTGGCCTTTGCACAACAACCTCTAGCACACAAATGTTTTCTTGTGTATAAAACCTGTCTGCCTTTGGGTACAACTAACTCAGAGAAAAAATATTAACCCCAAAACACGTGGTCAGGAACCGCTGGGAACTCTGACACTGGGTTTTATTAACACTTGGGGGGAAAATAATAAAACTTTCACTTCCAGCTCTGTTGTGAAAGCACTTTCCCCTCCAGTTTTTAATATTGCTGTTCAAAGTTCAGCCACAAAAGCTTTGCTTTGCTCCTGAAAAATCTCCCAGCACCAGTGTTGAACGGGTCAGGGATCAAACAGCCACTGGGAAAGGTTTTCAACTCAGGACTCGGTTCTTCTTGTAGGGATTGGAGAAATATTTGTGTGTTTCTCGTGTGTGTGCTGCCTGAGAGAAATAATTGGGGTCATTTCAGCTCTTGACAAGAGGAGTCAGGGATGAGCAGGAGATGTTCATGAGGCATTTATAGGAGTTGACTTTTACTTTGCAGAAAATGCTGCTACAGCAAATCCAAATATTTAAAAAAAAATGCAATTTTAAAATGTAAAGTTTAAAAATCACAATTTTAATCTGAAGGAACAAAATGGACTTCACTGTGGAAGAATTTTGGTCCTGATGGCACATTTTATTGCTGTCATATTTGATTTTAGAAAAGCTGTGGGAAAATCAGCTGCAGAATTTCTTTTACCTGATTTATTTAATTTGCCCCAGTTGAAGATACATTTCTTGAGGATGTTATTGTGACACTGCAGAACTTTTGGGGTTATCCTCTCCCAGATTTTCCTTCTCTCAGTTGATCCCTATGGGATGTGGCCATGGATTGTGATATTTAGGAACAGTCAAGGAGTGCATTATGGCATCATTTTCCCCTCTGCAGCCACTGCTCTGGCATCTCCTTATTGCAGGTCCAAAGTACCTGGGGGTGAAGGAGGTTTTATGATATTTGAAATTGTGGGTTGCTTGTTGGGAGTTTTTTGTTTTCTTTTTTATGATCTTGAAGAAGAGCAAACCCAAGGGCACAAAGCGCAATTGGCACTCGGCTTTGCACCGCACACAGAGCTGTCAGAATTTAACAAATCTCAAACCCCAATATTTCACCTCTGATGCTGCTCTGTGGTGGCCAAATTTATCAGAACTCACCCCCAATATTCTCTGCTCCCCAGCATTGATTTCCGTTCAGCCAAACGCACAGCAAGTGACATTTTGTTGCTATTTTGCTTTTTTTTATCCCATTTATTTTGGATTTTTCAAGCTCCTGCCAAGTGCTGGGTGTGTTCCTGATGCCCCTTGGTGCCACCAGCACCGGGGTGTCCCATCAGCCTGGCTTTCATTTCTTGTCACTGCTTAGTCTCTGACACATCATTTTATTGCCATTCTATTCGCCATGGCAAACATTAATAAAACCAAACTGCATTTCATTCTCCAGCAAAGCAAAGATTTATTGAATTTCCCCACCGGGTTTCAGCTGGTGCCTGTTGCCGTGGCAACGTGCAGTAACTTTAGGAATTGGCTCCAGAATTTCCTGAGTTTCGTGTCAAATTGGAGCAGCTTGGAAAGCTTTCCTTGCACAAAACAGGATGGGAGGGAGGAAGATCCCACCCTGCTCCCTGAACGCTGGTGAAATTCTGGATCAAAAAGTACAAAATTTAGGAATTTTTCCAGGGTTTTCGTTCATCTTTTGCACTGCACAGGAGAATAAAGTGTTGTTTTTTTATTTATTTCGATTTGATGTCTTGGTGAAGAGCTCTGGATCAGGCTGGGCTGTTGTTCCTACCCTTCCCAGCCAGGGATTCAGGCTCTTGGCTTTGCTCACATGGTGACCTGGAAAATGTTGATATTTCAGTGCAAGAACGTGTAAAGATGCTAAAATAATTCATAAATAGGAAATACAAATGAATCAGACAATTAATATAAGAGGAAAAAGGGATTAATTTCAGAGCCAAATCAGTGCCCCTCAGTTGTAGCGGCTTCTGAAGGAGAATATAAGAGATATTCTGTAAAAATGCAATTTTTCTGAAAATCTCAGCTATTTCCAGGGGCTAGTTCATCATTAATGTGTTCATGCCCCAATCCCTCCCATCCTCATCCCCAAATTCTCCCATCCTGGCTGGGAGAGCAGAAAGCAGTGCTGCCCTGCTCAGCTGCAGCTCCTGAAACACAGCTTTTGCAGTTGTAAAACTCTGAAAATCGATGTTTTGAAAGCTCTGCTGCCTGCTAAGGGGATTATTGTATTAAAACTTCAAAGCTTTGACATCAAACCACCTGGAATGGCCAGATTTACCTCACTGCTAGGTGACACATGGACTCAGAGCTTCACAAATGGACAAAAACCCTAAACCATCAACCAGGCCAGCTTTTAATACCAATAACTTTATCAGCAGCATCAAGGCACGAATATCCAGCCCCTCTCCGTGATCAGTGCCATCCTGGAAGGGAAGGAAGCTCTGGAATGATGTTTAATTCTTGGCACACACTCGGAATTTCAGCTGAAAAGATAGACTCAGTCTTGTGAGTCATTTCCCTGATTGATCTAATTTCCCTTGAAGGTTAATGTATTCTAAACTAATTCAGACATTAATAACCACTTAAAGATATATGAAAGACATTTAACTGTGTACCAGGCGAGTGCTGGAGCCGAGTTTGTGATCTCTTCCGTGACTTTGGGATGAGATTTAAGCGTGATTTGATTGTTTGATACACAGAGTAAAAAGTGTTTCAGAGCCCAGCAAATAATTCTGAACACGGGATGGAATTCGATTTGCTTACAATGCGTAATTAAAGCCTTTGTGGGAAGGTGAGAATGGTTTTTTCCTCTGGCATTCATTAAAATGTTCAGTGATGGAGTCAGAGTTTCATTTTTCAGACATTACACATTACACCGAAACTCTTCCACCCGAGGGAGAAGTGTCAGTAACAAATGTGTTACAGCGACACACTGGTAAGAATTATTCCGTTGTCTGTTTGAAAATCTTATTTTGACTTTTCTCCAAGTAACTGTGCTGCAGGAGATGGGAATCACAGTTCTGACATCTCAGCATCAACACCGACATTCCTGACTGTCCCAGCTCCCAGTTCCAGCTCATTATTTCACAATCCCTGTCACCTTTATTTCCTTGGTGACTGAATTCATTTAGCAAGTTCATTGAGACCCTTGGGTTTCATTTGGTTTAGAGTGCCTGTAGATAGGATTGATTTTCTGTTCGAACTCAAGTATTTTAATTATCAAGTTAAAAATCTGCCTTTTCCTTCTAGTACAGAACAATTCTTATGTGGGGTGGAGATTCTGTGTGCGGAGCTTTAAGAGAAAACAGCCAGCTCCAGAAAAATCGGAGTCCAGAGCTTTGTTTTTTAGTTTTTAGTGCTTGAGTTTAGTTGGTAGTGGTGTTCCTTTAGGTTGTAGATAAACAGAAATTTGTAGTTAATTAGTTACAGTGAGCACAGAACATCCAGCAGCAAAAGCTGATTTTTGCAGTGGCTGAAAAAGCATGTTTAACATGTCCTGCAAAACAGAAAATTATTTATTTTCCCTCCCTCTCCTGTTGGATTTGCTCTGGTGTCTTTGCCCACTGCATTTCCCCCTCCAACTTCCCCGAGCCACTCTAATTCCGATGATTAAATGTGCAATTAAGGCTTAAGCGCTATTAGCACGAGGGATCTGGAAATGAGGATGAGGCTGCAGCATTGCCATGGAATTCAAACGCTGCAATAGGAGTGATTTTCATCTTCAGGGAAGGGCTGAGTGGCTCTGCCCTGAGAATCCCTCCCCAGGAGGAAACACCAGCGCTCAGCTGGGATGGATTTATCACAGTGATTTCTGGAATTCCATGTGTGCTGACAGCATACAAATGGCACAGCGCAAATTATATTATTTTAACTTGTTTATCAATTTGTCAGCACAGCCCTTTTTATTTTTTTTTTCCCCCCGGTGCAGCGGTGTAAATCTGACTCATGCAGAGAAAGTCACCAAGATGCGCTGGCCTGTCTGGCTTTCCAGCAATATTATTATGAGAGATACATTAATTTGTCTGTATGGAACGGATTTAAAGGTTGTTGCATTCATTTGTTACCAGAGCCCGAGCACTTAATCACAGAGACTCGGTGCAGCGAGGAAATTATCTCTTCTTCTCAACTCCATTAACAGCACTTCTACAGGGCCTTGAAAAACAGAAATACTGCAGGATGTTAATGGAAATGACACCTGCACCTGATGTATCGGTGCCAGCAAATGTGATTAAGTTCCCTGTTCATTAACTTCTTTGCTCTGCTACTTGAAAAAGCGCGGTCATTTTATGAAGGGAATGGAACTGCCAGGAAATAGGGGGAACAGGGGAGCAGGGAGAGGGGTGAGGGTGCACCTCTGTACCTGCTCTTCACCTGCTCCTCCTCCTCCTCTTCCTCTTCACCTGCTCCTCCTCCGTACCTGCTCCTCTCCCTCATCTGCTCTTCCTCCTCTCCACCTGCTCCCCTCCTGC
>VZRP01004609.1:43080-107905 GCA_013397995.1 Malurus elegans
GCCACACCCTGTTACACCCTGCCACACCCTGCCAGGTAAGGGCCACACCCTGTCATACCCTGCCACACCCTGCCACACCCTGCCAGGTAAGGGCTACGCCCTGCCACGCCCTGCCCCGTCCTGTGACACCCTGCCATGCCCTGCCCCGTCCTGTCACACCCTGTCACACCCNCCGGCAGCACAGCACCGGGCAGCTGCTCGGCCTGCCAGGTAAGGGCTGTACCCTGCCACACCCTGTCACACCCNCATGCCTTGCCCAGCCCTGCCACACCCTGTCACGCCCTGCCACACCCTGCCCTGCCCTGTCACACCCTGCCAGGTAAGGGCTGTGCCCTGTCACACCCTGTCACACCCTGCCACACCCTGTCACACCCTGCCCCTCCCTGCAGGGTGACACCCAGCCTGAAGCACTGCCCTGTTTGGTGTGACAGGGCTCATCCTGTTCGGGATGGGCAGCTTGGCACGGGGGTGTCAGCAGGAGCAGGGAGAGGATCCTTCCTCACATTTTGGGTGCTGTGTGCCCAATTTGGATGTTGGGGTGCTGGAGAAAGGGCAACCAAGGGGAAGGGGCTGGGACACAAATCCCGGGAGCAGGAGCAGGGAGTCATTTCCTCATTGTCAGTCAAAACCCCAGAGTAATTTCCTTATTCTCAGTCAAGGCCACAATAAAAATCTGCTTTGTTGAACAGCTCATAAATCCTTTTTTTTCCTCCCACCATGGTTGTGTTCTCCACGTAAATTCTGGCTGCTTGGAGAGAAGAAAACCTCAAAAGAGGTTTTATCCTGGGGGTAAAACTGGAGAGGAGGAGGCTCAGGAGAGCTCTGCCACCAAACTCTGAACAGCTCATTTTGCCAGGCTTTAAAACATCAGGCTGCCCTCCCTCGTACCGAGAGCCTTCATTGCTCATTTTGTGCCCTTGTTAGAATTCACCCCAAACAACCACATCCCCCAAAACAGCTGGATAAGGGGGAAAAAGGAAATAAATATTCGTGGCAAATTGTTTGCAGTGCTGTCACTGCTCTCAGCCCGGCCCGGGGTGGGACAGCACAGCCCGGTCCCTCCTGTCCCAGCAGCTCCAGGGATGCTCCCGAGGACATTCCCGCATCCATCGGTCCCTCGGCGGTGTCCAGGGGACATCTGGTGGCTCCGGACGGGCTGGGATGGCTCTGGGGGGAGCGGCAGTGCCCTCGGGGTGTCTCACAGGGTTCAAACTCCACGATGTTCCCATGTCCCCACCCCGAGCGGGAGATGCTCAGAGGCGCTGGGATAAAGGCGGCCCCGCGGAGCTGGGTGTGTGTGCAGAATGGAAAACACCAACCGGGAAAATCGAGCCTTGCAGGGGATATTTCTGCTGGTTCGGTCTGTCCAACACTAGAGGGGGCAGGCAGCACACGGAAAAAGCTCCGTGAGAGGAGGGATGGAGATGAAGGAGGCGTTTCCATGCCTGGACAGTTTTACCATAAATTTGGGTGCCAGCCCTGTGCCTTCCCACTGATCCCTTCAGCAAAGCAGAAACTCAAGAGTGGAGCTGGCCCAGATAAATCACACTGCGTGGCTACAAATCATCTGTCTGACAGCCAGAAAAATAGTTTGCTTGTTAAATTGGGGAAAAAAAAAGGATTTAGAGAGCATTTTGACGTTTTAAATTCCAAGTAAAAACTTGGAAAAAGTTAATTCGCTTTGTACAAATTGCTGTTCTGTAGGAAGTGGTAAAGAAAATTTGTGTGGGTATTTGTGAGCTGGAGGAGCGGATTAAGCAGGGATAGATTTAATTAATTAATCTGCGTTTGACATGATCCTGTGTGTGAATCACTGACCGAGGTGCCTGTGTTTAACTGAGGCTGTTCTGTTTTTTCCTCCTGGCTCCCTGAAGATGTTTCCAGCCCGCTGAAGCTCCATCGCACGGACACTTTTCCAACCTACAGGTCAGAGCATCGATAAAAACCTGGAAAGAGCTTTACAAACTCTTTGTGCTCTGACCAGCTGCCCCAGTGGATGACAGCGGTGACAACGAGCGAGGATGGAAATGCAGAGAAGTTCAGCTCGGACAAAAACTTCTTGCAATACAAGGATTTTTTTAAACTTTGCCAAAAGCAGAAACTCTTCTACAAATACCGGGGAGAGGAACAAAACCACCAAACCCTCGGGGTGTTTCTTTTATATTTTCCATCTGGACAGAGCAGAAACCACTCCCTAAACACTTCCCAATGATTTTGTATGATAGGTGTGTTGTAAAGACTCCTGCTGTAGTGCGGTTTCCATTTTCTGTGCACCCCTGTGACAATGTTTTTCTTCAGTTATTCCCATTATTGTTACCCTGTTCCTGACCTCGGGAATGGTGGCCAGTTTGAAGCAGATCATGGATACATTTTTTCCTGTTTGAAGACTTGACTGATTTCTTTTGGAGGAATCCTGTATTTATTTCCACCTCTATGAACATTGAAAATAAAAAGAGTCCCACTTCATTAGTGGTGCAGTGTCTTTTTGTCAATCAATTAATAATTAGGATTGCTGGATTGCAATGTCCTGCCTTGAACAGGAAATCCAAAAATGTTTTCCATGAAATCCAAAAATGATTTCCATTTGCCTTTCCTTTCTAGTAACAGAACCGGAGGGGAGGGAGGCTCTCAGGGAGTGTTTCTGAAGTTAAATGTATTTGTGAAAGAAATAAAATCAATATGCCAGCGTTGTGGAAGGAACCCCACAGTGCAAAGACAATTTTAATTTACTGTAAATAAGGATTATGTTCTCTTCATTCCAGAGCTGAGCTGCCCACAGAAATAAGGATTGGAAGGCATTTATGGCCAAGAGGGCTGCAGTTCCAGGTTTGCTCCTGCCAAAGCGTTCCCTGCTGAGCTGTGCTTTTATCGTGGGTGTGACAGTGCAGCAATCTCGAATTCACCTCTCACTCGTGCAGTGGCTGGAACAGCACCGCTGTGGATGAACACCCCAATCACAGAGAACACAAAAACAGCCGCTCTAAGCCCGGGTTTAAATGCAGGCTCGTTAAACCAAGCTCCTCTGAGATTATCCTGGCTGGTGAAGCTGCCTGGGGGTTTGTACAGGAGTGCTTTCCCAGCTTTAAAACACTCGGGGAATCTTCCAGGTTAGAGGAGGGAGGGGTTCACCTGCTCTAAGACACCCCACTCCCCCCCAAAAAAACCCTATTCTTTGAATTCCTGCCTTTCCAGCCATGTGAAAATGTGGGAAGGAGAAAGAAAGAGGAGCAGCCGGGAGTGTCGGGCTCTGTGGGGCTCAGTCCCACCCCTGTCCTGTCCCAGTGTCTCCCCTCTGCTCGCTGTTTTTGGGTAAAAACCCCAAACTCTATCCCGCTGGATTGATCTTTGTGGCTCCTTTCAGCTGCAAAACTGAAGATCCCACCCCAATGCACAGCACAGGTGATGCCTGATGATTTTTGCCTTTCCTTTCGTGTACCCTTTTTATACTTTTATACATTTTCTGTACCCTTTATGTATCCCTCACACCCCTTAGCCCACATGTTTGTAAATTCCTGGAGCCTGATATTCCAGCTTAGTTTAGGAGTTTTGCTGGGCAGAGGGACCAAATATCCTAAAAAAGGAATCAGTGTGCCCTGTGCTATCTTAAACCCGAGCTCAGCCTTGGGTGAAGCCTTCTGTCCAGAACATCTTGTGTAAACTGGGCTCTGGCCTCAGGATTCATTAGAATAAGAAGGCATTACTGCATTTTTAAAGTTTCTTATTGGAGAATTGTAAATAGATATACTAATTCCTAAAATCTATAAAACTTGTATCCGTGCTATACACAGTGTGCTTTCTGCCATCAAGTTGTGCACCTGGGATCCCAAATCCCGAGGTAAAACCCTTTTTATCCCCTAAACTCTGTGTCATTATTAAAAACTGGCTGTTCAGGGCAGCACAGGCAGTGGAGGGGAGGATAAAGGAGCAATGCTCATCCCTGCCCTGTGGGATTAACCCTGCCCCGCTGCCTCTGTGCCCCTCAATCATCCTTTATCACCCTCACGCCGCTTTCCCCATTAACTTCTATCACTTCAGCTGTCAAATTTGAATTTATTCACTCCCAGGGAAAAATATTTATTTCCCCTGCCTCTGAAGCGAGGAGGCGACGATTAGCAGCGCGATCAGGAGATGTTGATGTGCACAGAAATGCCCTCCTTTCTGACACGGACGGGAATTAAAGCGTTTTAGGGACACTTTAGGCAGCCACTGAGAGGGAGCCACAGGAGCAGCCCATTTCAGGGGTCTGAGTGATCCTATCTGCAGGATTGGAGTGGTGGAAGAGGCAGGAAGAGTCCTTCTCTTGGAATTTTCTCATCTGAAGGTGCTGGAGAATCGCTGCTTAGAGCAAACCAGCCTGCTCCAACTTTGGGAAGGAAGCTAAAAGAACAGAACTGCTGGATTCCTGAATCCTGATGGATTTATTGCTGAATATCTTCATTACTGAGGGCAGCATTGCACCTTTATCTCCCCATCATTTTGGGGTTCTTTCTCAGTGTGCCTGACTGAGTGGATGCTCTTGTTCTTGAGTTTAAAAAAGCCTCTCAGACGTGTTTGACTGAGAAATCATCCCAACAAAACAAATTATTCCACTGGGCCCATCTACATAAGCACACATTAATTGACATTGTGAATATGTGGTGGAGCCTTTCCCTGAGGAGGCTGGAGCTGTGGAGAAATGTAACAGTGATGATTTACAGCCAGAAATGGATTTTTTATTGCATGTGAGGACGGAAAAACAAACTGTAGGGAACTGAGTGGTGTCTGTAGGGCAATAATGGGGGCAGGACAGGGATCACAGTGACAGAGAAATGGAAATATCCCATCAAAAGGGGAGTGCAGGGTTTTGTTTGAATGACATTTTCTACATGGAACAGATTATTTATTTTCACTGCTCATATTTTAGACAGACGAAAACATTTTATTTCCTCTCACCCAGGAGAGCTGCCTTTATTGTTGCTGCAAAAAAAAATGCCATTTCTTCTTTCAGGAATTTCAGTGATCGCCTCCACATTGTGCTCCTCAGAGCAGGGCTGTAAAATGTGGATATTCTGTGGCTGAAATACATCACAGGAGCCCTGGTGGCTCAGCAGAAATGGGTGGTGTTTTTAGGATTTTTGGCAGCATTGGCCTGGTTGTGTCTGTCAAAGTCTCCTTAGTGGCCAGTGAGGTTATTTCAGCTGCAGCCCTGGGGACACCGTGCATTCTTTGGTAATTTTCCTTTCAGAAATAGCTGAGATCGATGTAACAGAGTGGATTTGGTCTTTTCCCCCATGGAACAATGAGAGGCACATCAGGATCAGAGGAGGTGGCACAGGGGTGCTGTCACCTCGTTTTTGCTTTCATGAAGCCAAGAAGTGCCTTTCACCGTAATTTCAGTGGATTTCTTGGGCTGAAATACAGATCAGCTGAGCTGTGGCAGCATTTTCATGGCCCTGTTCTCCTCCACTGGAGAATTTTACATATAGTGAAGTGAAAAAAAAAAATCCTGTTTGTTTTTTTTTTTTTCCCTTAACTTTGTAATTTCCTGCTCCCTCTCCAGCCTTTGCAATAACGCATCACAGTGTCAAACCTTGATTAATTCCATGAATTACAGCAGGACTGGAGCTGTCAAGGGGTTGCCAGTGTGTTTTGACTGATATTCAATTACTTCCCATGTAAACACCAATGATTTTAACGTCCTTATGTTCTGGAGTTATTTATGAAACAAATTTCCTGGAGTCTGTCGGAGCAGGAGCTGGGGTTGGGATCGGGATGGAATGTGCTCAACCCTTGGGAATTGGCTCCCCAAAAGGGCAGGGCACCCAAAAATCCTCGAGGTTGTGTCCTCAGAGCCCGGTGTTGGGTCTGCCCAGGGTGGGAGCCCATCCTGATCCCATTTTTTATCCTTCCCTGTCCTTATTGAGTGTTTGCACATCCCTCTGACCCTGCCTGTGGTTTTATGCCCAGACTGAGGATTTTTTTAATGAGAAAAGAGCAGAAATGAGCCCTGAGCTGCCTCTGGACTGCTCATTCCCATCCCAGAGCAGATCCACGCTGACCCTTCAAGGACTTGCAGGATTTTTCTCTCCTGGGGTTTGATGAGAAGTTCCACAGACCCAGAGCTGCTGTGAGGATTCTCTGGCTGGGCTGAGGCAGGGAATGAAATTATTTCTGACCCCAAAGGAGCTCTCTGGGGTGCCACAGCTACAGGGATGTGATTAACGAGGAGAGTTCCCATATTCCACCTACCCAAAAAGGTTAAAAACCACTTATTTCACTCCAAATGTGCTCATTTTGAGTTATCAATGTCAGCTCTGGGCCACTGCAGCCAACTTGACAGCAACCACAGAATATATTCAGGAGCACCTTCTCAAATGCAACTCAGAGTCTCAAAAAAGTAGATTAATTTCAATTAAATTCTTGTTCCTGCTGCCAGGCTTCAGAAGGAGATGAAAGCCCAGGGATGTGATTTTTCTGGGAGAGTTCCCTTGTTTGCAGACAATTTTTTTATTTAACTGAATGAACAAGAATTTATAGTGCTGTCAATCTGTCACTTTCAATAACACCTTATTCATTTATGAATTTAAAATCAAATCTCATCAATAAAGCCAAAATGGAGAGTGGATTCTGGGATTAAAGTGTTTATTGCTTAATTAAATTAAAATTTGTTAGGAGAAAAACACAGAATTTAAATTTTGAAGTTTTAAAACCTTTTAGCTCAGTAACCATTGGTTGTCTGCCAGCAGAAATTTGCTTTTGAAACATCAGGAAATTCTTCCTAATTATTCATTTCAGAGACTTTTTTTTTTAAAAAAAAAAGAAGGAAGAGGTTTAGGTAATTTTGGAGTGTCTTGCACCAAGTCTTGGTCACAAAGGTGTGAATCATAATCCTCCAGAGATCTTCAAATATTCCCTGGCTTTGGACTGAACAATAAAATCTGTGATAAATCCACCTTTCCCAAAGTTCCACATGAGGAATATTCCATATTTCCATGGCTGTATCTGCAAATTATTAAATTATTTGAAGACTCAAGTGTTGGAATTTGAAAATACAGAGTGTTCCGACACGTACAGGTGAAGAGATTGCAACGTTTTATGTAAAAATAAGTTTTTCAAAAAGCGAGTTGTTTGGGTAAATTGAAAATCTTATCTTAGGAAATGTTGAGATACGGTCCCAAAATGGATGGAAGGTTTCTATAGAAACCTTTAAATGACTGGAAAAAAAAATCCTAAATCCATAATCTCTTGCAATGTTTTCCTCTCCCCTTTTGGATGCTCTGAGAAACAATCAAAGCTGTGCCTGTGAACCCCAGAGTAATTTCCTCATTGTCAGTCAAGGCCACAATAAAAATCTGCTTTTTGAACAGCTCATAAATCCCTTTTTCCTCCCACCGTGGTTGTGTTTTCCACATAAACTCTGGCTGCTCGGAGAGAAGAAAAACCTCAAAAGAGCAAAGCTCACATTGCTCCGTGGAGTACTTTTAAATTAATTCATCTCCTAAAAATGGATATTTTAAGTGCTGAGTGTGTTGTGGCTACCAATATTTGAACGTCAAGTATTATATGTATATATACAAACACAAATATCTATATAAAAATAATATTTTTGGCCCAATTCTTGGCAGTTTTCATCTGTGTCCTGTTCAGTAAATCACTTGGATCTGTTGCTGGAAAGCTGGAATACACTGATTTAAATAATTTTTCCATCCCTCTGCCCGCCTTGGGTGATGTTTGTTTTCACAGCTCTCCGTTTCATTTCCATCTCAAATGAAATTATTATGCAGAGTTAAACTGGTGAAAGTCGAGTGGATTAAAAAACCCCACTAATGATAAATCAGAGCTGGAATCACAGGGAATTTCAGCTCCAATCCTATCGACTGCACCCGTGTAATTCATTCCATGGCTGCAGACAAACGCATTTAACACGCTGACAAGTTCCATTTCCTCGCAGCTTCATTACACAAATCACTTATTGTGAGAAAAAAAAATGTCAGATGCCTCCTGCTCTCAACTCTGAGCCTGACTTGGAGAGAAATCGCAGGGGAATGAGCAGGAAAATCCAGTTTGGGGTTGATGGGACACCAGCAGGGCTGCTCTTGTCCCAGTTTGTCCCCAATATTTAGGGCCATCCCTCCTTGCCCAGCTGCTTGTTCAGGATTTTGTGTGATATTTATATATTTATATTTATATTTATATTTATATTTATATTTATATTTATATTTATATTTATATTTATATTTATTTATGTTTGGTAGATATAAAGTGGTGGCAGGCAGNATTCATATTCACATTCATATTCATATTCATATCTATCTACATCTATATTTATATTCATATTCACATTATAATATATAAATATACCATTATATATTACATTTCTAATATATTTTTATATTTTATTTATATATTATTGCCAGTCACTGCTACAAGTCACAACTTTTTCTCTGTCTTTAAAGAGAAATCAGACCCTGGATCAGCTGATTGACAACTTGTTTAATGTTTTTCCTGCTTAACTCTATTATTGGGGAAGAGATTCCTCGGAGTGTCGATTGATGTGGCCAAACAATCAATAAATGAAACATTCAATTGTAAAAAAATCCATTTATAGGGTAGGTAGCAATTTAATGAATTGTGGTCAGGAGCAAATTGGGATTGATTGGTGCTCGTGGTTCTTAATGCTCCTTCCTCCTGTCATTGTTCAGGGATGTTGCTGAAAAAAATGAGAAGCTGGACAAGACCTTGGTTCCCTCCATCACTGCAAGAGTAGAAATCCTTTCCAGTGAGTCAATACATGGAGTTAACAACTCTGTGGGATCATTTCCTCGGGTTACTCCTATCCTTTGCAGAAAACTCAGTGCTTTTCCTAAATTAAAGGCCCTTTTGAGCCTGAAAGTTCTCTGTGAGATGCTTCCCTTAACGACTCCATCTGCAGAGCAACCTCTGGCTCCCGGCTGATTTCCTCCCCCTCTGCTGAGCTGTCAGCCCCGACACAATCAGCCCAAAAACCTTTTCAAAGGTTTGGCAACGAACAGCTGAAATTCCCTTTTTCTGGCTTTCCATTCTGGAAATGGAATTATCTTTGTGATAATACCCGGAGCACAACGTCAGGCGTTTGTTACTGGCGGCACAATTGTGGTTGCAAGGGGAGATAATGACTTGGAAAGGGTAATTATGTTTGGTGTTTTGAAAAAAAATCCGTTTTTTCAGGATCTCTGTGTTCAAGGGACTGATGGAAGTGTGGCTGCTGTGTTACCATGAAATAAAGCTCAGCTCAAGTTGTGTTTGGAGCTCTGGGAGTGCTGAGAGTGAGGAGAGGAGCTTGAGATGAGGTAGAATGTCCTAAACACGCCAGGACTGAGAGTAAAACACACAGGGCTGGGTAAAGTTTGGGGTAATGGTGCAAAGTTTAGTTTCATTCATTATCTGAGCACTGCTGCTCTCATTGTCAGGAGAAATGGGAAATCCTGCTCAGGATCTCACCGAGGTTCTGGGAGCAATTCACTCACATTTCTCACCGAGGCTGAGAAAATAGCATTTCTGTACCTCTCTGGAGATTCCTCCTCATTTCCCTGCCTTAATAAGGCCTCCAAAACACCCCTCGGAGCCACACGGGGAATCAAACCCTCTCCCAATTTACTCCCAGGGAAAAGATGCATATTCAGCCCTAATTTCCAGCTTCACATTTGCAAGAAAGGCTGGAGCAACGAGCAATCCATTCATTTTTCCACTCTCCAGCCCCTCTTCCCAGCCCGTGTCTTTGGGTTAATTGGTTTTTCGCCCTCCACACTTGGCTGCACCAAGGTTTCACAAGATTTCCTGGCTCCCTCAAACTAAAAACTTTCTTTTTTCTTCTTCTAATTAATTTAAGTTTGTATTAGCAGTAATAAAACGTGAAAAGAAAGAATATTTAAAGTAAAAAGTATGGAAATGGTGTTTAGACCAGGATTGTGATTATTTAGACCAGGATTGTGATTGTTTAGAGCAGGATTGAGATTTAGACCAGGATTGTGACTTAGACCAGATTCCAGTGTTGCTAGAATCTCTAATTAACGTGTTGCCATTAATTAACAAACTTTGGAGTTTTTTTCTCCAAATTGTGATTGTGGCTGGACACCCATCCAGTTTAATTATGCACCAAGGAACCCGATCATTGAAATGCACAAATTCCGTGCAGGATTTGAGATTCTTTTCCTCAAGTGAAGCAGCAAACCAAATGTAAAGCAATGCTATGGAAAAATATTCAGATAATTCCCCCCAGTTTGGGGGGAAATGAGTTTGCTTTATTAAAAGTTGCTGCTTTAGGGTGTCAGCATTGGGAAAGGAGCTTTAAACATCCATGAACTGAGAGCAGGAGTAGAGGCAGTTATTGATTCTTCACTAACGCATTTTAATGGGTTTTGAAAGATATTGGCTGACTTTTAACTAAGGTCTCTCCGTATTTGCTAGGTTTTTATTGCACCATAATAATTTTTTGGTCTATAACTCAGGGGAGAGCCTGTTTTGGTTAAGAACTTCCCTACATATCAAACTGAATTTATTTTTAATTATTTTTATCATGCAGACTTTATTTCTCTTTTAAACTTTACGTCCATGTAAAAAAATCCATATTTTTAGTAGTTTTTTTTCTCTCCTAAGTGCAAATTCCCATTTGTGGATTTTTATATCAATCAATGGGCTGATCAGGTCTTTCTGGTGTTCATTATAGATTTGAGGTTATATTTTTCTTCACACACCCCTGGAGCTATTTTATTTTCCTGCTGTTGCTGTGATTGTTCTCCCAAATCACTGTTTTCAGAGTACACACTTCACCAATATCATTTAAAAGAGTATTTTGCCTCGAGTATGAAGAACTTTCCCTTAAAACCATTTCCAATTCAGTGATTGTTCAGATGGAGGGCCAGAGAAGCAAAATATGATGAGTCCAAAAGAAAAAAAAATCAGAATATTTGCAACCTTTTCTTCAGAAAGAGGCGTCAGCAACACTCGGTGCACAATAAATCACTTGGAAAGGAACTTTACAGAGGAAATTACAACCAGTCCCAACAGGACACAGCAGAGATTCTCTGTGTAAATATTTGTCTTGCTACTCACTCCTGCAGCCTTATTCCCCGTGATTTATGGGTTCAGTTAAAGGGATTTCTGAGCATTTAATCGAGGAGATGTTGTCGTTCTGCAATCCCTGATCTCCTTTAACAGCGGCAACAGAGCAAAACTCTGCCAACCCCAGCACAGCAAAAATGCCTTTTTTTACCTCAAAATGCTGCTGGCACGGGCAGGGATTGTTTTATTTTGGTTTTTCCTTCGAGTGCAGCTGGAAATGGATCATTTTAATGAACTCAATCCCCAATTTAACAACAGAGAGCAATCCTGGCAGCACAATTGCCACTGAGAACGCTGTTTATTTTAAGGGAATAAACATTTCACTCGGTGCAAGGAGGAAGCGTTTGGTGACCTGGAATTGTTCCTGCTCATCCCAGGAGCAGCTGGAATTTTGGAGGCCAAATTGCTCAAAATACTCGGTGAGATTCCTCAAAAGCATCGCCCGGAGCTGCTTTGTGGGGTTTGGGGAGGAGTTTGGCTGGAACAGAGAACTCGGGGCTGGAGCCATTGGAGGAATCACCTGCAGTGCCTGAAATGAGATTTTATGGGTGGAGTCAGCATTGATTCTCTAAAATGAGATTTTATGGGTGGAGTCAGCATTGATTCTCTAAAATGAGATTTTATGGGTGGAGTCAGCTGGAATCTCTAAAATGAAATTTTATGGGTGGAGTCACCTGGAGTCCCTAAATGAGATTTATGGGTGGAGTCAGAGTTGATTCTCTAAAATGAGATTTCAGTCTGGAGTCCCTGAAATGAGATTTTCTGGGTGGAGTTACCTGGAGTCTCAAGAATGATACTTTCTTGGTGGAGTCTCAAAAATGGAATTTTCTGTGTGGAGTCAACCTGGAATCTTTAAAATGAAATTTTCTGTGTGGAGTCAGTCTGGAATCACTGAAATGAGATTTTTTGGGAGGAGTCAGAGTGGCTCAGAGCTCTCCTGTCACAGCAAAGGCAGTTTGGGGGTCGCTCTGTGATGCCTCTGCTGCGTTCAGATGGTCCAGGACCCGAATTCCTGCAGCTTTCTGAAGGAATGAAGATCAGCATGGAACCCCAAAAAATCAGGGATTTTGGACCATCCAGAAAGATCCTGAGAAACAGAGCAAGTCGAATCACACTGCTTTTGTGTGAAAAGAGCAGCATTTGCACATTGCTATGAAATGAGACCCCAAATCAAACCTGCTCCAGGCATTGTGACATTCATGGCCCTTTATCAATGAACTGGATTCTGACAGAATCATTCTGAAATCCTGCAAAATTTCACATTTACAGAATTACAGAAATGGAGTTATAGAGGGACAGAATCATTCTGAAATCCTGCAAAATTTCACATTTACAGAATGACAGAAATGGAGTTATAGAGGGACAGAATCATTCTGAAATCCTGTGAAATTTCACATTTACAGAATTACAGAAGTGGAGTTATAGAGGAGGATTTAAACTTTAATTTGACACTTAATGTGAACATTTAAAATTTCATTTAACAGGTTGATTATCACTTTGTATTCCCTAGGACTCCATTCAGTGATGTATTCATGAAATATCCTCAAAACCAACCCAAAAATTTGTAGCTATTCTTTCCTGCTGGCTCCGTTCTGAAAGAGGTTAAATTTTAGGTTTTCTGACAGTTTGGGAGGGGAAAAAAATAAAAAAATCCCACTCTACTGTGCTGAAAGCAATAACATTTGATTGGCAATAAAGCTGATTGTATGAAAGTATGTGCATTATTGGATTCCATCCCCCAGATCTGTGACTATTCACCTCATCTTCACCACCCGACAGGGAAAATCATTGCCAATTGAAGTTATTTTGATTTGTGCTGTTTAGGCAGTCTGGGCATGGTGCTTTGAACACAAAGCAGTTGTGCTGTTAATGCTGATGTCCTCAGGGAAAAAAAAAAAAAAATCTTTGAGAGAGAGGGGACTGAACTTTGGTTTAAAGACTGTTTATGAAATTTTTTTTATAGATTTTCATTGCTCTGGAGTGTGGCCCCAACTCGTGTCTTTAAAATCTGTCTAATGAGTAAATGTAGTGAATTTTACACAAATTGAGCATGGAAAAAGCTGCATTTGTTACTGTGATTAACAGCTTCCAGTCATATAAACCCTACAGGGTTTCTGAGTCAAAGCACTCAGACTGCACGCAAAATTCAGATATTTCACATTTATTTTTGCAATGTATTTCAAATTGGTCAGGCATAAAAAATGTAAAGTTTGCACGAGCTTTGGAAAGAATTTTATTATCCTGAGGTAAGAATTGCCTGCAAACCCCTCGGTGAGCGTCCTGCAGAAATCCAGGGCATCACCCAAATTCAAGTGAATTTTAACCCCTTTTCCTCCCCTTCCCTTCAGCCCATTTTATCCTCCCCAAACTCTCCTCCTGTCCCATCTCCAGTTCTAGATGAGTTTAATTTACATTTTTCTCCACAAAACTCACACTGATCATTCAGCAAACAAATTAATTTCATCACAATCCCACCATGCAAAGTGAGGCATCGCTGATAGAGAACAAGCGGTGAAAAATCCTAAAAACAGCCAACGAATAACTGTAAATTTAATTATTCTGAAAAGGCTGTGCTGTTCGTAATTAGCTGATTGCAGCCTGAACGTAATTAGGAAAAATGATAAGGGTTGAAGTGGTTATTGAAAATAAACAAACAGAAAACAAACACTCGGAAAAAAATCCCCCCAAAAATACTTTGTAGGGAAATATTCCTGAATAAAAATGATCAGACAGCAGGGCAGAAAGGTCAATATGGAATTATTTACCCTTATTTACCATTATTTACCCTTCCCACGCTGACTGAGATCATTGCAGCAGCTGCACACTTCATTTTCATACAAAAACAGGGAAAGTGCTTGGAATCAGTTTAATCTGCCAGAAAAAATGTGTTCCTCACAGAGCACCAGAGCTTTTTAGGAAAGCGGCATTAATCCCATCCAAAACCCCCAAAAAGAGAAAGCTTTGGGATTCACTGCCAGATGGAGGCAATGAAGGGATCATCGTTGGCTCAGGTGGAAAAATAGGAGACATTTAATGGGGAAAAACCTCCAGGATTGCTGGAAAATCACAATTTGTGGATGAGGAGCTGTTTTTAGAGTGGTGGGATCACACAGAGAACAAAGCTTTAATTTGGGGTGGGGTCAGAGAGAGTTTGAGGCAGGGACAGGAACTCTGGCAGAAATGTCAGTGTTTAGGAAAGAACAAACCCTTTGGTTCTGTCCTCACGTCCTGATCCATTAAAGAAAAAAGGAAGATGTCCCACCAGGATAAACTTGTAATCACTCTGTGATTTTTTTGTTTTTTTAGTCTTCCAAGTGCTTCCTTCTTCCCTGTTTTTGATTTAATTT
Organism: Malurus elegans; assembly: GCA_013397995.1. Taxonomy (NCBI): domain Eukaryota; kingdom Metazoa; phylum Chordata; class Aves; order Passeriformes; family Maluridae; genus Malurus; species Malurus elegans. The sequence continues at coordinate 57,507 of VZRP01004609.1, forward strand.
AAACTGTAATTACCATAAACACAGGTAACTATTTCCATTGAGTTTATTTCCAATTAACACCACTTAATCCACATTTTCCTCTTTAGATTTTCCTCTCTGAGAACTTTAACTCAACAGAAAATGCTGTTTATTATTTCTGAGGTCTCTCTGATTTTGCTGACAGACAGCTGGGGACAATGTGCCATATTTTATTGGCTTGGAAAGATGAAATATGAAATAAATTCTGCTCCATCCTTGAGCTCCCCACCTGCCCCCTGCTCAATCGCTGGATGTCAGCAAGTTAAAACACATAATATAAAATATACAGCATAATTCAACAAATTTATCAAACCAGCCACGCTGAGTGATAAAAGGATAAACTCTTCCTCACACAAATCAAATCCTGAAGCCTTCAAAAGCACTGCAGGCCTTGGGAAGGGTTGTGTGGGAAGAGACATTTATTTTTTTTTTCTGCTCAGAGGACGAGAAAAGCGACTTCAGCAGCAGCTCTTGGGGTGTTTTGTGCCTGGTAGGGGACAATCAGAGAAAAATCACAAATAATTAATTTCATAGAAGAGCATCTGATTGAAAATCTGCATTAGGAATATCGAAAGTTCTGTATTTTTGGTGGATCCTCAGGAGGCACAGAGGGAACAGCAGTTTTTAACCCTGGAATTTGGCCATTTTTGGTGTTTTGGAGCACGTATGGTTGGAGCTGGGATTGTTCAAGGTGCAAATTGTCCTGGAGATTGAAGTGCTCCTCGAAACACCCCCTTCAATGGAAAAAGAGCACCTCAAGCAAAGCTATTTTGGGGGAAATGATGGGATTTTTCAAAAAGCTGAGTCGATGCTGGAGGCTTAAAGCAAATGTGACCTCCTGGAAAACTTACAACAAAAAACTTTTCCCTTTCCCTCATAGTGAACCAGGCTGGAAACGTCAGTTTTTCTGAGCTGAAGGACGAAAAATTGGGTCATTTCACTGGTTTAGTATTTTTTTTTTTACTGGCTCAGGTCTTAAACCCTTTAAGTGAAACTGCAGCAGGTTGATGGTGCCGCAGGAAAGCGAAATGGAGCTCCTTGTGCTGCCTGACTTCAGCATGAAATTGTGTTTCTGAAGGGTTCCAAACAAAACTTCAGCCTGGGACAAACTTCTCATGTGAGAAGAGTAAATCTGACCTGGTTTAAGGCACGGGAAAGGGAGATTTTTGTTACTCCTCAGTGTTAAAATTCACTTTTAATAATTTGGTTTTGGGAAAAATGAGTAAGGAAAGTGCTGAAATTGCAGAGGTCTGGCAAATGTGGTTTCTGGTTGGTGATGTTTTTGTTTCAGAGCAGCACAAATGGAGAATCCCTGCCTGAGAACAATGAAAATATCCTTCTGATTTTCAGCATGGGATTGGTTAAAGATCATCCAATTCCAAATAAGAGTTTTTTTTATACAAAATTCAGCTCACACCTTGTCTCTGACCAGGCAAATCCTGGTTTTCCATTTCCATTGCAAGGACTGCCCTAGGCAATATTCAGGTTGAGGAACAACCTCCTTTTTCAGTGCATTAAATGCAGAGGTTTTCCTGCAAAATCAGGCTTTTCTCCAAAGATTTCAAAGACTTTTCCTTGGCACCTCTGTGTTCCTCAGTTTCCATTTTAAGGAGCACCAGGGGCAGACGATGGAGGGAATTTGGTGATTATTTCATCCTCCTGCTCCAATCAGTGCTGCTCCTCATGGGCTGATCACAAATGAGTGACACAAAACAGGCAAAATTTGGGTTTGGTGAGCCCAAATTACCAATTTTCACCCTTCTGACAGCAAATGAACGTGATCTCTGCTCACCTGACACTTTCAAATAATAAAAATTAAAAAAAGAGCATTCTGAAGTGGCATAAAAAAATCTCCTTTGTAGCCCAAAGCTGTGCTCCTTTTACCTGGGAATGTTTTCAGAAGGTTTCAGTTGCGTTTGATATTTCTCCTCTGGATGAAATGTGACTGCAGTGAGATCGGGAGCACAACTTCAAATGCACAAAAAGCTTCTGCTCTGCTCCAAAAACCTCTCCCTGCCCTGACAAAAGGAAGGATGGTGGCCAGGGAAAGATTTATTCATAAAATCTTTGTTCATCTTTAACGCCCCGCTCTGCCGGCGCACTCCTAATTACCAAGCCATTGGTTTGATTTTTTTGGCTCGGGCAGAAGAGAAAGGAAAAGAATAATTTCTCAATATTTTATGGGAATTTAGGAGTGGTTTGAACTTTTTCTGGTCCCAGTGTTTCTGGTAGGGTTTCCAGACCGCAAAAAGCCTGTCTTGATCCAAATTCTATCTCGCATTTCCTCTCTGGAAAAGGGCAGACCCTGACCCCCTTCCTTCCTAAATTCCTAAATTCCTTCCTGTATTCCAAAATTCCTTCTAAAATTCCTTCCTTCCTTCCAAAATTTCTTCCAAAATTCTTTCCAAAATTCCTTCCTTCCAAAATTTCTTCTTTCTTAAATTCCTAAATTCCTAAATTCCTAAATTCCTTACGTCCTTCCTAAATTCCTTCCTAAATTCCTTCTTAAATTCCTAAATTCTTCCCTAAATTCCTAAATTCTTCCCTAAATTCCTTCTTAAATTCTTCCCTAAATTCCTTCTTAAATTCTTCCCTAAATTCCTAAATTCCTGCTGAAATTCCTTCCATCCCTCTCTCCCTCCACTTCAAGGCAAAAAGAAGGAAAATGCTGGTTTTTTTCATTTNCTGAATTCCTAAATTCCTTCTGAAATTCCTTCCATCCCTCTCTCCCTCCACTTCAAGGCAAAAAGAAGGAAAATGCTGGTTTTTTCATTTCTCTAAATGCTCAGACTCCCTGCCCAGCCTGCAATGTTTGCAGCATTTCAATCTCCCAGCTGATCAGGGGTAATTATCGAAGGAAAAGTGATGCTTTTCTTCAACAGAGTGATGGATAAATGCAAATTGGGGTTTGAATTCGAAGGTGACACCTACAGACTGTCAGTCAAAGAGGTGTTCAGCTGGAGACTGTTGGCATGAGATAAAAAATAGAAAATATATGTATTTATAGAGCCTTTGTGCTGAAGGCTGGAGGGGTTTCTGCATTTTATACAGAGAGAATAAATAAAGAGAGAGCACCTGAATTAATGAAAGATGAAACTGCAGATCTGCTCTCCAGAAATGGTCTGGTTCTCTTAATGGGTATTGATAAAAAAATGATATTTATTCTGCTCTATTAACTACCAAAATGGGACTCTTAGGCTCATATTAAAAAAAAAAAAAAAAAAAAAAAACCAGCAGAATAATGTGCAGAAAGCAGTTTTTCTAGAATTGAATTATGTTTTCTGAAGATTAATTGTGATTTCAAGGGAAAAGCCGTGGTGTTCCAGTCCCTGTGTCCTGGCTGCAGCTGCCTGAGCCTCACCCCTGCAAATCACACCCCTTTCCCAAAATTCCCACTGCCAAACCTCCTGTGATCATCAGATCATTGGGGCTGCAGCAAGCTGTCAGAAATTGCTAAATGGAGCAGTTTGGAGTGACAAATGGACAGGAGAAAATCCCAATCCGATTACAGACATTGCCAAAGGAACAAACCAAATTAAATCCCTTGGATCGATTATTTGTGGGTTAAATAAACTCTGAACTTCCAGGAGGAGCCACAGCACCTCCCTCTGAGTTAAAAAAAAAAAGTTTGAGATGATTCAGGAGCCTTGGGTACCTCCCTGGAATGATTCCAGAATTGGGGTTATGGGATGGATGGTGGGGAATGATGGGTTGGGACTCAGATCTCTGATCCTTCACCCCTGGATTCATCAGTGAACCCTGGCAAATCTGATTGCTGCAGTTTCCTTTCAAACTCACAGAGGCTGGGATGCAAAAGAAATTTGGAAAAAATGGAAATGAACCTGCAGAACTGCCTGCAGCAGGGGAAATTAATAATAATAATAATAAGAAGAAGAAGAAGAAGAAGAAGAAGAAGAAGAAGAAGAAGAAGAATAGCAGCAATAATAATAGCAGCAATAATAATAGTAGCAACAATAATAGCTAATAATAATAATAATAATAATAGTAATAATAATAATAATCATCATCTTATTGGCAGAGGGACTCAGCTGGCACCACCCTGGGAGCCTTTGGGTGATTCTGCCCCATCTCAGACACTGCTGGAGATTGTTTTGAGAAATACTGAGAGAGAAAAGGGAAGATATAAAAAAGGAGTGGATTGATGATGGAAAATCATCACAAACATTTTGTGATTTCTCAGTAGGCAGCACATGGCACCATCTCCAGAGTTGCTGCTCCAGGTGTGTATTTTTGTATTTTTTTCCTTCATAAGTGTGGTCTTTCACTTAAACACCTCTCACATTTCCACTTCCCAGGTTTTTCTTTCGTCCACTCAGCTCAATACTGAAATTCAGGGAAAAGTGGACATTCTAAATCATGGACTTAAATTAGGCTTTCAGGCCTTTGCAGGCTGCAAAGAACCAGAGAAATTTTCAAACTCACTCAGCAATCAGCTGGTAAATTTATATCAAATAGGTGCTTTGAAAACCTGAAAATGAGTGCAGTTAGAAACCTTCAGTGTTGCTCTAAAAGTCTGATTTTTTCAGTCCCTCATGGATTATTTTTTCAAACAACTTGACTTTAGGATATTAAGTTTTGATATTTGTGCTGCAGAGAAAGAAGCAGCAGCTTCCTGAAACTCAGAAAGTGTCGATGTCAGTTCAATTTTGAGTTTTGTGCTGTCAAATCTCTATAAATCCCAAATTTCACACTTTTCCTGCAATTATTCAGGCCACATCAGGCACTCGCTCTTTGGGATGTTAGGAATGATGAGAATTAGTCACAAATACAGGGGATCTGAAAGTCCAGGCTTATTTTGCTGCCTAAAAATCACCTTTCCAGGGGGATTGGGCACGGTTCATGGAGCAGCAGCTGCTTCCAGGCACCAAAATCCTCCCCGAGGAGGATCCCACATCCCTGGAGCAGCTCCAGGGAGGGCTGTCCTGGCTGGAACCGTCATGTGCATCCTTACCCAATATTAAAATTCGGGGATGACTCTCTAAACCCCTAAAATTTTGACCCTGAGCCCCGGAATATTATGAATTCTTTAATTAAAACCCCTCCAGGCTAAGGAAGATCATGAGACTCAAGCAGGGTCTCTGTCATAATTTCCCCCATCTTTGGGGTCTGAATTCTCCTCTCTGGGGACGGAATTCCCTCCTCTTTGGGGTCTGAATTCCCCTCCTTTTTCAGGACTGAATTCCCTCCTTTGGGGTCTGAATTCCCCTCCTTTTTCAGGACTGAATTCCCTCCTTTGGGGTCTGAATTTTCTCCTCTTTGGGGACTGAATTTCCTCCTATTTGGGATCTGAATTTTCTTCTCTTTGGGATCTGAGTTTCCTCCTCTTTGGGGTCTGAATTTGCCCCATCTTTGGGGTCAGAATTCCCTCCTTTTTGGGGTCTGAATTCCCTCCTCTTTGGGATCTGAATTCCCTCCTCTTTGGGATCTGAATTCCCTCCTCTTTGGGGTCTGAATTCCCTCCTCTTTGGGGTCTGAATTCCCTCCTTTTTGGGGTCTGAATTCCTTCCTCTTTGGGATCTGAATTCCCCTCCTCTTTGGGGTCTGAATTCCCTCCTCTTCGGGGTCTGAATTCCCTCCTCTTCGGGGTCTGAATTCCCTCCACTTTGGGGTTCAATTCCCCCATCTTTGGGGTCTGAATTCCCCTCCTTTGAGATCTGAATTCCCTCCACTTTGGGGTCTGAATTCCCCTCCTCTTTGGGGTCTGAATTTGCCCCATCTTTGGGGTCAGAATTCCCTCCTTTTTGGGGTCTGAATTCCCTCCTCTTTGGGATCTGAATTCCCTCCTCTTTGGGATCTGAATTCCCTCCTCTTTGGGGTTCAATTCCCTCCACTTTGGGGTCTGAATTCCCCTCCTCTTTGGGATATGAATTCCCTCCTTTGGGATCTGAATTCCCTCCTCTCTGGGGACTGAATTCCCCTCCTCTTTGGGGTCTGAATTTCCCCCATCTTTGGGGTCTGAATTCCCTCCTCTTTGGGATCTGAATTCCCTCCTCTTTGGGATCTGAATTCCCTCCTTTGGGATCTGAATTCCCCTCCACTTTGGGGTCTGAATTCCCCCATCTTTGGGGTCTGAATTCTCCTCCTTTTTCAGGACTGAATTCCCTTCTTTGGGATCTGAATTCCCTCCTCTTTGAGGTCTGAATTCCCCTGTTTGGGATCTGAATTCCCCTCTTTGGGGTTTGAATTCCCTCTTTTTTGGGGTCTGAATTCCCTCCTCTTTGGGATCTCAATCCGGGCTGCGTGTGCTTTCCCCGCTCTGCTGGAGCTGGGGGAAATCCCTCGGGTGCCTCAGGAGTTTGTTGTGATATTTTTGCTTTTATTTTTCACCTTCACCTGTCTTAAAACCCTCCCTGGAAAAGGATTGAGTTCCTCAGAAAGTTCTGCTCAGCTCGTTTCGTTTCTTCCAAGCCATTAACCACGGCTGTCGTGTAAACTTTGCCACCAAACAAAGCTTCAGCTGCCAATCCTCAGCTCATTTACGGCGCAGAAATGTCTCAATTCTGAGAAAAGCACATTTTTCTTTGAAAGAAATGATTCACAGCGCCCGCTCTCCTGGTTTCTGGTTTCATTTGTCAGGTGATTTTTATTGGGTTGGGTTTTTTTTTATTTTTATTTTTATATCCAGCAAATCAAAACTCGCCTTGCCTTGGCGGGGAAAGGTCAAGAACCTGCCAAGGAGTGTGATACAGAAAAAAAAAATAATTTCTGAGCTATTTTTCAAGTCAGTTCTTTGCCATTTGCTCTCCTGTTTAACTGCAAGGATGTTTAATGGATGTTCTGTTTAAGCCTCGGGGATGATCCAGTGCCTTCATATTTACTCCTGGTGCAGCTTTCAAAGGCTGATTTAACATTTCAAACATAAATAATCTCCCAAAGGCTAAAATGGATCTGTTATCACACCTCTGGTTGTGTTTAGCACTCAATCAGGGTTAATTCTTTAACCTTATTTGGTGTTCCGCTGTTTTATTGACCCCTGTGTTGGATGTGTTCCCAACATTCGCTGTTTTATGTGATTTTTGAGAGTTTTAGTGAGCAAATTTGAGTCTCCTCACCTTTTCATGCTCTCAGCACAAGCAGAGAGCAGCCCCACCATCCCACACCATTCAGAGTAATTTAATAAACACAAAGATTTGAGCTGGTGAAAATTTCCAAAGGCAAAGGAACGATTTCCTCTCGTCATTTGAGTTCCTGAAATTTCCATTGTGTCCCAGTTACGGTCATATTTTTAACCTTGGGAAAATGCATTTAAAAAAGCTTTAAAGATTTGTTATTTAATTAATGAAAATATATTTATTTCCACTCGTGGTAGGATGTGCTCTGCACTCCTCAAAGAACTTTGTGGGTTCTCAGAAATGAAGACAAAAAGCAAAATCTTCCAAAGTAAAAGAGGGAGATGAACACAGGAGCATGGGCCTGTGAGGAATTTTATTTTTCTGGTTCTCCAGATTCTCCTGAGTGTGTTTGGTGCTGATTCTGGGCTTGATTTGGGATCCAAGAATAATTTTCCTGCAAAAATTCTTCGGCTTCCCCTTTTCCTCTCTGTAGACGTCCTTGAATAATTGGTATTGGTGTGGTAAATGAGGCAGTGCATGTGTTTCATTTATCAATTTAGGTTTTAATTTATGCTTTTATCACACGTTTATTAATTTACATTTTCGAATACATTTATTAATCTACCTTTTTATAATACATCTGTTAAGTTACATTTTTATCAATAAAGAATGAAGGATGTCTCTTTGAACTTCAGGTTCGTCAGCTTCAGAACTTCTGATCTCAGCAAACAGAATTAAAGTCTTCGCAAACCCATTGATCAAATTACAAGAAACCTTCATTTTTTTTCAAAGGGAAAACACCACAAACTTCTGTTTCTGCTCTCATCCATTCCTTGATTTATTCCACCATTTCTTTGCTGCTTCCAGCAGGACGAGTCTGAAGGATTTTAGGTGTGTGAGTACCAATTTGCACATGAGTGTTGTTAAATTGCTTATTTGAATGTGAAATTGCGTTTCCATTATCATGCTGTCGGCGCCGGTGAAGTTTAATTAAATTTTGCTTCGTTGGGTTTTTATTAAGGACAAGTTTTGCTCCCGAGTTTTGCTGAAGAAGCAGCGACATCAGAAAGGCTTCAAAGATGAGCAGACAGACTAAAGAGGAAAACCACATTCTGAGGAGTTCAGTGAAATGATCAGAAGGATAAGAACAGCCAGGGAAGCAATTAATAATAATTACAGCATTATTTAATTATCAATTTCTGTCAATGAATGTCATTGTCTGCCTCGTAGCTTTAATTAAAATTCAATTTTGCTGTTCTCTTCTGCAGTCTCACTCACTCATCATTACCCAGCCCAGGGAAACGATCGTGATTTGCTTTTGCTCAGAAGGAGCTGCATTGTTTTCTGTTTGAATATTCAGAGAGTATCTTTTAAAGAACTGGACCTTGTTAAATGTTTATTTTCTCTCTTTTCTTCCTCTCTCCATCTGCCGCAGTGTGTTCAGAGATCCTGGATCAGCCACCAGCACCCTCAGAAATCACCTGAGAGTGACATTTCACCCAAGTTAAATCCAATTTTTTTTCCTCTTTCCTGCTATTAATGCCCAGATCCTTCACTCTTTTCTCTCTGGTGCAGAAAAGGAGCAAAACTGCGTTAAAACTCAAATACTTTTGCAATAAAACTGTGCCTTCCCTTTTTCCTCTGTGCAGGTGAAGTGGGACACAATGAGATTCAAACGAACCTTTGCTTTTCCATTGTCCCCAAAGTCTGGGGAGCGTTCATCATCTCAAAAAAAAAAAAAAAAAAAAAAAGGGAAATTTCAGGAGCCCAGTGATTCCCTTGCCAAAATGCCATTTCATTGTTGAAAGGAGCAGCAGCAAAGCTCACTCTGGGAAGGTTTCACAATCTCTTTGATATAATTGTCGTTATTATTTTCTTTAGCTGGCAAAGAATGCAACAAGAAACGTTTTCAGAGTAGTAATGGCACCAGAATTCTTAGGGGATCATTGGGTGGTTTTTATCTTTTTTTTTTTTCCTTTTTTATCTTCATTTTAACAATGAGTCTGCCTCTGGTGAAAAACCTCACTGAAGATTTTAATAAATAGTTAAGGGAAAACTTTTTTCTTTCTGTGGGGAGGGGATGAAATGTTTCCTTGGATGGATCCACGCAGGGGGATGGGCCAAGGTGGAGCTGCAGAATGAGAACTGCGTGCTGCAGTTGGGCAGAAATTGCAGGAGGAACAAAAAAATAAAGATTTCCCAGACTGGGAGAGGGTTTATCCCTGCCTTTCATGGAGTTATTGGGGTTTGGAATTACGATCAGTGCAAAGTTACAAAACACAAGGGGGGGGTGGAGCATCAAACCCAACATGGGCTGGTGTTCTCCACCTAAAGAGATGTATTTTGATGTGTTTTGATGTATTTTGATGTATTTTGATGTATTTTGATGTATTTTGATGTGTAGGGGATTGGAAAAGTTTATTCAACGTGAAATGTTTGTTCTTGTGCCATTTCTCTCTGAAAATTTCATTAATTCCATGAGAACCCCCTGTAATTTTGAAGTGAAAAGGCAAAAGGCTTCGTTTAAGAGCCAAAATGAAACATCCCCAAATATTCATTTCCCTGTCAAAATGATTTTCTGTGCTCAGCGAACTGAGTGGTTTGGATGGCTCCAAGCTTGTGTTCTCTCAATATTTATCATTATTATTCATATCATTTTCAATGATTTTACTCAGCCCATCATTTCCTCCAAGCAAACACTTCAGAATTCAGGATTGCCTTCGAGGACCCTTTAGGATCCGTGTGTTTGACAGGCAAAGATGGATTTTAGCAGCAAAAAGAACATTTGAAAAGGAGGTTTTACACATTGAAACCTGAGCAGAAAGGAGTTTGGGGCTGGAAATTCATGTGTGAATCACCGAAACCCCACAGAAAATGCCAGCCCTCAGTGCTGTGGGAAATAATGTTCATTTTCCTCCCTGTGCTGCCAAATTGGTGACTCAGACACGGCCAAATGTCACGTTCACATTGCTTGGGGGACAGGGTGACTTCATTTCTGCACTGGAGGGGGATTGGGGTCATCTGATGCGCTCGTGGTTTTCCTTCCTGACCTAAGAAACAAAAAAAAAATCAAAACTTGATAAAAATTTATGGCAATGATCCTAATGCATCAGCTTAAGAAAGTCTCTTAAATACAGAGAAAATCATTCTAGTATCCCATCTTGCTTTCATCTTTCTCTTGAAGGATTGATTGAAATTAATTTCTCAGCATTTTTCTTCTTTATGAGCCCATATACAATTTCTTTTGAGTTCAGGTTGTGATCTTTGCTTTTTATTTTAAAACTGACCCACGGTGATGAAGGAGCCACTTTGAAATGTGGGAACCTGATGGTTCCTGGGTTTGTGGAAAAGCTGAGTTCTTGTGGTAGAAAATCTGCTGGAAAGGAGAGAAAAAAGAGTGATTTTGAACTGGTAGAATTTGAATGGAAAAGCAATGAATTAATTTTCTTTTTTATGAAGTTTGTTTTGGACACTTTTTGTCAAAGCTGTCACAATTTGCAGAAGTGTCTCTATAGTCCATGTCTTGAAAATCCAGGAATCCTCCAGTGGAACTGTCCTTCCCTGTGTTTTGCAGGATTTTAATAACATTGCAAACCTGAAACCAGGAATTATTCAGAGCACCAGAAGCAGCTGCTGTTATCTGGATTTGTCTCTGATTTTGGAGGGGGAGAACTGGAAGGGCAGAGGAGGGGACAGGGATGAATTCCTGCCCAGATCTGCTGTGTTTGAGTTGGGGATCCACCCTGTCAGCAGCAAATTGGGCTGTGAGAGGCTGCTCACCCGAATTTCAAAAACCCAAATTTTGGGTTAAAAATGATCAAAGGCAGGCAGGAAAAATAAAATCTTCATATCCATGAAAGGGCTCTGGGGAGAGAGAGAGAATTTAGTGATGTTTGCAGAGTACAACCAGAATTTTACAGACAAAATACTCAATTTACTTTTTTCATTTTCCTATTTTTTTTTTTTCCTGAAGTGAGAATGTTTTGAGATGGGGTGATCAGACTATTCTGATTATTTTTATGTACACCCCGCTCATAAATGTTGGGTTTCTGCAGCTCTGCCTTTCCCCTCCCCTGCTGCCAACTCTGAGTTCAGATCAATCTGACAGCGGTGTGTTCGGGGAGAGGGGGCTGAGATTTTATTTCCTATTAGGAAGATCAAGTTCTGCAGATTTAGCGTGAAATTTCCTCGAGGAAGGAAACCAAATCAATGGGAGATGAGTGCAGTTCCTCCCTAACAGTGAACACAATCCATTTTAGGGCTGCAGCAATTTCACGGCTGCTCCAACACCACCCAAAGGACGGGCAAAGCCTTTTCTCTCTGCTGCAGGGATATTTCCACTCATTATTTAGCAAAGATCGGCAGAGAAATGGCTTTGGCTACAAAGAAATCGATAGCAACGAGCAAAATGTTGAAGGGTTCAGCTCCTGCTCGGCAGCTCGAGTGTTGTTCGCTCTCCTGGGGTGAAATTTGGGCTCCTTCGCCCTGGAAAAATCTCTCTGATTTTCTGGTGTTTGCTGGAATGAAGAGGTAATTAAGAAACTTGGGATCTGGGCCCTGAGATTCGGCTCACCAGCTGCAAGGACATTTACACAAGCACAGAATTCATAAAAAGGACCATTTCCCCCAAATCAATTTTAGATAGGAAAGGCTTCTTTTGATAGGAAATTCAATTTTTATTCTCTTTTTTTTATTTTTCAGGAAATAAAATGGCAGAAGCGCCGAAGTTGTAATAGAAATTAACTGAGATAACGTCCAGGCTGTGAACTGATGTGCAGCTCTGCAAACAGAAATAGAGGAGGGATGTTTTTTGCATGGGAAGGTTTATCTGCCTTTGAGGATATTGCTGCTCTGCACAGGAATATTGGGCACCTGAGCAGGATATGCGTGCAGGAAACAGCAGAAACATTGTGGGATCAACCCCAAATTCGGGCAAGAAGGATCCCTAATGTGATTAATATTACAGCACGATGTTTATAGAAAGATAAATATAAAAAATGAGTTGTCTGTGGCCACTCTCTGCATGGCAGAGAAGAGGTCTGGCAGCAAAAAAAATCTAAAAGTGAAATGAAACCTGGTGTTTGCTCAAACTTTTGTCAAAACGAGATGGATTTTAAAAGTGTTTTTTTCTCCTTTCATAGTTAAAGAGGGGTGTGGCCATATTTCTATGAAATTATTTGTCTATTTATAAATTATTTAGTGCAAAAATAGTGAGTTAATATTCACTGTTGGTGGCTCTGACTGATGTTCACCTGGGACCTGGATTTAGGGGTGGAATACTTGGAGGGGATTTCAATCAAAGTGCATTAAAAAAAGGGGAATAAAATAAAATGAAATAAAAAGGAAATAAAAGGAAACAAAGAGGCTCAAAAGGCTGAAATTCAATTTCCTAACAGGAGGACAATGAGTCCCCTTGGTGCAAAGGAAAGAGGGGGAGCTGAGGATTCCAGCAGGTCCTGGTGGACAGGACAAGGGAAAACCACTTTGAGTTCCACCAGGGGGGGTTCAGGTTGGACATCAGGGAAAATTTCATCACTGGGGAGTTTCAAGCTTTGGAACAGACACCCAGGGAAGTCATGAAGACCCTGAAGGTCTCAAAAAATGAGTGGATGTGCCACTTCTTTTGGACTGCAATACGGGAATTGTGAATGTGCAAACCCTGACAAGAATTTCAACACAAACTTTCCTTCTGTCCACTTCCACCTTGCCCAAATTCAGGTTAAAATTTGCCTAAACTCTGCGGAAAAACTTTCTTCTGCCTCTTTTTATATTTACAAATTAAACATCCCGGAGAGAAGCCACATTTATGTGCAGCTAAAACACCATCTGCTCGTGTGTGAACAAAACTGCGGAGTCGGGGTTAAAATGCTTCATTTCATTATCCCAAAGGAAAAGAGCAATCTGCATTTGAAACCGGCACAACTCAGTGTTTGATTGGATGCCATTTCCTGCAGGTTCAAAATGTGGGTTTCTCCAAATTTCGGTGTCATTTGGAGGAAAATTGTTGAGATGCTGCGTTTAGGAAGCATTAAAAAATTGTGGTTCATTCACGTTGGGAAGTTTCCTGTCATTCCCTCATTCCTGCTCTGTGTCCCCTCTCAGGGCCTGCCTGCACTGCCACATAACTCACTTTAGATTCCCCAACCTCATTGGCTAAATCAAATTCCAAAAAAAAAAACCCAAATTTGTTTTTTTCCCCTTTTTATTCCTTTAGGAAAACGTGTTCTTCACGTTTATCACGTTTATCTGCACACCAATATCCCAGTGGGGCCAAATGGATCCGAATCCTTTTCCTGCTTGTCCTGTTATGTGACAAATGTCCCTTGCATTTTCCCCAGCCAGCTTTTTTAACAGACATAATGCTGGCATGACAAATAAAATCATTTCTTTATGGGAAGATAAAAAGAAAAGTGGTTTCTGTACTCAACAGATGTTCTTGGTTCTGCTTAGAACCAAAATTGCTCAGAAATGGAGCGTTTTATTTCACTGAGTTTTGATTTTTTTTTTTTTCCTTTTATTTCGTTAGAGTTTGGATGAATTCTTGACGAATTTTTCAGCCATCATTTCTCCGGGCTCCTCAGACTTTATTCTTTATTTCTGGTGCCCCGGCCTGACTCCCTGAGCTCTGTAACTCTTTTGTTCCCTGAACGTTTGGCCAAGAGCTTCACCTTGCCCCGTGCTGAGATTTGTTCCAGTTCCAGGCCATTTTTCCAAGTGCAAAAAGAAGGATTCTTTTGTCAAGCTGCAGTAATTTCAGGTGCTTTCTCCTCCAGCTCAACACTCACCAAAGTCCTCGAAGATTTCTCCGTCACTTCAGCTCAGAGCGAGCATCAGTGCTTCTTCCCAAGCCTTGAAAAATGTATTTTCTGCATTAAAAAAAACCCTTTATACAGATCAGCCACCCCAGAGCTCCTCAAGGAGCAAGCTGGCACAGGAGTGAGTGACAAGTTTCCAAATCAGCCACTCTAATTTATTATTTCATTAGGAATGGTGGTATTTTGATACAAAATAATCCTGAGGATTGCTTGTTCCAACCCCCTTGAGAAAACTTGTGAGAGAGACTCTGCTGGGTGAATTAAATTTTAGGAAGTGATGTTATTTTACCTCCTACAAATCAGCCAAAGGGGCTCTTTAAAAGGTCATTTCTATGGAAATGGAAGTCTTTAATGACAATAATAAATGTATTTATTTTTTAAATTTTTATTCTTATTTAAATAAATTCAAATTTTTTTTAAAAAAGTTCTGTTTAAAGGCAGAAACTGTTAAATGCAGAGGCAGAAGTCCATGGAACTCTTGAATACAAAAAAAAAAAATGTTCAGAGTCTTCTCTGTAAGAACCAATGACCTGCTGATTCCTGAAACTGAATGAATTATTGAAGAAAAATCAAAGATTGATGGGATCCACTTTCACCCATTTGAGCTGGCAATAAAAATACAGAGTTTCCCTTTGCAGGGCTATTTCAGAACTTGAGATTTTAAAGGGATTTTGCTGTGAAGTCAGACATGGTTGGAAGAGAGTGGTTTAATTGGAATTACAGGAGATTCAAAGGGGCTGGAGACTGCACCACCCACCCAGGCAGCCCCTCCCAATGTTTAATTTTGGTTTAGAGGAAAAATCACGGAAAATTTCCAATCATCTTCTGCCATCTGAGATAAAATTTTCCTCCTCATCTAAAACCAATGAGAGAATATGCCAGCACACACTGAGGCCGTAATGCAAATATGAAGAATTCATATTTAAATTTATATTATTCATCTATTAAATATATTAATTTCTGTGTCTATAATTTATTTTTATTATTCAATAATGAAAACACTCCAAATTTCTCTTCAAAGGCAATATTCCTCCTGCTGAGCCCATTCTGCCTCCTCCACTTTTCCCCATTTTCCAGCCAGACAGGTTGAATTGAAGTCTGGGTCCTTCAGAGCCTCACAAACGTTTTCTCCCCCTCTCCATCCGAGGAAAACACAATTCCTGAGAGCAGAAAAATCACAGCCAATTACAGCTGCATCACCCATGTTACAAATAGGAGGGGAAATCTTGCCCAAATCTCCAGGCAGAGTGAAAAACCCTTCTGAAAAACCCTTCAGAAAGCATTCAGCGCCGAGTGAAATAGAGGTGGAGGTTTCTGGAGGATCTGGGAAGCTGGGGAAGGCGATAGGAGATTTCATATTTGCATTATTTCATTCTTCTGCCAAGGCAGCAGAACCCAGGATTGACCCCGAATAAAAGCAGCCCCGGCTGCAAACGCGGTGTGAAGTTGATTTTTGAGAGGTGCAGCTTTTTCCTGGGAGGATTTGAGCCCTGGTCAGTGGGATCCTTGATTGCTCAGTCTCCCCCAGAGATTGAATGGTCCTTTTGAAAGTGAGGCAGTTTTGTTGGCGTTTAGACCAAATTTAATAAATTTCAAACTTTGCTCAGCACAGATGGGAACTTTAGAAAAGGCCAGAACATGAAGACTTTCTGTGTTTGGAGTGTCTCTGGATGATTAAATTTACAAAGATAAAACAAAAAACTGAGGAAAAAAAATCGATTTTTCCTCGATTGCAGTTAAACCTAGAAGGAAAATCCAGAAAATGAAGATCAAAAACTCCTTTCAGGGGTGAAGTTCAGAGCAGTGTGAGCCTGTATTAAATGTCAGACGTGTGAGTGTTGGTCTGATTTAAACAAATGTGGTGCAGGATGGGATCAAGGGCTCCCCATTCCTCAGGGATCAATCAGAATTATTAAAAATAAAAGGGAATAATCCATTTGGAATTAATAATTGGAATCATCTCATAATTTGGAATTATCTCACAAAGGAGAACAGGAATCCTTCGGAGGGAGAGGGCTCTGCTGCTCAGGTGGGGCTGAAACCCCAAACAAAGGACGTGGCAGCTCTGAAGGATTCCCAAGGAACAGGAGAACGCAGCAGAAAGAAAAAGAAAGGAGAAAAAAAAACCCTGAGAGCTGAAATTGTCAAAAAAAATTGGGGAAGATGGCTGCAGAAAGCTAAAATAGGTGGGGTTTTTGAATAGCAAGGAGTGGTGCCAGGAAAAAGACAGAAGCTCAGAGGGATTTCTATTTTTCCCATTCTTTTCCCAGATAATATCTTCTCCTCCAATACTTGGTGTCTTTAAATAGTTTTCTTTGAAGCTGGGCGAAGCAGACGTGCCGTGTATGGTAGTGTAGAAATTTGAGGAATAGGGGCTTGGAAATGAAACACAGGTGGGATAAAAGAAGGTAAAAACCAGAAAAAAAGTTGTGCAAAAGTAATTATTTTTGATATTCTAAGAAATAATGTTTTATAAACCCATCTGCCACCAACCTTCCTACCCTTCCTTCCCCTTTTTCCTCGATATAAAAGTTAATTTTTCATTTAAAAATGAATTAATTGCAATTTCTGTATTTGGGGCTGGACGGGAGGGGAGGGTAAAGGGAGCAGAGAGAAATTAAATCAGATTTTCTTCAATGTTGTAGTGATTTAAAAGCCAAATTATATGGGATTCCACCAAGTTAGGAGGAGCTAATATGATGGAAACTGTAAATGATAAACCTAAAGTACTGTGTTTAAAAAATGGATCAGAATTGAAAGGATCCCACTCGCACTGCAGAGCACAGACCCTACAAACAGCATTAATATAAATAAAGGAATTCAAATGTATTTCCCCAAATGCCACAAATCCTACAAGGCAAATGTGCAATCTGCTGGCTTTGCACGAGGATTGAAATGAATAGGAGTGACCTTTTCCTGCCTTGCCTTTCATCCTCATAAATCCAGTGTTTGCAGCACAGGTTTGGTGGGATTTGTTTGTGGGATTTTATTTTATATCAAACACAACAAAACTTTATGAGCATTTTTATCTTTATTATTTATTCAAATAATCTCTTAAATAACAAATATTGTAACAAGCTGTGTCTGAGCTCATCTGAAATGAACTTCTAACTATTTTTTTTTATAGCTCTACAAGTGCCTTGGGAGTTCCCTAAGAATTTGTTCTCCTATTAAAAAAAAAAAAAGAAAATAAACAATGTTTTCCCACCTCTGTCAACAGAAATAAACCTGCAGCCACATTTTTCAGTTTTTTGCTCTCAAGGCACTGATTTTCTGGCAAAGGGGGCCCAGAATAAAAACCATCTCCTCCATCCAAATTATATTAAAATACAAAATGTTCAGATTTTTTTTCAGAGCTTGGGATGTGGAAATAAATCCACCAGGAAATTCATCCTGATGGGACAGCAGCAGCTTGGAGCTGTAGGAATGCTCTGCTCTGAGACCACACAGGAAAATGTGAGAGGGACATCACTGGGGTCTCGAGGGGGAAGTTGAGGGAAACATCAACTCTAAAATCCACCAGAAACTCCTTCCTTCAGGGTTAAATTAATTTTCTGATAAAGAAGTTGTGACCTTTTCAAATATTCTGAATTAAGCCTGGCTCTTGCAGGTATCTGTGGTTGGTGGTGGCAGAAACCCCTCCCTGGTTTAAGGAATCCTGCCCAGGATTAAAATATTGCAGGGCTGATACTGAATGTCTGATACTGCAGAGGAAGGGTCTTCCCTAAAAGCAGCATTTTGGTGTTTTAAGCCAAAGCACAGATATTTAGGAATGTTCCAGGTGTGCAGCTTCTCTTTGAGGATTTATTTTCTTGCTAGAATAAAACTTTGGATTGTGGCTAAAACAATGGAGGAAAAGGGAAATCAGCCGTACCAGTAATTAACCATAAATTAATATTCGAGTTTGGAATTCCGTGTGAAAATCCTCCTCCAATTTCAGCAGCAAATGAACCAAACCTTGGTGGCAGTGGCCAGAGGAGCCTTTTCCTGACTCATTACCCATAATGAGTTTATAAAAGACTAAAAGGAAAGTTAAAATATTTGCCACTCTGTCTGTGAGCTCGGTAAAAATTTCCCACTCATATTTCCATTAATTACCCAATTTTCAGGCCGGTGTTGTAGCAATTCTTGTACAAATTACTGTGACAGTGACCTTTGGCTGCCTGATCCCCTGATTTTGGGTGCTCCCTGCACCTCTGTGCCCGCAGAGGCTCCTGTGAGGGGGCAGAGGGGCACGGAGAGAGGATTAATGAGAAATTCCAGGAACCTTTTGTGAAACCCTGACCCAGGAGAGCTCCGTGTCGAGGGGGTGAAGCTGCACCAAAACCAAACCCAGCAAAAAGCAACGGTTCCTGAGTAATGAGGAATTATATGGGTGACATTTCCATGTGCTGAGGTGGTTTTTTTCCCTCGGATTTTTTATTTTTTAAACCTCTGTGTGGCCACAAAACTGCACTCAACAATTGAACGCTGTGCTGAAGGGTGCCAAAAATAATTCTGCAAGAGTTAGGAGACACCAGCATAAAAATGCCAAGGCAATTTCGCTTTGGTCTCTCTGCCTCTCGCAGAAAAACAAATGCCACGAGTAATTATGGACCCTGTGCTCCCTTTTTCACAGGGATTTTGAGTTTTTCAGTGCCTGGATTGAGGTGATGTTGGAATCTCTGGGTTTTGCAGCAAAGAAATTAATTTTCCATTGGGAAATGCTGTTGCATTGAAGTTTTCAGGTGCAGTGAGGGGGTGGTAAAAGGAAAAATGAAGATTTGTCCATGCTCTTGTCAGCTCATCACTGTGTGCCTCAGTTTCCCATTCTCCTCTGCATGGTGGCAACTGTAAAAAACGGGTCCCAAAACATCTCCCTGGTTCATAGTAACCAAAATTCAAATCTATAACTCACACACACCTTCCTTTTTAAAATTCATTAAGCAAACAAACCTGCTCTGATTGCAATAAATTTTCTGTATTCGGTGCCGCCTGAAATGTTCCTCAAATGGAAACAGTTCCACTGCCTTTATTTTATATGAAGAAATGAAAGGAAAATGGAGCACCTGCACATGGAAAAGAACCTGCCTGTGTCCAGAACAGCTGCAGTGGCAAACCAGTGACAGACAGATTGGCTGGGAGCTTTTGGAACGTTCAGGGCATCAATCGCTCTCTGCAGCAGGCAGCTGACAGGGAGGATTAGGAATTCTCTGCTGATCTCTCCCCACATGAAAAAAAACGGCCTTTAAAACTGAAAAAGGGGAATTGCCAAACTGATAGTGAGGGTAATGAACCGTGGAGAGCGGAAAAGAGCTCGATTTGGGGGAGAAAATTCTGTTTGTTCTGCACGAGGAGCTGCAGCACGAACTCTGTGAGGGGCAGAAGGAATCAGTGAGTGCAGAGGGGGTTAGAAGGGATATTTGAAATGGAAAGTGGAAGGTTTGGATGGGATTTTGGGACTTTGGGATGGGATGGGATGGGATGGGATGGGATGGGATGGGATGGGATGGGATCCATGGGATGGGATGGGATCCGTGGGATGGGATTTAAGGCCCTCCCAGCCCATTCCCTGACTCGGTGCCATTCCTGCACAAGGCCAGTTTGTCTCAGCCCCTCTGCCGTTCAGCTCGGGTGACAAGCAGAACTGTTTGCAGTGATAAATCAGATATTACCGAAGACAGAAAAACCAGAACAACCTCTCCATTGTTAAAATATTGATGCACCTGGCACTGACAGAGATCAGCCTCATGGGTATCTGTAAATATCACACAGAGGCTGAGCAGGAATGAGTACAAATAACCAGCAGGGCTCACTTGCAAACACTGCTCCGTGTTGAACATGCACGGTGGGAATTCGGGCTGCAAATGGGGCTCTGAATTGCCAATCTGCTCCCAGGTGTTACTGCTGCCTCGAGTCTCTAAAAGAGCTTCTCTTCTTTGCTCCAGGTTCATTTGAAAGAGTTTTTCTGGCTTTCATGAGGCTCTTGCTATTAAGCAGATTCTGAAAATTCTGCTTTTATGAGCTTGAGCAGATCTGTCCGCACGGATCTGTTTGATCCTGCATGACCAAACGAAACGGGCTCATTTAAACCTAGACACTGGGCTGGATTCACTGTATCTGTCAGAAAACGCAAAAATCAGAGGATTCTCACTCTCATTTGTGCCCAGAGAGAGCACAGAAACTGCAGTGGCAAGAACCAAGCACTCAGACTGCTGCTTTTTCTCCTGGAGCTGTTCACAGAGATGCAGAGTGCGAATCTTTATTCCTTTTATTTGGACTGCCAACTTGTCAGATTTTAATGGCATCATCCATGGAGCAGAGAGTACGAAACTGTTGAAATGGAGTCTTTTAGCTGCTTTCATATTCTTATTCCTCCGAGTATTTTTGTGATCACCACCATCCAGGAGGTTTTGGAAAGGCATTTACGTGCAAGGCATTTCAGAGGCACGGCTGCTGGCTTTGAGAGGGCCTGAGAGACACCTCAAACCTACATTTAAACCCTGCAGGTGATGTGACCTGCAGCTTTAACCCTTTCCCACCCCTGGGTGGGGTGAACAGGATCGGACAGGAGCTCAACCTGCAAGGCTTCTCCTCAACCCCAACGTCTGGAGAGAACGTGGGGAATCCTGGTTTGAGGAGCTGGAAGTGGCATCGTCCACTCCACAGTTCTCTGAGTTCAGATCTTGTGGAAATCCAGTGGAAATCCAGAGGAAGGAGGAATATTTAGGAGGAATTTCCTCTTGGAAAGGGTGGTCAGGCCTTGGCAGGGGCTGCCCAGGGAGCTTTGGGGTGCCCATCCCTGGAGGTGTCCCAGGAAGGGCTGGAGGTGGCACTGAGTGCTCTGGGTTGGGGACAAGGTGGGGATACAAACATGGACTGGGTGATCCTGGAGGGCTTTTCCCGCTAAATTATTCCATGATTCCATGACTAAATGGCAGATTACACACTGTGGATCTGCTGGAATTTGTCCCTTTCCCATGGAGTAAAAGTGGCTGTGTTCACTTTTGTAGTGAAAAAGGAAAAAGAAACCATCCCTGAATTCCTGCTTCCACCAAAGGGAACAAACACCACAGCTTTTCATCCTCCCCATAATTCTGATTCCATCTGATGTGCACTGGATTCCTCCAAGTGCCTCTCCAAAGGTCAGGGAGCATTTTGGCTGGTGCTGTGCGTGTGTCAGGAGCTGTTTGCTGTCACATTTCGCTGACATCTCGATGGGTAGCAGATGTTTGATACCAGAATGGCCCAGATGGGATCATTCATGTGCCAGGGCACATCATCCCGAGCTGGAGGAGATGGAGAAGAGAGTCAGGGAGGGGAAATACCCTCCACAATCCCCTGCCTTTGTTAGACTCACTGAAGTCTGTTATTTCAGCCAGAGATCCAGGCAGGAGGAAAAAAAAAAAACCTCCTTTGTTTGATTTCAGCACCTTCTGTTGGGCCTTTATTCTGCCAGGATTTTGGCAGGCGGCCACCAGGGCTGAGGAGTCTGCACAGGCACAGAAATGGAAAACCCAGCAGGGGATAACCCCAAACCAGGCTGCACTGGGAGCCAAAGCCATGACCCCAAAATCAGCCATCCCTGTGCTCCTGCTGGGGTCTGCTGGAAATCCTGGGGAGAGGGCACAGCAAAACCCCACCTGGGAGCTCCTCACACCCCCAAGGAATCGGGAAGGGGCTCTGGGAAAGGCAGGAGAGCTCTGCTAAAACATGGGACAAACGTGAATCCTTGACAGCCAAGAGAATGAAAATCCACCCGGGGAGATGGAATTTTGTTTGTGACCATCACTCACCTGAGTGGTCACACTCAAAAATCACTTCCCCTCATTTGAGAGGGAATTGCTGCAGAGCAGGTGAGCAGAGGCAGCAATTTTTGGTGTGAGGGTTTCCAATGTCCCATCCAGATCATGTCCAGCTCCTGCAGTGCCCAGGGAATTATTCCCTGAGGGTGAAATGCTCCTGGGGAAGGGCTGCAGGGAATCCTCCAGGCAGCTCTGGGGCTGACAGGGATCTCCTCATCCCAGAACAGTTGAAGTTCCTCACTCTGTTGGGTCTCAGTCTCCATTCCCAGCAGAGGAATTGTTGGTTTGCCCATCTGTCGTGGTTTGAATGAATTTAATGGGAGCAAAACACTCCCAAGTTCCAGCAAACCTCTCTCTCTCTCTCTTTTCCCCACCCGGGTCCTGGAGACAAACTTTTCCACAGAGAGGAAAGTGAAAAGAAAAGGGGGAAAAAAAACCTATTTANAAAGGAGGAAAATCCCAGCTCTGCTCGAGCAGAAGGTGTCCATTGGTTTCTCTTCCATTTTCTCCCCATCAGTTGGATTTTACTGCAGCTGTTGGGAAAACAGAACCGAGCCCAGACAGACAGTGATCAGCAGGAAATTTCTCCTTCCCGATTTTTTACACGTTTTTCTGTGAGCTGGAAACCAACTGGGAGCTTCACCGGGTCCTGCAGGTGACGGCCACGTGTTCACTGGTGAGCTGCAAACACAAGCTGTTCCCAACCAGGACCACAAAGACAAAGCAGATGGTTCCTTTTAAAGTCATGTGAAACTTTTCTCCAGCGAGTGCATCTGCCTTCCCCTCTCCAGCTGGCGATTCCCATGCAGAAACACTGATTTTATCATTTCAGGATCCTCAGCAGCCCCTCTGCTGTAAAAAAGGCACATTATCCTCAAAGAGAGAGGAACAAACAACGCCAAGGGCTTCACAGTAGAGCTGCTGAAAAGATATTTTTTTTTCCTCAATTGTCTATTTGAAAATGAGTGCAGAGGTAATGGAAAGAGAAACGAGGCAGGATGAGGATGTGAGAAAATAAATAACAATGAGTGTAGAGGCACTTGTGCAGAACTGTTGTGATTTTTGTACAAATTAGTGAGGAGAGCCCTCCCTGCCATCCTGTGCTCTCTGTTACCTCCTGTTTGGACAGCAGAGCTGAAACTAAATCGAGTTTTTGTGGAAAATTTCTGTTCCTTGTGTGCTGAGCCTGTGCTGACCCCAAACAGATGCATTTTCAGAGCTGAAATGAAAAACTGTGGCAGCAAAAACAAGGGCAGTTCTAGCAAGAGAGAATTGCAAGGACTTTAAATCAGCGAAAAACTCACTTTGGGCGTGAGTTTGTTCAGACCAAATTTTTTTGAGAATGGAATGTTCATAATTCTTTGAATTTGCCCCTGCCTTTGGATTTTTCTGAGGGAGATAAGGAACAAAAGGCAGCATCAAAATGGTTTGCATTTCTTCACAAATATCAGATGGAAACCTGATCTGGACTGGCTGCTGATCCAGAAGTTTTGTTTGGTTTGGTTTGTTTTTTTTTTTTTTTCCTTAATAAAGATACTCAGAAAGTTCCTTCAATAAGAAATCTGGGTTGTAGGTTTGTCGTGCAGGTTTTCCAGCAGGCAATTAAAGCCCAGCGTTTGCAGGCACTTGGATGAAGCAGATGCATCCCTGGCAAGGGAAAAGCAGCAGATTTTGAAGGCTGCTGACAGCTCTTTATCTTCAGACAGGAAAAACGCTGCTTAGGAAGCCCTCCAGCCAGTAAATTATTGAGTTCATCGTGTGTTATTTAACAATTCTGTTCTTTGATTGTTGAGGACTCAGTAAAAGAGTGAGAAAGCCCAATTTGTCTTCAGCAGAAGTGAAAGCAAAGTTACTCAGGGAATATTAGGTTTGTGAGGGCAACGTGAAGTGTTTTCAGCTCTTATCCTAATTTAAACCAAATTAGGTTTAAATTACAGGGTTTTTTTCCTCTCCTAATGGCAGTGGATCTCCTGTAATGTGGAGACACAGCAGAGAGGCTGTGCTGATGTGATTTTTGCCAAAAGCAATCAGCTCATGCTCGGTGTGCAGGGAAGGAGAGAACAGAAATCCAGAGAGTCCTGGGTGGAGCTGTCACATTTCACAGGGTCAGGAGAAGGGGGAATGGATTCAAACTGACCCCGAGGAGGTTTGGAAGGGATCCTGGGGAAAATTCTTCCCTGGGAGGGTGGGGAGGGGCTGGCACAGGGTGTTCTGGATCCCTGGTAGTGCCCAGGCCAGGCTGGAGCACCCCGGGACAGTGGAGGTGCCCCTGCCCGTGGTACTGGATGGGCTTTAAAGTCCCTCCCAACCCAAACCATTCCCTGATCCTGGGATATTTCCCTGATGTTTTCTGGGATTGCTTTGTAGACACCCCAAACTTATTCTAAAGTACAGTAAAATAAGGAAATGTGCTCAGTTTGCTTTGCCACACACCCTCTGCTCCTCCTCGTGCCCCAAAGCAGAGCCAGTCCCAGTGCCCTCCCTGGCTCTGCCCACTGGAACCACTGGAACCACTGGAACCACTGGAATGCAATCCCAGCCCTCCTGATGCTCTCAGGAGAAGAGGGAGCAGTGGACACCATCAGCTCCAGGGTTATTTTCCATTTCCATTTAAATTTCTTTGGCTATTTTTGGTGAGGAAACCCTGCTTTTGATATTTCGAAGCAAGAGCGCATCTCCCTTACCCTAAACTAAAGAAAACCAAACCAACCCAAANCAACCCAGAACTCTTTCCCTGCTGAATGGTTTGCTACAGGAACAGCAGGGCTCACACAGGAATAAGCCACAGTTTGATCTGATCTGCAGCAACCTGAGCCTTTCCAGCCACTCCCTCAGTGATTAAAAATGAATTTTGGCCAGGTTAGCTTGGTGAAACAGAGCAATGAGAACTCTTCCTGCACTGTAATCCTACAGAACGCTGCTGCTTTCTGCACTGCAAAGTTCATTTTCTGCACTCTTTCTGCACTGGCGTTCTGTGTTTCCATTTCCACACAGATATTCCTTATTTTTGAGGTGAATGCGTCCATTTGGCTTCAAACCTCCAGTTATTTTTCAGCCATCATTGCAGGGGAAAATGGGTTTGTTTTTTGAGAGCAGCCTGCATTTGAGAGAGCATTTTGCTGTGTAATGAACTCTGTGATTTGTGGCAGCCTCGGAGGCTGTAAAAACCCTTCCCTTGCAAACCTGAAGCGCTGTAAAAGTTCAAAGACATCAGATATTATTTAGGGAATTATTGCAAATGGTGCTGTTGAGAGGCTGGAAAGCTTAGAGAAAAAAAAAATTACCAGGAATAGTGGGAAGGAAAGTTTGCATTTGAAAAGAGAAAGCAAAAAATAAAACGCCAGGAGCTGTGGGGAAGGCAGGGCTGGCCAGGGATGGGCTCCGTGCTGCTCCGAGAGATTTTCAATGTGCAGGGTCACTCGTGAGTGGTTCCTCCAGGGAAAATCAGAACTGGGCCTGTGTGCAAGGGATGTGTTAAATAAACAGAGATTTCACCTTGATCCCTTTGTGCCTGGGGGTAAAATGCAGTTGTTGCTGTTTGTGCTGGTACAGGTGAGCAAACACCTGCCCGCTGCAGGGTTGGGTTGAGATTTGATGTTTTCCTCTAGGATTTGGCAGAAATCCATCCCTGAACTTTTTACTTGTACCTCTGGAAAGACTTGGGATACAAATCTATCACACCAATTGACAAATCTTGAGCTCTGGACTTATTTCAGTGTTCCCTGTTTCCTAATTCTGGCCATTTGACCCCAACAGTGCCATGTTTGTGTGTTGGTTCTTGGGCAGAAATTCCAAGAAATCAATTCCTGCTCAATCTTTCCACAGCCCTGGCCATACCCTGATGATTTTGAGTCATCTTTTGTCCTGCAAGTCAATGAATTACTCATTTGTTGTCCTGCTAATTAATTACTGACCTGGAGCAGAGATTGCTGGGACAAGAAGCAGCAAACTCTGTTATTACAAATGTAAAGGCTGGAATTAAAGCAGAGCTAATATTTAAACTTGCTCTCATTTCTCCTGAACTGTCACTTGCCACACTCGGTTGTGCAGATTTATTTTGTCAGGCCAGAGCTGTGTGTGAGAGGAGCTGTGCTGTCTCCTTGTAGGAGTTTCAGTGGGCTCCCAAATCTTAATTGGATGTTTAATTGTTCCCATTTGCAGCTTTATAGGTTTAATACAGGAAACAAAAGCCGTGCAAGTAGTTTTGGGCTCTCCAAGGTTATGGGCAAGGTGGAATTGCTGCCCTGTAAATGTAAATGTGTCACCAGGGTCCAACTGCTCCTGATGCTGCCAAACGTGGGGTGACAGGCTCAGGGCTGGCTGGGGAGCAGTCTCTGTGAGTTTTTCAGGAGGTAAACCTTGTAAGAAGCATCTCCAGGTTCATTTTGAGGCAGGGATGTTCCACAGATTAAAATCTGTTAGATTTGAAATCAAATTTGCTGCATCAATCAGCAGCAAGTGAGAAAAGCTCCGGCCTAGGGAAATAACTCGTGATGAAATCAGCCTCTTAAAGGCTTCGAGAGTGGCATTTAGGGCAGTTTTACCTTTTCTTCTTCCCTAATTTCTGATTTGACTTTTCCTGCCAATTGTTTTAGCTATTGATCAGGAGGGGAAGGATGGGAATGCAGCATCGAGTGATGGTCACACGATGCTGTTAAATGTGAATTGCAAATAGCAGCAGGCAGCATTCATCTGAGGAACTGCAGGAAAAACCCTGGAAAAGACAGAGGATGTGAGAGAAAAAGGGAAATTCTGCTGGAAAAAACAGCTGAGGTGGTGCTACAAGGAAGGCAGAACCCTGAGAATTGGATCAGCAAAGGGCTCCGGTACCTGAGCTTGTTAAACTTGAATATTCCTGCTCAATTAATTGAAATGGCCATTAATTAGTAAAGGAAGTGGAATTGTACTAATGGGCTGCATAAACTGAGGAATGAACTCAGCACCTTATGGTAACAATCCTTCTGCTCTGAGGTCCCACATGGAGACAAGAAAATAAATGAAGGAAAAACGGTAGAAAGGGGCTGTCAAAGGAGGAATCTGGCTCTGCTGGAGCTTGTTCCATCCAACTTTCCCTTTCTGTGTCACCACAAAAATTGTGCTCTGCTTTTGGGCCATCCAGAGATTTGTTTTGGTGATTTTGGGGGTGATAACCACTTTCCAACCTCCTCTGCTCTGATTCTATATCAGTATTTCACTCTATTTCTCAGCCAGAGAGATGGTTCAAAGATAAAGAGAGAAGAAGTTCAATAAGCACAAAGATTTCAAAATTATGTATTATGAGGATTAGGACAGCAGAGGCAAAGGGAATAAAAGCTGAGAGGTTTCAGGTCTGTTCCCAAGCAAAATTTCTCGAGGGAGCAGGGAAAAAATTACACGGCAGCTAAAAATGAAAACAGCCAAATAAAATGCACACAGAGATAAGAATTGGGTATTAGCTTTAAAATTCGATTTTGTGCCTTCCCAGCTGGAGATTTGAAGGGTTTGGAAGCAGATCCCAAACCTAAACACTGAGGGGAGGAAAGAGAAAAGTGGAAGAGAAGGTGATGGGTGCAAAGGATTCCATATACAGTGGGTTAGGATGATATTCCCATTTAAGCTGGAAATGGAGTTTTCCATTGGAAAATTGAAAAGTTGGGCCTGTTTTTAGTGCTGGGTGCATTGTGCTCTCTCGATTAATTCCTTGTATCCTAAACACTTTTTCTGAAATAAATCTGTCTGAACCTTTCCATAAAACTCTCAAAGAGGGCAAACAGCCCCAGCCACGCTCTGATTTTGCTGTGAGGAGCATTTGGGGTGGCGCTTCATTTGCATTTTCATCACGTATGCAAATGTTTGTTTTATTTATCTGGGAGCTGTCAAAGCTGTGCTAACGAGCCCTTCAATAAAGCCACAGAAAATGCCACCAAAACAGCAGCAATAAATAAAAAACTATCACACCCTTCCTCCTTCTCACTCCTGTGCCACGTTCTGTACGAATCCAAGCCCCAAATTATCAATATTTTTAGGGCAGAGCATCCTGTGAGGCGCTGGCAGAGGATTAATCAGAAAACAGCCAACACTGAGGTTCTGCCTGTTCCCAAATGCTCTGCTGCCCCGGGATGGGAGCAAAACTGTGGGGAGAAGGCTTCTTCAGAGGAAATCGGGAACATCAGTGGAAAAAACAACCTCCCAACCCCATGGGTCCTGCCTCAATTGTCTGCAGGAAAACGGAGAGCAGCCCTGTGTGCTGCGGTTTCAGACTGTCGAATGTGAGGTATTTTTGGTGGCTGCTCTTTGAGCAGAGCTCCTTTCATGAGGAACACCAAAGAGCCCTCAGATGGCAGCGATGTTCCTTTGTGTCTGGGCTCTTTTTTTTTTCACAGCTGTTCAGAAATCTAAACCCAATCTCTCCAAACTGCATTTTCCGTTCCCCACGCTGAGCTGAGACAGTGAAATCACTCCCTAACCTGAGCAAGAACCCTTTTAGCTCAATATTCAGGGTGGATTTTTGTCCTTTTTTGTCCTGTAAACCAAGCAGGACAGCAAGGGAGTGAAAAATGTTGATTTTAAATTTTTCCCACTGGAATGGCCACCGTCAGGAATATTCAGGGATTTTCTGCACAGATCTGTGGAAACTGAAGATATTGTTGGTCCCTCAGTGCCAATAACATCTCAAAGTGTATTTTCTCCCCACATTTATTTATTTCTTTGCTATTGTCAATAGATCAGTGGGAGCTTTCATATTTTACCAGAGTCATTTGAGTTTAAAGCTCCCAGGAGAAGCACAGAGAGAGAATTTAAGTGGTTTTATCAATAAAATGCTGTGATTTTTATCACTTTTAAACTGTGCCATTTATCTCCTGCTACAAGTGTATTTTTGCGTGTAGAACCCGTGAATTTTCACTTACTGCTGCATCTTCACTGATGCACTCATAAGAAGCAGTGATTTGTAGGAACTTTGTACCCAAATATTAGGATTTTGGAGAAGGATTAATCCTCACTGAAATCAGCTTGGAACTGTTGGGATTGAAACCCCTCCATGGCTGTAATTAGTCACATTTTCACTTGATTGCTGGATTTATTAAACAGTGGTGCTGGGCTGGGAGGGGTAAATTAAATCTGTCACTTGCTGGACCAAGAGCGGAGGAGAATGAACATTTTAAACCTTTGAAATTTCCAGTTTATTCCCAGCAAAGCCCAGGCATGGATCTGGAATCTCAATCTGGAATCCAACCATCCCAGGACCAGATTTTCTCTCAATTTTGCACCCTGGGGATCGAGAGTTTGTCTTTGGGCTGTGTCTGTCAGGAAATTGTAAAAGATAAAAACTTGCTGTTATGCAGATTTCCTGCAAAATTTTACAGGCCAGAGATTTTGGGAAAGATCCCAGACCTCGATGATTTAAATTTTGTGCACAGAGGTGCCCCCGAGGAAAGGTTCATTTTTCACCCAGCAATTAATTGGTGTGGCTGTGAGATGATTGTGCACGCACGGTCTCCACCACGTTTTTAACCAATTTTAACTGAGTAAAACTTGGAGTGAAGTGTGTCCCCAAGGTTTTGGGGCAGTTTCAGTGCTTTTGAGAAAAGATTTAATTTCTCTGCTTGTCAGCTGCACAGTGCAGTCTGAAATGAGCCTGTTTCAGGGGATGAATGGATGGAAATTCAAAGAGAGAGGTGGAAAAGATTCCACGGAGTCTCCTCTTTCTTCCTCCCATCCATTAAAAGCCCAAATCTCAAATTTGGGATATATTTAGTGCTTAATTACATTTAGTTTAATTATGTGGCATCCTTAATCTGAAAGATAAAAAAAAATAGAGATGTGTTTTTACGGAAAGCTGTAGGCAGGGGCTGGGAAAGGGGGATTTGGAGCTTTTCTGAGTGGGGTGGGACAAAACTTAAATGGTAACTGTAGGGCAGGGAACAGGGAAAAGGGAAAAGGGAAAAGGGAATAGGGAATAGGGAATAGGGAATAAGGAATAGGGAATAGGGAACGGGAAATGGGATAGGGAATGGGGAACAGGGAAGAGGGAAAAGGGAATAGGGAACAGGGAATGGGGAATGGGGAATAGGGAACAGGGAATAGGGAATAGGGAATGGGAACAGGGAATAGGGAACAGGGAACAGGGAACAGGGAGCAGGGAACAGGGAATAGGGAACAGGAACAGGGAACAGGAACAGGAATAGGGAATAGGGAACAGGGCACAGCCTCACTGTGCCCCTGCTCTCACCCTGCTGGACCCAGGGAATCCTCTGAATCCAGGCAGGCAGCCTGGCTGAGTCCCACTGTCTCTGGGGGAAGTTTCCTTTCCAGCCACTTTCTCAGCTGAATCTCGATATTTCCATTGGTTTCACTCTTGTCTGGGGTGTTTCAGTTCTTTTCCCACACCTTCTCTCGAAGGTTCAGCCTTTTTCCAGCTTTTCAAGGGAAGAGCTGCTCTTCTCTCCATTTCCATGCAAGAAAATCAGAAACAAGTGTGACACTCGTACAGAATTGTATGGCAATTATGAGCGAACTTCCATTTCCTTTAATGAGGCAGAGGCAAATTACCTGGCTCCTTTTTTTCTTTCCCTGAGACAGAAATTTCCACTTGGTGTAATTCCTAATTTTCTGACCGAGCAATGTTTCCTACAGATGTCCCAGTTCGTTTGTAATTGTTTTCTGTTATCTCTGTGACGAATGTTAAAGGACTGCACTTAGAGGCCAATGAGGATATTAGGAGATTTTTATATGCCACAGGTTTTATATAGGAAATGTGGAAATTAAATTAAGCTTCAGTCCCCTGGAAATTTATATCTTGGCCCTTGTTATACTTCATCTATTTAATTAAAATGATAACATATTGGGCTGCAGTTGTAAAGTTGTTTTAAAAGGAAGTGATATCTTCTGGGGCCTTATTTGGGATGTGAATTAAAAGATGTGGAGATGCAGAAAGAATAACAAGGTCTGCTGGGAGAACTTTTGTTGAGGGTTTATTGAGACCTCTGGTAAATTCAGATTAAAATGTCTCCCCCAATGAAGCTTTGCTGTAATTGTCACTGCTGCATTAACAGTGGAACAGAAGTGTTTTCCTGAGCTTTCCCCTCGTTTTCCTGAGCTTTCCCCTCGTTTTCCTGAGCTTTCCCCTCGTTTTCCTGAGCTTTCCCCTTGTTTTGCTGTTCCAGTCACAGCCCCAGAACTATCCCAGGTCATGGAGCCGTGATTGGGGTCTGCCTGGGATGAAGAGGAACGGGACAAGAGACAGCCCTGGGAATGACAAGTCCTGATGTCCTGATTCAGATAAATCTGGTGGAGGATGAGCATTCCAGGAGGGATTTCCCCATGGAAGGGGTTGTTAAACTTCGGAGAAGTTAAACTTTGGAGAATTTTAACAAGGGAGAAAAAATCTCCCTAAGGCAGCTCGCAGTGTTTTTCTGTCCGTGCAGGGGTTTGTGCTGCCTGGAATGCAGAATGGGAATCTGCCTGGAAAAACGAGGATTCCTCAGAGATTTCAGGGTACAACTCACAGTGAAGGAATCTGTGAGTTTACCTGATTTAGTACAACATTCAGGCATCTTTGTCACAGTGATTTTTTCCGTTTCAGGGAGGTTTGGAGTGCCCATCCCTGGAGGCGTCCGAGGAAGGGCTGGAGGTGACACTGAGAACTCTGGGCTGGGGACAAAGTGGGGAAGGGGCACAGGAGGAGCTTTTCCATCCTCAGGGATCCCCTGGTCATCTGTAGGATGGTGCAGCAGCTTTCCATGGATGTCACAGCTGCAGCAAAGCCGGGAAAAGGAGCAGATCTGGTTCCTGCAGGTCCCAAAGGGATTTGCTGAACCGTCACTCTCAGTTCTGCTCTCCTGTCTCATCCTCCATCTCCTGTCGCTGCAGCACCAACACCTGAGCTCTGTTTTCGTGCAGGTAAAGGTGATGGATGTTCTGTGTCTCCCCCAGCTTTCCTCTCTCATCTTCCCTGGTTTCCAAGGCGATGGGAAGGGAATGTGCAAAGGGCCGCAGATTTTCATTTCGTTTGCATTCGGCAGCAATGGAAGTGTCTGTGATGGCCATAAAAAGAGGAATGTACAATCATAGGAATGAGTGAGGTACAGAAATTACAGAAATCAGACAGCAGTGATGGCCAGGAACTGTCACTCTGATCACATTTTCATTGTGGAATTGAACACAATTGACCACAAAAACAAAGCATAAAGCAGTCAATTCCCAGACAAACAGAGACCTCTCTCATTTTCCAGCCCTTCCTTGCCCCGGGGTCAGGGGTTTGGGGAGCAGCAATGTTTAAATGAAATCCACAGGCACAGATTCCCAGGATGGTGAAGGAATTGTGTCCCAGAGGGATCAGGGAGCACCATTGGTGCTCAGAGTGAGAAACCCAACACAGAAAGATTTTCTCTGTGAGGTTCTTTGCCGTGGAACGCTTTAAAATCATCTGAAAATGCATTTAATTCAAGAAACTCTGCCTGGGCTCCACTTTGGGGTGTGAATCCATAATGAGGAACTGGGATCCCTTGGTCCCACCTGCTCAGACCCCACAGTTCTGCAGGAGCAGCATCTCTGGGTTTGAGCAGAGATGGAACAAATCCCTGTTTTCCTCTGGTGCCAAAGGAAGGGTTTTCTGTCTCCCAGCTGTTAATTCCTCGGCCATTTCCATTTGTACAGCGTGAAATTATTAACAGAAAACAATTCAGGCTACTCAAAAAGTGCCTTCTCTTTGTATCTAGAGAATCTTTTTTAATTTTTCAGAATATTTTTCCAAAGTCTGGTGCAGCTCTGGGGCTGGTGGCTCCCCCCGGGGCCACTGTGGCTGCCAGGGCTGTTCCCCACAGCGTGGAAGCTTCAGGAAAATGTCACCTAATTAAAAAAAATTAGGCAAATTACACCTAATTTTAGAAATTGCTCACAGCTCTGCCCAAACTCTGCTGGTCGGGGTGTTCTGATTTCCTTTGTGAAGGCAGCTCTTGCTCCTGTCCCTGGTAGTGGCACCTCATGTCCTTTTCTGCAATTGTCCAAAGCTATTTCCACCAAATATCGCCAAATCAGAGAAAAATCCACATCCCAGCTCCTCTCCCTTCTCTCAGCCAGCTCCAGTGAGAGAATTTTCCCCATCACATTGTGACAGAATCGATCTGTAATTACAGGAAAGTCCTTAAACAATATAATCCTCACAGCCCCCACAGGAAATGTGAAATCCTTTTCCACACATCGATCCCATAACTTTCCTTCTGCTCCAGGAAGTTCCCCACTAAAGGGCAAATTTCTGATTCATTAAATAGATTTTATTTTAAGATGGATGGTTATGAAGCTGGCCAAGATTGTTGTAATATCCAAAACCCTCCATTTGTCAATTTGCCTGCAAGAAGAAACAATGAGAAAGAGCTTCTCTGTCAATATTTATGATATCAAATATTTAACAATGGTTTCTTGGCAGCTGGGCTGTAAAACAGGGCTGTTGATCTTGGATCCAATGGTTTGTTTTATTAGGTTGAAAATGAAATCTGCAAATGGCAAGAACGGTGCTTAAACAACAGGAAAATTTGTGTAGCAATTGCTGTTTAATGAGGAAGCTCAGTAGCAGATAATTGCATAAAAAGTACTTTAACGCTCACTTAAAAACATTGTTGCGAGGTTGGGTCTGTAATTAGATTATAATTATAAGCAAACATGAAATGGTGATTATTCTCAGCAATTTGGATGGGTTTTTTCGGAGCTCTGGAGCTCCTTTTTTTCTGTGTGAGGCATCTTGGTGAGGATTTCTGTGCTCCTTCTGTCCCTCTTGGACAGATGGACAATCCAGTGTTTATTTGAAATAAAATGCATTTCTGCTGAACTGTCACTCAAACTGTCAACAAAAAGGGACAATTTTACCATCAAAAAAGAAAAAAAAAATTTTTGAAAGGATGAAAAAAATCTATTCTCTTTAGTTGTGGTAAAAGTGATTACAGAACAACAGGTTCAGGTATTCCATGGGTATGAAATATTTCTGGCCAAAGCTGCTCCTCTCGAGGTGTTTGGTGCTCAGGATGGTGTCAGGATCAGGGGCAGCCTCTGAGTTTGGTTTGCAAGTAAAGAATCCTTTGGCTGATTCTGCCTTATTTAAATTTTGTGGTTGAATCTCTCTCTTTCAGCTCTGAAGAAAGATGATTAAATTCTCTCTTTTTCTCCCTCTCTCCGTTACCACCACCCCAGCCCCTCACATGGCATTAGAAGCTCATTTCATTAATTTTATTTATAATTAAGCAGCGATGTATGGCTGTGTTTGAAGGATGTTCTCAGCTCTTTTGGAGATTCTAAGCAGGGTGCATTAAGGTTAATTACCTAATAATTTACAGTATCAATGCACTCACAGTCACTTTGATCTTCACTAATTGGGCCACTGAACAAAATAAATAAGAGTTTGCAATTTCCCAGCACTGTGCCCATGAAAGAGCCCTTTATGGCATTTGTGGTGTCCTTTCTCTCTCCTTGGCCTCTGTGGCTCATGGGAAGCTTTCAGCAGAGAAAAACAGGAGGAGCAGAAAGTGAAAACCCCGAGCCCAGGAGACACCAACCTGTGCTTACAGAGACGGTAAAAAAATCAGATTTTGACATTTTGCTGCCACAGATGTCAAATACTTCACCTTTCTTTTCTCTCATCCTTCTCTTTGGTGCTCACAATCCATTCAGGAATTTCCCATTAAAGCTCCCTCCAAAGTTTCACTCCAGAATGGAGCAGACATTCCTCCTCCAGCTGGGTTCCAGCCTCAGAATTTGAAATAAAAACTTGGGGCTTTTCAATTCCTCACCAAGGGAAATGAGAGTTATTTGGGGACTAGATTCCCCTGATTGCCACCACTGTCCAACGTTTCTTAAATTCTTTTAAAGAAAGTTATATCAAAGTGAGAGAGGGAGAGTGTAAAGTTATTTTTCTCATTTTTGGCTTCTTTTATTGCAGGAAAAATCTTGGTGGAAAGCAAAAAAAAAGGAAAAGGATGGAATGAGGATGATTTTTTCCTCAAAAAATGAGGAACTTGGACTGGCTCAGAAGGTATTTTTACTTATTAATATTTTTAAATGCTCTCCATTTAAACTCTTAGATTAGATTGTAGTTGGACAGATTTGTAGGTTTTTGAAACTTTCTTGCTTTAGACATTTTCCTCCAATATTTTCAAGGGAAACTCTCAGAAAAGTGAGGCAAAGAGGAGCTCTGAGCTGTTCTTCGTTGTTCAGTGGTATTTTACTTAAACAAACTTCAATTAGAAAAAAAAAACCCAGAATTTATACAGAGGCCCTGAACACTGATAAAACCTTGGGTGTAACATATAATAAAGTTTCCACTCTTAAGGATCAAAACCTGCTCATTCTCGAGGATTCATTTAAAACAAAATTGTCAAACAAAGGGTGATTTATTGGGGAGAGACTTCAACAAAGCACTCACTTCATCTTTCAAATGTTGTTGTAACACCCAGTGGGGGACTGGGCAATTTTTATATTTAAGGGGAAATCGATATAGTTGATTACATAAAATAAAAGTGCTCCAAAGTGAACTGTTACTGAATCTGGCTGCAGGAAAAATGCATTGTTTTAAATAAAAAAAAAAAAAAAAAAATAAAAATCAGGGTGAGTTTCTTGCAGGCAGCCACGATGAGGAGAGCGCACAATGGGCAGCAGGAATTGCACTTTTGATCCCAAAAACTCTGCCAGGAGTTTGGAAAAGCTTTTTATGGCCTTGTTTCTTTCTCGTGCAAACACTCCCTGCAGCAGAGCCGTTTGCTGAGGGCTTTGATTTCACTGGAACATTTTAATGGATTTTTATTCTTACATCTCTTCCATGAGATGCACGCAGCAGTCGATCAAATTAGGGTCAAAATCCTAATCCCAACCAAAAGAGTGGTTTTAGGGCAATTGTGGAGGGCACAGCCCTCAGATTTAGGTCTGAGTGTCCTCACCAAAAAGCTGTGAGCTCCATCCAGCATCCCTTCCACCCTGCACCTCCCCAGGGGAAGGAAATTCAGCAGAACTAAAGGGTTATGAGAGACCTTAAGGAGCACCGTTCCACCCCAGCACTGAATTTCTGGTTTAATACTTTTATCAGTCTTATATAAAGTGACATTGGGTGATTAAACTGGCACCCAGATCACCCATGAAAACGTACAATGGTGTATTTAAAGGCATAGAATAATGAAAATTATGGTTTAGGCTGACACAACCCAAAATTTGGTATGCAAAGCAGCTGCTCCTAAATTTCTTTCAGGAGGTTTTTTTTGTTAAAACCATGCAGTTCCTTAAAAGAGAAAAAACAACCTGTCCGCCAGAGATACTTCAATTATCTTTATTTTACATTGTTTTTCTTCTGGAAATTATAGCAAAGAAGGTGCTCGGGATGCTTTTATCTGAAGCAATAAACCTCTGGGATGTTTGAGTGTAATTAATTGCATTGCTTAAAAGTCAGGGCTTCCAGCAGAATATACAATCCCTGACATTTTCGTTATGCATAAACTCGATTAGGCTCATGCCAGAATTAAGCCTGGGGATTGCATTTTCATTCCATTCTTAAATTTTCATGAAAACCAAAATGAGGGGAACTTCCAACAAAAGCTGAGCTTGAGGAAAAAGTGATGACGTGTTCTGAGGCTGAGGGATCTGAGGGCTGAGATCCCCGTGTCATAAATGCATTTCTGCCACGTTTGTCAGCTGTTAATTGACATTTCAAAAAACACATTTTAAATGCTCCAGAAGCAGCCGGGGTTTGTAAAGAAATAACAGCAAAGCTTTCTTTTAGAACACAGTTAAATCAACTCAATTTGTTGCTGAGTTATAAAGTAATTAAATGTTATTAGGGATGGGCTGGTCCCAGCCCAGAGGGATCCAAATGGGGCTCCAGGGGGAGTTTCACCCCAAAAATTCCTGTGGGGTTCAGAGAGGGTGAGGGAGCCCCAAAGGAGGGAATTGCAGCACCACCCACACCCAGGGCTGCTCTGCCAGGTGTTGATGTTTCATAAAACACTAAATTGGGTTATTGTGACCCAAATCGAGACAGGGAACTGAATCCTAAAGACCTGAGGGTGGAAAAAGGGAGAAGGCAGTGGGAATGGCAGCGTTTCACTGAACTTGCAGAGGGCTCGGAGTCCCAGCTCTGGCGGGGATTCTTCAATACTGAAGAATTGAATTTTCTATTTTTCAGTGGCTGAAGATCCCGATCAATCTGAACCTGGCCACAGGTTCTTAGAGAAACTGCCCTGAGCTGCTCCTGCTGAAGGTTTCTCGTGGCTCACCCTGAAATGTTATTTTTCTGCTTTTGCCCTGGGTTTTGACCTCCCCTGCTCCTGTTTGGGTGGGCTGCAGGCAGAGGATGGTGCAGCGCTCTGATCTCTGCCAGCAGCAGGAAATTGCTCCTGATCCCACACCATTCTCATGCTCACAGCCCCCACAGCACTCCCAATCCCTCTCCAGGTCTGTTCCCATTAACAGTGGGGTCATTCCTAAACTGCTTTTGCTCAGTTCCCTCCTCTCAGACAGGAGGGAGCAGCGACAGCTCTGAACTCAAACCCTCTTTGCCTTTTCCTGCTCTTTATCCCACTCCTTCCCCAGGCTGGGGGTCTGAAGGAGGGGGGCTTTACTAAAACTGAATTTTATCACCTTCACCTGCTCTTTATTTAGGATTCCGTTATCTGAGCCTGCCCATGGCCCCAGGGAGCCCTGGCAGTGAGTAGAACTGGGTAAAACCCAGTGGTGATTTGATGTTTCTTTGTTAATCAGGGCTAATTTATCCCTATGCTTTCCTCTGGTTGGGGAATGGACAATTAACAGCCAAGTTCCAGGAACCAAGGCTTTTCTGAGCCCCTTTAGGAGATATTTCTCTCATGTGCCTGTGTTTTTGAGACTGTTAATTTGATTTCCATCGTCCTTAGCTTTGCAAAGTGGTGAATACAAAATCACAGCGTGGTTTGGGTTGGGAGAGACCTTAAAGCTCATCCCATGGATCAAAAGATCCACGTGCAAGGCACAAAGATCCATCAATTCAGTGTGATGGGGAACGAGGGATGAAGGTTTTATCAGCAGCTCATGGGAAAATTATTTTATTTCATGTTCAATCTGATGGCACTGGGGTTTGACACCGACTGCAAAACCTAAAGCAAAAATTTCACCCAAACCCTTTGGAATCAATGTGATTCCTGACTTCAGTCAGGCCAGGATTTCTGCCCAAATTTGTTTTAACTGAAATGCATAGGTAATTTCTAGATCTCTCTGATTCCCCCTAGGATTCTGCCAGACTCACGGCAGTTTTTCTGCCTCCCAGGATGGTTTTTGTGAATCCCAAAAGCTTCCATTTTGCACATAAGAATTAGATCAAATAAAAAAAAATAGCATGAAGCGCCTTCCAAAATCCAAAGGCCAAAAATTCATAGATTATTTATACATAGATTATTCTTTATTAAGTAACAACGAGATAATAAATAAATTTATGAATTCACATGACCTGTACAAGGAGCTGGGAAGCTTTTGTACCAAGTTTGGTACCAGTTATTTGGATTTCATCTTTGTTAATAAACATATGATCTAAAATTATGTACAGTTGTGGAATTAAGGCAAAACCAGATAAAAGACTTTGAACACAACAGAAGGGTTGGGAAATACACAGAAATACAAACAAATAAAGGGGATCTCGTCTCCAGCTGACCAAGTGGTTGTGTCTGAGGAAGGAGTCCCTCAGGGTTTGAATACAGCAGTTACCATGGATCACATTAATTAAAATTGAAGAACGAGTGTGAGGTGCCCTGCAGGGCAAAGCTGTGCCTGAAGGATCCCCTCTGACCCCGGTGAGCTTTGTCTGTGTGGTTAAAACCTGTCATAGTCTGCTTTTCCTTCCAGAAATCAGCACATGGAAAAGAGGAACACCTTCCACACCCAACCCCTCAGATTTGTGGGGCTGGACTCGGCTGTGACTGAGCTCAAACATTGGGGTGAACCCTCCAACACACAGCACGCAGAGGAGAGCTCGAGCAGCCATGTGGCATCAACAATTCCCTCTCTCAAGACACAGACACGAGTGACCAATCTATCAGTGCCCAGCTCTTTGGCAGGGACACACTGATTCTTGATCTCACTGAGCTCAAACTCTCAAAAAAAAAACCCTCTTTCCCCTCAATTTGGGCACCAGTCTTTTCAGAGTTACAGAAAATCCACTTCTTCCATGGATTCGATGAGTCCAGAGGATGAAAGTTGGAATCAATCTCGCAGTCACAGAT
Source organism: Malurus elegans (assembly GCA_013397995.1). Taxonomy (NCBI): domain Eukaryota; kingdom Metazoa; phylum Chordata; class Aves; order Passeriformes; family Maluridae; genus Malurus; species Malurus elegans. Next base: position 96,398 of record VZRP01004609.1, read on the forward strand.
ATTTATTGTCTGCTTTAGTCTCAGCCCACAGATATTGTATTTGAACACACAGAACTCTGTGGAGCTTCTGGAAAGTTCAGGAGGGGCCAAAATCCACAGAGAGAGAATCCAAATTCACCCATGAGAAACCAAAAAGGAAACCATGGTGACGAAATGATCTTCACTTGACAGAGGCGAGGGCGAGTCCGCGCCTGGCTGGAGTCACGGCAGCTCACAGGGGGAACACCAGGAAGCCAGAGAATGTCGAGTACTGCCATCCTCCCACCAGGTTACCTTTCTCCAGCTTCAGGTACACCTTGTCCTCCTTGTCCAGGTAGAGCAGGACCCCGTTGGTGGCGGCTTCACGGGTGACGTCCTTGTCCCCGGCAAAGGCAGAGATCACGGGCTTCCCGTTCAGCATCAAATTCACCTGCAACAGAACCACCCCTGAAAGCTCCAATTAACAGAAAAACATCCAGGACTACCCCTGAATATTAACTGCAGCATAGGGGAACAATCTTCAGTGTTTTGTTGGTTGTTTTAAACTATTAATGACATTTATTTGGCGCAAGCATGCTGATTTTCCATGGGCTAGACACGCAGCTGAGCGAGGCATCAGCTCAGTTTGTATCACTTTGCCTATTTCAAGGGTTATTCAGCCACAAAGGAGGGAATAAAAAGATATTTTGAAGTTCTGTGGTCACCCAGAGATGTGACACGAGGTGTCACAGCGGGCTAGGGGCTCACATTCCCTGGGAACAGAATGAATGTCGCTCCCGAGGGTGATGGCAGCTCAGTTCTGAGGTTTAGAACAGATTTTTACCTTTATAAACTGCCTCTATTTCTCCATAAAACACTTCAGCAAGCCAGCACGGCTCTGCTCTGGGAGCAGCACCTCTAAATAAAGACAGGCAGGGCTGGGGGAACGGGCACATCCAGGCATTTTTCATTTCCCCCATGGCAAACCCTCAGCTTCCCTCTGTTTTTTCCTTCCTAAGCAGCTCTAAAGCAGTCACTGAGGGGTGAATTATGGGATGTTTACCCCTATCCACTGTGCTGGTCTGGCAGGTGCTCCCGTTAATTTGAATGAATGAATGAATTAGTGCCCAGCAGAAGTTGGGGCAGCAGAGTTTGGTGTTTATTTGGGATTCATCAACCTGGGAAATCCACTCCATCAGGCATCCCCAGGGCACCCACTGCAGTTTAATGATGTTTAATGGCTCTGGCAGATGTTGTGGGGGCACAGGAACATCACTTGTGTGGGAAGCCTGCAGGTGATTTAGGACGGGCTCAGTCTGGATGTGGCTGAGACTCAAAGCGCTTTGATCCTCTCCTTGGTTACCCCACACACAGAAAAAGGGCATCAGGGCTTTACTCATTGTTTAATTCGGGTTTATCTCACTCCTTCTGGCCCATCTCTTCAGGTCAGGCTCCCCTGCAATCATCTGACAGCACTTTAATGACAGCAGAGGAAACACCCCAGGTTTGCACCCCATGGTCTCGCACTGCTCCAAAGTAGAGCCAAGCAAATCCGTCCAACGCTGCACAATCTCTTGCCCAGGAGAGATTTCAGACCATGCCACAGTCTGGAACATTCCCTGAGCCCCAAACTCTCAGGTTGAGATCCTGGCTGGTGAAACACCAGATCACTGCACAATCTCCTGCCCAGGAGAGATTTCAGACCATGCCACAGTCTGGAACATTCCCTGAGCCCCAAACTCTCAGGTTGAGATCCTGGCTGGTGAAACACCAGATCACTGCACAATCTCCTGCCCAGGAGAGATTTCAGACCATGCCACGGTCTGGAATATTCCCTGAGCCTCAAACTCCCAGATTTGAGTTCCTGAAACACCAGAGTTTGAGCTTCCAGACTCAAACCTTGGCATCTTTCTTGCTGATGTGAATTTTAAACCCAGTGGCTGACACACACGCTTATTCAACCTTCAGCACTCAAGAGAGTGAAGACAGCAAATCCGGAGTGAAGAGAGCAAATCCTGAGCACATTAAACAGTTTATAAACTGACTCATGATAGAGATTTTCATGGGATCATTGTTTCATTCAAGGCCTGGTTGGGATCAGGATTTTACATTGTGCTCCAATGGGGGATTTCACCAGGGATGGGATCATGGCTTGCCCCAGCTCCCTCAAATCTCCACCCTTCACACTTTGCCCTGGAGCTCCACTGCACCCCAGAGCCAGAGCTGCCACTGAGAAATGTCTGATTTCTCCTGCAGAAATCCTGCTCAGCTCAGCCTGGCAGACTCCAAACCCCATCCAGGAGGAGGAGGGAGCAGGGGGAAGCATCATCCCCCTCATGGGTGGGAAAAAGAGGAGCCACAGATGTCACCCCAGCCCTGGAGGTGCCACAGGCGCTGGCAGGAGGATGGAGGAATTACTCTCAGGAATTTGCTGCTGGCTCAGGAACTCAGAGGCTTTTCCCTCTTCAATTTATTTATTGAGCTACAGCAGAAAGTGCAGAATTGCCCTTTTTTTCTAAGAGATGGCACATCTTTTATACATTAAATGGTGAGAAAATAAGTTTAAACAGGTCTAAAGGTTTCCTAGAAGACAGGGCTATGCCCAACCTTGGTCATCAGCAGACTGAGGTTGTAACCGGGTACCTGGCACCAGGAGCCAGGGCACAAACCATTACAAAACCACTCAAATCTGGTTCAGAACCCCAGAATTCCTGTGTTCCACACTGCAAGTTTAACCTGCAGCAAAATACGACTCTTTTAAGTGAAATTCAGAGCTCTCTTTCACTCTGGATCACTCATTCTATTGAATGCTTTATGTCACCCCAGACCCTCATGGCACAGAAGTGGAGCTGTGGTGATTTATCTGAGCTGAGGGTGCCTTATTTCAGCTGTTTTCTTTAAATTATTGACTCCACTGCTGGGAAGCCAACACCACAGATTGCTGTCAACGAAGCTATTTTTCCTTAAAATCACATAAAATCCTCCTGTGCTCAGTCAAGATCCTATCCCAAAATAAACAATTTAAATAAAGATTTTATAATCATACCCGATCAACATACCTGAATTGTTTGACTCTGGTAGACTTTAATGACGTGAAAATTGAAACTGTAAATTCCTTTCCTTGGTGACACAAAGACAGACTCCAAGGTGAAAAAATTGCCCACGTTTACCAGGATCTACAAACAGAAAAATATAACACAGGGATTAGTGCAGGTAGTGAGTGCTAAACAAAAATACAGATTGTTAACTTTAGAAACCATTCATCCATGGAAATCTTTTCATCCACATCTATGCTGGTTTGTTCATTTTCTCTCAATTGCATTGGCATAGTTCATAAAATGGGTATTTAGTTGTATTTATTGTACAACTTTACTACAAATAAGCCAGGGTGGGAATTATCCCTTACTTTACTACTACACTGTGCCTTCAAGTGCTTTCTTCTGTGTGTGTGAAAGGAGTTTAAAAAGGCATTTTTGTCCATCTTTCCCCCAAAATGGCATCCAAACACCAATTCTGGGAATGGCGCCATTGCCAGAATGGCAATTCTGGAATAACTTTTGACTAAAGAGCAATGGCCAAGCCAACACTGCCTTCTCAAAGTGCCAGGTGTGAGGGAGGACTGTGAGAACAACACGAGACATTCCCAATTCACAGCCAGCCCGAGTCACTGGAACATCTGGCACATCCCAGCACAAACTGCCTGTGAGCCTCCCGTTGTTGTTATGAGCGCTAATAATAATTTGGGTTTGATTAAACGGAGACAATTAACTGAGGAGAACATTTTAAATGAGCATGATCATCATCCGTATGTTACACACCTCGGCAATGACTGCACCTTGCTTTCCTCTCACTCAGTTGTGCTTTATTTGCTTTATTTTTAATTGATATTTCCAGGCTCCCTCGTGCCGGGCACAGCCCTGCAAAGCCTCTGGGACAGTCCGTGGAGCCGGAGGCATTCACAGCGCCGGCGCTGAGCTGTGTGACACCCCTGGCTCGGCTGTCACCACAATTCACTGCCCGCGACAGCAGCGAGTGGGAACAGGAGAACCATCAGCCCAAGGGCTCTGGAGCTGCCCCGGGGCAGGAGCTGACCGCGGTTTGGCATCTGCACTTTGACATCGGTGCTGAGCGGAGCTGGAATGGGATGTACGCTGGGAAACTTCAAGGATTTTCCCGAAAAATTCTCTCTTTTTCCCCCCGTCAAAAGCTGCACAAACCCTACACGGGCTGCCCTGAGATCCCGCTGTGCCCGAGCCCCTCGGGGCGATGTCACCCCGCCGGTGCCACCGAGCGCTGCCAGCCTGGCACCTCCCGGGCTCTGTCCCCGCAGCACCGCGGGGCCGGGGGGCAAACGGGGAACTTCCACAGGCCCCCAGCCTCCTGTCCCCGTGCCCGAACCCTCAGCCCCGGCGTGGATCCCCCCTGCACCCCAGCTTCTCCCCGGGAAAGGGCGAGGCTTGCCGGCGGCACCTGTTGGCCCGGGCGCGGCGCTCACCTGGTCGAAGTAGATGATGCGCGTCTTGTTGCTCATCTCGGAGGGCTCGTGGTTGGTGCTCCGCACGGCCGAGAAGGCCACCTTGGAGTTGGCCGCCCGCACGGAGATGCCGAGCGGCGAGGAGGACGCGCCCTTGGCGTCGGGGGCCGGGTTGGAGTCGCAGACCACCAGGCACTTGCCCTCCAGGACGATGGGCTCGGTCTCGTTCTGCGCGGAGGCGGCGCGGCCGCCCAGCGCCAGGGCCAGCAGCATCGCGGGCAGCAGCCGCCAGCCCATGGTCCGCACCCGCGGCCGCCGCTCCGCGCCCCGCTCCGGCCACCGCGGGAGGCTCCGCGCACGGCTCCGCGTTCCTCCGCTCCGGCTCCTCCGCACCGCGCTCCTCCGGCTCCGCTCTCCGCGCTCCTCCGCTCCGGCTCCTCCGCACCGCGCTCCTCCGGCTGCGCGCACGGCTCCGCGCTCCTCCCCTCCGGCTCCTCCGGCTGCGCGCACGGCTCCGCGTTCCTCCGCTCCGGCTCCTCCGGCTGCGCGCACGGCTCCGCGTTCCTCCGCTCCGGCTCCGCGCTCCTCTGTCTCCGCGCTCCTCTTCTCCGGCTCCACTCTCCGCCGGTTTTTCTCTCTTCTCTGCTGCTCTTTGCCTCCTCCTCCCACCGACGTCGTCGTCTTCTTCTTCTTCTTTTGTTCCTCTCTTTTCTTTCTTTCTTTCTCTTCTTTCTTTCTCTTCTTTCTTTCTCTTCTTTCTTTCTCTTCTTTCTTTCTCTTCTTTCTTTCTCTTCTTTCTTTCTCTTCTTTCTTTCTCTTCCCGGTCCTTTGCCGAGCTCTTTAAAACGCGCCGCAAAAAGCTGGCGAGCCAAATACGCGCTGTCCACAAAGCCCTTTCCTCCCCTCTCTCCTCATCAAAAAGGAGCGTGAGAAGGGGAGGTGGCGAGTAAAAAAAAAAAGCCTTCAGGTGAATTTATTGACGAGAGAGAGAAACGAGAGATCGCGTAGAAATAAACCCGTTTGGCTGTGCCATGATTGCGATCGGAGCGGGAGATCCGGGATGCTCGGAGCGGAGCGGAGCGGCGGCACCTTCCCCAAAGCTGCCAGATGGTGTTCTGACAGCCCGACAGGGCGCTGCGCACTCCTCTCCTGCCTCTTCTGACTCTCCTGTCTTTCCTGCCGCTCCCTCTCTCCTGTCTCTCCCGTCCTTTCTGCCTCCCCCGTCCTTTCTGTCTCTCCCTCTCTCCCCGTCACCAATCCCCCTTTCCCCTCCCCTCCCCAGCAGTTGTGTCATAACGAACCTGCCCAGCTCCCACCCAGCCCCGCACGCTCCAGGTTTCGTTCCCAGCCCTCCCCTCGGAATCGCCCCCAACTCACGCACACCCTCCCGGGCAACTTGGGAAGCGGCGGCAAAGCCCGAGGGAAAGCGCCAGGACATTGCAGCATCCCCGAATTTTAGGAGGAGGAGGAGGGGGAGAAAGGGGAGAGCACTGCAGCACCTGAACCTGCAGGATTCCCCCGGGGCACGGAGCTCCTGGGCAGCTGTTGGCAGCTGGGCTTTGGGCAGGACACCCCGAACAAGCAGCTTTCTCAAATCCCTCACACCCTGAGGTCACAGCAGCGCTTTCCTGTCTGCTCCGTGAGGATGGTGCCAGGTGCCACCTGATGGTGCTGCCACAGGGCAGCTTCTGCTTATTCCGTGATTGAACTCCTCTATGAACAGTTTATTTCTGTGATGTGTGCTGTACTCAATGATTGTATTCCTCTGTCTGTGAACAGTTTATTTTTGTGATGTGTGCTGTATTCCATGATTGTATTCCTCTGTCTGTGAACAGTTTATTTTTGTGATGTGTGCTGTATTCCATGATTGTATTCCTCTGTCTGTGAACAGTTTATTTTTGTGATGTGTGCTGGGAGGGTTGGGAGGCTGAGCAGGCACCTGGGCTTATTCCTCCCATGATTTTTGAGATTATTAAAAGCACAAGGGTTTGGTGCTGCTGATGGTTTCTAGACAAGATCCCTCCTGCATCACCTGGCCCCATTTGAAAAAGCCTCCTGGAAAAACCCAAATTCCTCTCAGGGATGTACAGAAAGGGCACAGCGCTTCCAGAAACACAACTGGCTACACAGATTTCCACCAAAACAAACAGAGAAAAAAAAAAAAGTGCCAATAGTCTGCAAGAAATTGAGCATCTGATTTTTAGGTAGATGCCTTTCAATACAGTAATTTTTTGGTGCCTTGCAACAAACATGTCCAGGGCCGATTGCTGACAGCAGAGACTTCATCCCTGGGTGCAGACAGAAGGAATGAAAGAAGCAGCAGGAAATGAAAAGGAGGAATAAAAAGCACCAAAATCCACTCTGTGCAGAACACCACAGCTTTCTGTAGGCAAACGTGAGCTGGGGTTGGTTTCCAGTTGATGTTGGGATCTGAGGGTGCGGTGCTAAAGCTGCAGAGCTCGGCAAAGTCTTTGAGAAGCCACAAAGCAGCCAAAATTCCTTTCAGCAAACACCAAATGCAGAACTCTCCAAACTTCAGAAGGCCAGGCTCAAATTTTGAGGAATCCCATTGATCAGGCAAGAGACAAAAAGACACAGCAATGGAAATTCAGTTCAATTAAAATCACAGCCTCTTTCCCTTTCTGGACACATACTGAGGAAGCCTGAAACTGTCTCCAGTGGGAAGAATTTTCCTGTTTTGCAGGGAATTTAGACCACTGAAGCAGCTTTCTGACAGAGGGAAGAGCCACAGGGAGAACCAGGATAAAGCACCATGTTTGCATTTCCATTTCCTTTCACCTCTCACCCTGTAAATCTGCATTAAACACAATTTCTGTATCAATATTGCATGATGCCTTCCAAACCTGTTTCAAAACAGAACCTCTTGCTTTGTCTAATGAGTCATTTGCCTTACCAAAGGGAGGAATAACCAGCCCCAGACTTCCTCTGCTGCTTTTGAGCTTCGTGCTGGTGTCTGGAGGCCTCGGAATCCTTCGAACCCCTCGGTGACAGAGCCCTCCTTCCTCTCCTCTCCTTTCCTTTCCTTTCTTCTTCAGCCTAATTACATTTCCCTTCTGTCAGGCTGAGCTGTTTGCTGAGCGTGGAGAGTTTTTTTCAGGGAGCTGAGCACCCACAGCCCCTCTCAGGGTCTCCCAAACTCCGAGCCCACCTGTCACGATCCGCTCAACACAAACAGAGGTCGTGATGGTTCATTAACTGAATCTCACAGTGCAAAAGAAACAGGGACAAGGATTTTTTCAAAACCAAAAGCACTTTTGTTGAGTGCCAACAACACAATTTATATGATAGAGCGGGGGAGAGAGTTGGGTTATAGCTACCAACAGCACAGACAAAATCCTCGTGGTCTGGAGCCAATAGATCCGTCTTCGTCCATGGGGAGTGTTTGTAAAGATCTTTTCAGAAAATCTCTTTAAACAAGGAGATGTTGGACTGAGGGCACACAGAGGGGGGGGTTCAACCCCAGAATTCCCATGGCAATCCCAGTCTGTGGTTTTGCTTTCCCCCACGTTCTGACCCCACTTTGGGCTGGAAGAGCTGCCCGGTGTCTCCATGTGGCCGTGGCTACTGAACAGCTGGCCACGGCTCTGTGCCGCTGAACAGAGACAGATTCACTGGGCTAATGAGCCTGCTGCTTCTTGAAAAGAGCCTGGAAATATTCCAGAAAGTGAATTTCACCTCATTTGTAGGAGCATAAAATGGAAAGGGATCCTACAGGAATGTAAAATCTTCAGCACGTGCACATGACTGCAATGAACAGAAGTTTTTGGGTTTTAATTCAAACAGATGCAGAGTCAAGCCTAGATTTTCATTGCTTTTTTAAATCTGAAATCCAATTTTCCTTGGTGTTTTAATTAGGCTTTTTCTGTAGTTTGCTTATTTTAACCCACCCCTCCTCAGTCCATCCCATCTTCAAGTATTTTTAAAAATTTCTCCGGCAGCAGAACAGAGGAAACAATGAAAAACAATTGCCTACCTGTATTTTCTGGGCTGCTTTAGCTTTCCTGCCCCTCTGCTGGGACAAATCTGTGTTTTGTTGGCCTCCTCAGGAAAGAGAATTTCAAAATTCCCTATGAATTTTAGAGGTGATTAAGAAAATGAGTCAGCAGGACGCCTTGCAAGGTGCAAGTGCTGGGATTTGCTGACAGCTCTGGCATTTGAGGTCTTTATTCAGCATTTCTGGGCAGCCAGAGCTTCTCTCTGACCAGGAGTGCAAAGCTGAGCCCACCCCATGAAAATTGGGGTTTGAAATGCTTCGTTGATGGATTTATCAGGGTGAAAGTGAGAGAAAAATGTGACCCTGGGGGTTCTTTTTGCTCCTTTCTACACCCCAGGTAGGAGCAGTTATTTGTAACATCAACAGGCCAGCAAATATCACCATTAATATTTGCTAAACTATCCATGAATAGATTGGCATTTCTTATATTTATGTTTATTCTGAATATTTCCAGGAAATATTTGCATATTTAACTCTCTGTGAAAACAGGGACTTGGTGGATTAAGACCATAAAATCAAGTACATGTATTAACTGCTTTTAAAACATCTAAAACTTGTTGTCAGGCAAAATTTAATTCTTGGTTTATTGTTGTATTTCAGTTCACGTCTAGGAAAGAACTCCTCTTTTTTTTTTTTTCCCGTGTTTTTCTGTTCATTTACCTGATCCATCTGTGCAATCTGATAAAATAAATAATTTTGCAAAGCTCTGTCTTGCCCTGTGAGATGCTCTTAGATGTTTCAACAGCATTTTAATGAGGCAAGAAGCGAGATTTTTTCACTCAAATGGCAGAAAATCAGATGATACGGCCAGAAAAGCAGCAAACCAGGCTGGCAGGAGAAGATTCCTCTTTTGGCAGGAGGGAAGGACCAAACAAAGGGATTTTTCTGTGTTTTGAGCAAGGTGGGAATGGGGAGCTCGGGATGGGCTTTGAGAGGCTCCAGCATCTGCTGTGCTCAGTTCAGCTCCAAATGCTGAATTGATTTTGTGGATACATTTGTGGGCTAGTTTGGTATCAAGGAAATAGAAAAATTAGCAGAAGGGGCGTAATTTAACACATTTCCTCCATCCATCAAGGGGTGCAGGTCACCTCCCCTCACCAGAACTTGTCCCAGATTTATTCCTCACCAAGGGGTTTGCACAGCAACGCCCACTGGGAAAACAAAAATAGGGAGTAATCTTTAAAATAAGTATTTAAAACATTATTATAACGTTTTAAAATGCATTAAAATAAGTATTTTAAACAGTGACCAAGAGGTTCTCCATTGATTAGATCCCCTGTTTGATATTTGGATGGATTGGACTGACTGGAAGGCTTGTGTTGATATTCAGGGGGAATTTTTTTTTTCTGGAGATTTTGAAATCTCCATTTACCTGCAGAAAGGGAGAGGAAGGATTTACACACTTAAACCACGAAATTTTGTGCATTTTGGGGCCAAGGAATTGCAGAGCTGCTTCACCCAGTGCAGGCAGGGCTGGGAGAGCAGAGTCCTCGCAGCAAGACTGTCCTTTCACAGGGAGAGTTCAGTAAATCCATAATCGAAAGGATTTGGGGTTTGATCTTCCTAATCAGCTTAATTCCCGACAGCAAAGTGAGAGATCAGATTGTTTGAAATGGCAGAATTCCAGGGGACAAGCTTCAATGACAGCAGCTCTGTCTTTTTTCTGACTGGGAAAAGTTCCTGCTTCGGAACAGAGTCGAGCAGAAATTATAAATTTCTGTTTACAGTTTTTTTTTTTCAGGCCAAGGCCTCTCAGGAAAACTTCTAGGAGCTACAAGAAGAATTGTGGTCTAAATCTGCTCATCAGGAGTTGATCTTTATGGACAACAACCTTTGGGGTTTGTGGTTTTTTTTTTTTTAGGTCAATGCTTATGAGCAAATGACATCACACAGCAGAGATTGTCAGTGATTTGCCCCCGTGCAAAAGAACGTCAGTGATTTTTATTTCCAAACACTGCAGCACTTTTAAATTCTCACATCCAGAGACTTCAAATCTGCATCTGAAACCCTTTGTTTCAAATGCCTTATTTGTCAGAGGAGCTTAAAGCAATATTTAGCTACTTTGTGGCTTTCTCTTGTTTAATTATCGCTGATTGCCATTGAATAAAATATCCCCAGTGGGCAAAATCCATCCCTGGGTAAACAGGCAGCGAGTGGGAAGGATTAAAGCTCATTTAGCAACTCCTGCAATCATTTCAGAGTGCATCCAAAAAGCCACAGTGCAGCTCAGACTCAGCACACCCTGCTGGGAGGGGAAATGTTCAAATTGTGCCAAAGAAAATCTGATTTTCACAAGGTGTTCACACCTGCACGTGTCTGAGCTTCCAGGGGCTCTCCTGTTGTTTGCTGCTCTGGGAGGAAAGCAGCTGCTTCAGCTTTCAGGGCGTTCTAAACAGTGAAAAAAAAGAATGTAAAATGGAATATTCTAAAAAATTAATATTTACATTTGATTTGGAGGGAAAACCTACCAGTTCTGGCAGCCTGGTTGAGCCATTCAGTCAGGGACTGAGATCTTGTTCCTGTGAATATCCACATTGAGATTTGTGAATTTCCACATTGAGATTTTGGATATCCACACTGAGATTTTGGATATCCGCATTGAGATTTGTGAACATCCACATCCAAATTTGTGTATATCCACATTGAGATTTGTGAATATCCACATTGAGATTTCTGAATATCCACATCCAGATTTGTAAATATCCACATTGAGATTTGTGAAATCCCACATTGAGATTTGTGAAATTCCACATTGAGGTTTGTGAATATCCAAATCCAGATTTGTGGATATCCACATCCAGATTTGTGAATATCCACATTGAGATTTGTGAATATCCACATCCAAATTTGTGAATATCCACATCCAAATTTGTGTATATCCACATTGAGATTTGTGAAATCCCACTTTGAGATTTGTGGATATCCACATCCAGATTTGTGAATATCCACATTGAGATTTGTGAAATTCCACATTGAGGTTTGTGAAATTCCACTTTGAGATTTTTGGATATCCACATCCAGATTTGTGAATATCCACATTGAGATTTGTGAATATCCACAT